>CM037787.1:8797988-8847988 GCA_021229015.1 Solen grandis
TGTTCTCAAATAATATAGTGACCAGTCTGGTAACCTATCTTTTAATCATCACTTTATCCGCTTTAGCAAGCTGATTAAAGCCTGGACCAATAAAAAAACTCACTTCCTTTCTTTCAATTTTTTTTGTACTTCCGTTGACTGGGCGATTATTATACATTTTTCATGATTTTTTTTTATTTTAGTAGCAAAATTTATACATCAAGGAGGTTGTGATTCTCTTAAGTCTACAGCTGGATTATTAAGACATATCCTTGTGTCATTGTCTTTATCTCAACGAAAGCCGTGTGACTGATGTAAATGCACATTCGCCAATCGTGATATTGTTTCATTGGAAAATATCATTGTCAAAGACTGTAAGATATTTTGTTCGTTGAGCTGAAAAAAAATGATGGGGTTTAATATAATAAGTTTTGAAGATAAGTAACATTTTATATAGAAAAACATATGATGTAACTGTGATTTTGTTTGTTAATTACTTATTTGTTTGAGATTAAAAGTAACAGATAAAAAAGAGTCTTTAAGTCCTTAATTACTGATATACTAAATCGCTCAGTACTGTTCCAAACATCGAAGGATATTATTAGTAACCGAACAAACTATTTACACGTAAAGAGAGATCATACAATTTTTATGATATACATTTGTATTTCCTGTATACAGTTAAAAAATCTAGTACTTTGATTCAAACGTTCTTCTTCTCATTTTTTTTTTTGATTTTTTTTTTTTTTTATTGTTAATTGGTAACTTGATTTTAACTTATAGTAATCCCTCTCGACGGTGTCTGGACGGAACCAATACTTTGTTCTGGGAATGACATGAAAAATGGGGTTAAGATCCGCAGTCTGGTACAGGTTACATCTAGACAACGGTGCCATTTTCAGATTCGCCAAAAGCATTGACAGGCCTTTTAATATCTTATACAATGTATTTCGAACTTCTGTGCCAGCACCATTTTATTTCAAACCCGGTTAAATTGTGCAGAGCAAACTGAATTTCATATGTCATTGCTATCAGGAAGGAGTCTATGGGATTTAGTGCGCCTCTGTTAATTATTTGATGTGACATGGACATTATTCAATATTTATAGTCACAATAATGGTAATTGGTAATTATTGTCTCTAGGAATATTTTAATGGAAACTGGTTAATTTAACTGAATGTCAACAATTCCACCTGACATTTCTTTCTTTGTTATGATTGAATGCGTACTTCACTTTAGATACGATTAACCCGTTTGTTACGTAACAATCCTGTAAATTGAAATGACACAAATAATAGTAGCGTGACATCAGGATCATTTTTATACGCCCGAAGGGTGGTATTATGTTATGCCACTGGTCGTCCGTCCGTCCGTCCTTTAGCAATTTCCACTGGGAGGAAATTGAAATTATTTGACGGAAATATCAATCATACTGAGAGGATGTGCAGAGCGTAGTTTTCGAATGTCTTGGTTCAAGGACAATGTCACACTTGAAGATCAAATGTCAAACTAGAATATTTTGTGTCCGCTCTTAAGAACCTTTAGAAGGAAATCAAAATTATTTGACAGAAATGTTAAGCATATAAAGAAGATATACAGAGTTCAAGATCAAGGTCACACTTGAATGTCACGTGTCATACTACATGTATTATAATGTTAGAATATTTTGTGTCCGTTCTGTATTTTAAGAACAACTGGAAGGAAATTGCAATTATTTGATGGAAATATTAAGCAAACAGAGAGGATATACAGAGCGTTGTTTTCGGATGTCTTGGTCCAAGGTCAAGGTCACACTTGAAGGTCACATATCATACTTTTATAATGTAAACATATTTTGTATCTGCTCTGTACTTTAAGAACCACTGAAAGGAAATTAAAATCATTTTACAGAAATGTTAAGCATATAAAGATGATGTGCAGAACGTAGTTATCGGAGGCCTTGGTTCAAGGTCAAGGTCACACGTAGAGGTCACATATCATACGATTTTAATGTTATAATATTTTATGTCTGCTCTGTACCTTAAAAACCACTGGAAGGACATTGAAATCAATAGACAGAAAAGTCTGAGAGGGTGTGCAGAGCGTAGGTTTCAGTGTCTTAGTTCAAGAACAAGGTCACACTTGAAGGTCACATGTCAATCTGTTAGAATATTTTGTGTCCGCTCTGTATCCCTTGAATCACTTTAAATTTAGATTTAAACTATTTCCCAGAAATGGCAACCATACAGAGTGGATGTACAGATCTTACGCAAGCTTCAGCTGTAATGGGTCAAGATCACAATATGGAGGAACATGTCATACTGATATAATGCGAAAATAGTTCGTGTCTGTTTATAAGTCCCCTACCAATGTTTACACGAGGGAACTGTAAGTTTGCCCGCCTTTTTCTGACTATCCGCATCTCCTTATTATAATTTTGATGTTGATAAAGTGCTTATCCATTCGTCAAAGGTAGTTCACTTTCAATACTTTCTTCGGGCGTATATTGCCCCACCTCAGCGAAGTTCTTGTTTCAAATGAGGTGTTATTTGCATATGCATTCTCGCCTTTGGTCAGTTTTAACAGAACACCATATATAATGTATTATACATTCATTTTACATAAACATAATTTTGCGAATGAGAATGATAAGAATACCATTTTCTTTTGGCCGAAACACACACATACACACACAAGCACTTGAAATGTTTTATTCGGATTAGCTTCAAATTAATAAAAGCCACTTCTGAAACAATGGAACATATTTTATTACAAAACAAAATAACAATTGAGTGTCAAAATAAGCACATTTGAATTATATCAATGGAGACATAAAAACTAGCTTTGAGAAAACGTGCACATGCATCAGTTGATAAAATGTTGATTCTAAGACAAAAGAAACTGTCATAAAACTGGTATTGCTGAAGGTGACACAGTGACCGGTGTCCTGTATTAAATCTTTGGGCATTAGATGTTTAGTAAAACGTAAATATTATGTATATTTGCATCTTTCAAGGACCCAATGCTCTCTCGGCAGACACATCTCTCGAGTTGTGCTTATTCATTTACCAACGGTTTTTTCCTAGACATCTATATTATTGACGTGAGCAAACCAGGTTTTTCAAGTATTGTTTCTTCACTGTTTTCAGCAATGAATAAGAGTTACGGGGTCTTGATTTCGTTAAAAAATAAAGTATTTTCATTCCATAAAATCGCCTTAACTTTCATCATTTCGATATAACCAGAAATCAACTCTACATTATTGCGATGGGTTCAGGTATGAAAAGGATATGGATATCTGAATTCCAAGTTAAAATATTTCTGATTCAGTTTAAAAATTACATAATCGGTAGTAAACGATTGAATTTATAGTAATTACTTAAAAAATCTCGGTACTCTATGGCACCATTCATATGAACCCACAATATTCCATTATCACTGCCGTGAATACCGTGGGATTTTCCATTGGCAAAAACCTTTGTTTTTATGAATATCAATCATTTATTTACTGATCACTGAAACACGCGTAACACTTTGAATTCTCTTCATTGAAACTTCAATAGCAAAATCTGATTCAGTTTTTTCGAGAAATGATATTCTTAAATGTGTTCAAAGTAGAATGACTATAACTTTACAAAAAAGAACAAGTGATATAAGATGTATTGATAATGAAAACTGTATTACTTAATGACTTAGATATTAAAGCAGCGAATATGGTTCATTTATTTACTTTCACGTTTGCACTGATCTTAGCTGACTGGTATTCCGCCTGAGCTTCAGCACAATTAATTAATTAATCTTCCGATTTTCTACTGATTCAGCCAAGCGACATTAAAAATAAGCTTTGTATATTTTTTGGCGTCTCTTGTGGTCATAAATATTTTGACCTAATGTGGCCGAAAACCCGCTATGGGCTCGTGGCTAGGTGTGGATTCTGGATTTTTTCAGGAAGCCTTACCTTCCTGAAGGTCGGTGGTTCAATCAAAATACAAATGGAATATCCATTCCTCTGAAATGGGCTGCATGTAGAAATTAGACTGAAATGCATAAAGAGTAAACTTAATCTTAAGAAAGTTGAAATTGAATTAAAAGTGTTTTCGATAAATTCTCAATGCTCAAGGTCGGGTCCTAGGTTCAATAAGCTTTGATTTTTAATCGACCGTGGGTTATTTGATAAGCAACAATCTGTACTCATGATTTACTGAGACATTTCATTTGATCCGTATCCGAAACAGCACGGATCATTTGACCAATGGAACGGTGCGATGATATAGTTTTTTTTCGGATTTTGAAAGTCAGCTTTTGCTGTTATAACTTCTATGAAGAGTATTAAAAACTAGGGGTAGTTACATTGATCAGCAAGTAGCTGATTAATAATTTTGCCAGTTGAAAACCCCGCCATGTAAATACGGAAGTGATAACTCAACAAATACTATGGATTACATCCATATTTGATTTCCCAATCATGACTTTGAGTCAACGCGCCTGCAATGTGCATTTTGTTGATAACTGTTCATGAATAGAGAATAATAATTTTAACAGCATCTGGCTGCGGCCATTCTTTCATTGCTAATTTTTAATACGGGATGAGAGCTGTTGATTACGTGTTGTCTGTTGTAATAATAAATGCTTTCTCTACACGTATAGGACACGCCGCGATTTGCATATTCTACTCCCATAGTTTTTTTACCAGGTGAGTTATATTCAAAGTGAGTAGTGTAGGATGTGTCAGTTTTATCGAAATAATATATAGGAATGCATAATCAGATATGCGAAAAATATGACCCAGAATATGCTCGTTTTGCATGTAAAGAACGTGATTTCACGCGACATTGAAACCAGGCGTCGATCACAAATTTAACAGGGTCTGTGAAATGTGTCACTGTTCGTAATGCGCATAAATTGAGATCTAAATCTTGGTGTGGTTTGACTTTATTCAGTCAAGTACATAGCAGGTTTACAATTTGACAATGCAGTTTTGGGATGGGGTTGAAAGCCGATGCTTATTTAAACCTTCTCCAATGTTGAAGATATTACAATGCATTATTTTCACATAACTGTCCTTGAGCTCCAAATATAATATCAAGTACTGTTTAAAAAGAATAAAACATAAATAAAACGGAGTAGAGATAGATAACAACAACAAAAAGTAATAATGAAGAAAACTCTGATGAATGAAAGAATTTTTAGAGTAGAAATAGGGTTACCTGGCAAGAGGGGTGGGGTAAAGCTTTAACTAAATCGTTTAGTATTCTCAATGTTTTTTCTGATCATCACAAAATATACGTTTGTTTTGATCATCAGTAAGGAGTTCACTGCCGTAGATAAGTAAGTGGGAAGTTTTAGTAGTATTCATGGCAATATTACTAACAGATTCCATCATTTGAGAGCGAGCGTTTGCATAGTTTTTGACACTGTAAAATATAATGTGTTAAGGTTTCTTCGGCTCTACACAGGAAATGGAGAGTGAACGCTGTTTTTTTAACAAAGAGATGACTATTTAAGGAACTACATTCAGTTCTAAGTCTGGTATGTAAGATCTGAAATTTGCGAGATCCTGTGTTGTAATAGTCCGGAACAATTCTGGCTGGCTGGGAATATATAAGATAAAAGTGTTTTAAACGTATTAATAGTCTGTACCTGCCTTATTTGTGCAGGTAGAGAATTCCAGGCTCTAATGGCGGACGGGAAGAAGGAGTTATAAAACAAAAATGTTTTGCATAGTAACATTGGTATATTATCTCTATTACGTAATGTATAATGCATATCACTCGTTCTCTCTGGTAGAATAGATCGGAGATAGGAAGTGGTTAAAAAATGGACTATTTTATAAAATAAGACTAGTTTGTGTATATGGCGTCTGTTCCTAGGCTTAACCAACCGGTTTCGATACTAATCTGGTACTACCGGTAACAATCCTAGCTGCCTCAATCTGTATTTTCTCTAAATCATTTGTAAAGGATATATATATATATATATATATAATATATATATAATTTTATATATATATATATATATATATATATATATATATATATATATATATATATATTGTTTCTAAGGATTTGCGATCTAGCGTAACTTCTCATAATATTCACTCGCTTCAGCGCTTTTTCTTTAATATAATTTATATGTGCATAGAAAGAACAATCATTTGATAAGAATAAACCTAAATGTTTTTGTACAGCTGTTTCGGATATGTTTTTTTTTTTTTTTCATAAATAAATTGGGGGGGGGGACTGGTTTGTTTACCTTTCTAGATATTGTTAAAGATTGTGTTTTAAGGGGGTTAAATGTAACCAGCCATTTTTTGTCCACATATCGATCTTACATAAATCATTATTTGGTAGATTAGCTGATACATATGGGTTATCCACTTAAACGTAGAGACTTGTATTATCGGTAAAATTCGGGCACTACAATTTAAATCATTAACGATGTCATTAATATATATGAGAAATAGTAAAGGACCTTGGATTGATTAAAGATGAAGAAGCGCCATTAATAATAACTTTTTGTTACTTATCTCTGAGATAACTCGAAAACCAGTTAGGAAGATTACCATTGATGCCAACAGACTTTAGTTTGAGAATTTGACCACAGTACCAAACCTTATCAAATGCCTTACTTATATCACAAAATATCAATCCGAATTTCTTTACCGGAATAAATAGCTTCACAGAAATTATGATATAAGTAGAAGTAGGTCAGTTGATTGGTAGTTGAATCTCTTGGAAAAAAAACGGACTGGTACTCGATAATGATGTTATATGCAGTCACATGGTTGAAAATATGCTTATAAACGGCACGTTAAACTTAATAATGAGGTTGGCCTGTAATAAGACATCTTTAAAAATAAAGTGGCCTATTTTTTTTATTTTTTTTTTTTGTTGTTGTTTTTTGAAATAGGACACACATTAGCCCTTTTCCAAATAGAAGGGAAAACACTTTTAGATATTGTTTTGTTAAAAAATTTGACAATTCAATGCTAAGTTCTTTTGTTCAATCCTTTTGTTCACTAGATCTGGCCCCACAGCTTTACCAAGAGGAAGTGACCGTAAAATAGGTATTAAATCATTTGGAGTAAATTCAATACTATAAGGTTTTCTTTATAATTATAAATTGGTGGAGACAGGTCTGGTAAGTTATCAGTACAAAGTTTGGTCTGTGAAACAAAAAGGCATTAAAGTGATTGGCTTTGTCAGATCTGAAAAAAAAAATAGTTTTGTTATTTACAATCAAATTGTATCATTTTCAGTTTTCATGAAAGCTTTAATTGTTGACCACCATGATCTTGAGCTGCGGTTTTTCATTAGTCCGTTTTCTGCTTCATCGAAAATAAAACCCTTTTGCCGTCTGTATAAGTTTAATAATTTGGTTACGTAACATTATCCGTTGATAAATTGCGTAGTTTAGCACTTTGGTAGAGACGTTTTCTTCTACGGATGAGACAATTTATTTGGGAATTAATCCATTTCGGCTCCGTTGGTTTAATTACAACGTCACAATTAGGAATAAAGCGTTTACATATATTTAAAGCGCTTTAGTAAAACTGTCAACCCAGATATCAATATTATGGCTATAAAGACTACTCCAATCAAAAACGGAACATTCCTGGCGAAGAACGTCATAATTGCCCTTGTAAAAAAGCCAAACATGGCGAGTGAAGGAGCTAGGTTTTGGTTTTGTGAACTTAAAAAAGGCAAATACTGGACAGTAAAAGCGAATGTCTTGTTCAAGAATGGGTTCACCGACTCCGCAAGTTAGGAGTGAATTTGTATTATGTATAAATATAAGATCAATAATAGACGATGAGTGTTCAGTAAAATGAGTAGGTTTGGTGATACACTGGGTTATGCCAAACTGATTGCATAGGGAATTTAACTTTTTGAGAAGAACTTTGGACAGGACAGACGTATTTAAATTGAAATCGCCTGTTATTATAATATCATTAATTCCTGTACTAATTGCTAAATTTCTGTACTAATTGCTAAATCAATCGATTCCCCGATGCTGTTTTTGAATTTGGAGATCGATAAAATAAACCAACAAGATTTTTCTTCCTTTTTGGAAGTGCAATTTGTACCCGGATGCACTCGGTTCCTAGAACATCTAGATCAGCCCTTCGTTCATAACAAATGGTATTTTAATATAGATGATCACGCCACCAGTTACCCGGTCTTTACGTTCAGGTGAATGATAGTTGGGGGTCTTTATGTCACTGGTACTAATATTAGGTCTAAGCAAAGTTTCAGATAAAGCAAAGATATCAAAAGTGGATAGTTCAGCTTGAATTATGTCAATTTTGTTAAACAGACTTTGCATATTGTAGTGAATTAAAGATAAATGGTGTGATAAATTGACAGAAATGTTGCTATGGTCAGATGTTTCTTTGCTGATCTCAATCTTAAATGTTGTGACTTTGTAAGTCTATTTATTTGCATGTTCCTTGCTCATTTGTCATTCTGAAAGACATTTTCACCAGGAAGACCTGTAATTGAGACTGATCATTCAATTCGATCGTTTTGAATTCTAGAATAATAAATGAAAACCCCGTCACATGAAAAAAAAATCAAAACAAAAATGCTAATGCATAGAGCAATAAAAACGTTTTAGATTTTAAGTCTTTTGTGTGTTATACAGAAAAACTAAAGGCGCCGTCTGCACACAAAAAGCATCGGATTATGTATGGATTAAATAATCAGTATTATGTGTGTGATATACCTTAGAATACACAAATGATCAGAAAAAAAATGTAGGGGTCACTTATGATTATAGTTTTTCTTTCAGATCAGAATTCTAAATGCTTTATCTTTTTAATCTGGGAGGCTTTGTTATATGTTAATTGCAAGATAATCTCCAAAATGCATTTCACTGGCATTGCAATGGCATTGCAATTATTTTACTAGCTTCAGAGGCAATTGTAAACCTTGCTGAATATCCAATAAATACGTCCAATCTGTGTCAGGTGCATAACAAAGTCACACATTTTCCAATGCAATAAATTTGAAATGAGAATGGCAATTTCAAACGGTTCAATTTTTTTGGATATCGGGAAAGAAAAGATTTTGGAACACAGCAAAATTTAGGGGGGTTTTAAGAATAAAAAATAGAGAGGAGAGGCCTATGAACAGCACATAAACAGTCCAGTCCTTCTGTAATTTGATTTTTACATAATTGTAACAGAAAGAATTCTGTAATGTATTTGTAGGCACAGGCCAACGTATGAATATCAAACGTCTAATTAAATCTAAACTAGGGAGATATGAAATATTTCCGTTCACGATTTCAAAATTAAGCGATTTATGGCGTTACATACTGAAACCCGAATAAAATGTTTCGACCTGGTGAATAGTTAAGTCTATGTAATATACACGCGATCGGTTGTAATAATTCTTTTTCTTTTTCATAGAATGACTGGACTATAATAGGAAAAAGAAGCCATAAGTATTCATGCGATAATTATGCGTGTGACCTTGACCTTAAAGTGACATAGTTGCGACTATTTGCTGTCTGTATGTTGTCCTGTGTGTTTATCCCTTATTTATTTCTTGTGCAATAAATCTAGAGCACCAAGCAAGGACTCGATATAATATATGGCCAGTCAGTTCACTATGATTGATATTTGTGAAATTAAATGGAATTACGAGGACTAGCGTAAAACATATTGAACGAATACGACAGACGTATTGACAGATATTTTTAATTTTTCCCCATGTATAATATTTGGGTTTTCAGTAAATAAGATTTGGTTGTGATGTCTGCATTTGAAGGAGGTATCAAATGCAGAAATATTTTACATGAATTTACTAATACAGTAAAGTGGAGTTTTTTCGTGGACCGTTTTTCTGAAATGACTTATCCGAAATAAATTCCCATTCTCCGGACGACCTCAAATATTTCCCATGGAAATTTTATACATACATAATCTCGCATGGTTATCCGGACCTCGCGTTATTCTTATCCCCCCTTAGATCGGAATACCGCTTCTTTACTTTTTGTTATTAATAATAGAAGTGTTTGTTGAATAACTCACTAATGGCAATTGAACGTGTTTGTTTGTTTGTTTCTCTTATTGGGCTTAACGGCACATCGACAGTATTTCAGTCATTTTGAGTCTATGTCTACAAGAGAAATATATAGTGCAGCCACACTGAAGTATCACGCCGTAGACATTGGCATGATTCCATACCCAGTATATATATCCTGACACCTAGTCCTGGAACTACCCTGTAAATAGGGAGTTCTACCAGTACCACTTTTAATGACTTTGGTATAGCGTGGAAAGGGTTCGAACCCACGGCCTCCAAATTACGAAGCGGACGCTTAAATCACTCGAACACCGTGGCTAGTAAGTGTTGATTGAAACACATTATAACGAGGTTCTTACGAATAATAGCAAACATATTAATTTCAAGTATGTTGTTGTTTGTTAATTTTTTAACTACATATAAAAGGGAAGATGGAAATAAAGGTATGTATATAAATCCAGCATAAAAAACTACTTCCGTGATATTTAACGTGTCTTATTCATAACACAAAACTCACAGCGTGACGTAAAAATTACAAAAAAGAAATTCTGATATTTTTTTTTATAAAATTGCTTTTGGTGGTATTTGTAAATTGCAGCGCCTGTCAAAACGGGATTTAAGTCTATATATTGCGAGTCTAAATTGTTTAAATCAAAACAACAACTATCAAATTTGAAACAAGCTTCACATAATTAACATGTCTGGTTTCCTTTATTAATTCCTTTCACTCAACATTTCTTTTATATGTTCCACTGACTTTGATAAATTGGATTCCGAAGGAAACACTTGCAGCTAATCGTTATTTACGACAGAGTTCTCTATGCAAGGCACATGTGTGACGAATAACGGTATTTAGCTAATATGATAAATTTGCTAGTTCATTTAAGGCGTACAGAGAAAACATTTGAAACAGGATCAACCTTCAAGAGAATTTAGAATGTTACATGTAAGCATAATGACATTAATGCGACATCATTCGTCACATGATGTGAAACGTATTGAATAACTCGATTTAAAGTAGTTTTGCCATGTTTTTCTTGTATATAAACTTATATTTCATTGGATGATACATTATGAATTGTTTTAGGATTGTGTTTCGTGTATTAAATTAAAGAATATTATGAATAATGTGTAGATAACAATGATCCATTAAATACGATGACGTCTTGAGAAAGTATAATACCAACTCCTTTAAATGCAGCTGCCTATGTCAGTATCTCGCTAACCAGAAATAAGCGTTTCCTGGCTTAGAGCTGTAGAAAACGAGATTTGATTGACACTTTCAGATCAGATAGGAGTGTAATGTATGGATTGTTAATAATGCAATCAAAACATGGCACAGGTTCAGTAAACAACGTTGTTTATCTTTAGTATCAACAAGAAGCCGCTGTCTTTATAAGATTATACGTTGATTGCAAATGTGTTTGCGTTTCGTATACAAGCCTTTGAGCTGCTAACTGTTGTCTGGTGTGCATGGATGTCGCGATTGCATATAATAAGATTTGTTCTAAATTGACTAGGTAAGTAGAGTAAATTCATAAGACACACTTCTTACAATCTTTTAGTTTATGTAAGAACACTATTATTTACATTCCTCGATATAAGTCATAAAATCATATTGCATGCGTGCTGGTAGTAAAAGTAGTACTAATATATGTCAACTTCGTGCTAATGTGTTTCATTCACTTCCATGAAATTCTTTCCTGTCAATATAACACCGTGTAATATTTATATACTTTTACGATCACTGCCACATCCAGTTTGTAAACGTTCTCGCTCACTGCCTTTTAAGTATAATTATACAATTCACTTATCGTCTTCATTGTCATGTAATTACTATATGTCGCCTTCAAAGTATAAGATATTCATGTGTAACCCTCATGTCATTTTATTGTTGATTTCAGGGGTTCAATCCTTGGTCATGTTGTATTCATATAAGTAGTAAAGGTGACGCTTTTCCCTGCAGGGTTCCCATGATCACAGAGTACATGTTCAGACATGATTCTTCAGATCCATTACCACTCATATAATATCACATTTTTGTAATACCATGTGATATTTATGTTTCTCGCTCACGGACATATAATATTTGTATACTGTCAACTAAGGTACTATTTAATATGTATATATACTGTCAACTTCGCGGTCATGTAGTATGTCTACACTGTCAGCCCTATGGCAAAATTATATCAATATACAAAATCCAATGACCATGTTATTTATTGAAAATGTTAACCTCACGACCATGTAATATAGATATACAACCAAATGACCATATATGTGTATTTACTCTCAACCTCACTCCCGTGTTGTTTTCTCTATCCAAGAGAATGATTACAGCAGCCATCTGTATTATCCATTATCCTTACTCAGAACTCACAAAAACAAGTTACACAATGCTGTCTGAAATATTTCTTTTCTATTGTTGAAAGAATCACATGTCATTTACACAATTACATTAGCTTAGAATGGCGCTGACAATCAGAATCATATCTTTGTCCCTAATAAGATGTTGCAAAGCACGAATACCCTTATTCTTAATATTGCGTGACTTTGTCTGTGCGTGACATGATCATATTCACTTATAAAACATGTTTTATTCTGGGAAACATGAAGAATACATATTAATTAATTGCAATCGTCGGATCCTATTATTCTAAAAGTATCAAGGCCGTTGAACGACACACAGGGCTTTGTGGCTGTGATGAAGAGATGGATTGCCAAACAGTGTTCTAGTAATGAGATACCGTTCTTCGTTTCTGTATGGATGTTTACGCCGTGGTCACCTAACAGCGATCAGTCAGCCTAACCTGCTGGGTGTAAGTGGTCCTGCCCTTGGGAAAAATTAAATGTATTCTTTAACAAGAAAATAACAAATTCTTGCAAACAATTGAAGGATTTTTATGAACGTTTTATTTACTTAATTGCATGTATTTCTAATACTCAATGAGGACACGAAACAAGGACAATCGAGTTGATATTATTTTTTTTGGAACGATTGCACAACCGAGGCTGACGATCTTTGGACTGAATCTTTTTATGAAATACCCCAACTTTTGTTGCTGTCTTCCATGTGCAGCAAATTATTAATTAATAATAATAATCTAATCTATTAATGTTAAAATATTATGTTCTATAGTTTAGTTAATCAATTTCAAAGATTTCTTTTAAATAGACTGACTATTATTTCTTTAGGTCCTTAGAATTTTATATAAATGTATGCAATGATATGATAAAGTATATCGTTCATGATGTGTCTACAAGTATACAAATATGTCAACAAGCGTTTGATGCATGTGTGTGTATGTGTATGTATAGATATGCTGGTAAGTTTACATTGCTTTACTTGCACTAATTGATATAATCCATTATGTCAAGTATTTATAATAGTTATGCTTATCTTCAATAACCTATAGGCCAATGGGCTGGGTTGTGTATAGCATTATTGATTATTGTGAGTGTTATTACACATGTCTCTTTAATATAAAAAATAATTAATTACTTACTTACTTAGTTACTTACTTACTTTTCTTACGCTTGCATATCTCGTAGCTGGCTGTCACATTTTTTGAGAAGGTAAGACAAGCCAAAGGTCCCGTCACACCGGACGAAGACCTCGTTACGCTCTTTTCATGACTATAGGTCGGTCGCGGAAAATACTGGAAAACACTATGTACATGTACACGCAAAAAGTTTCGTCTCGCTGTATTTCGCGTGCTCATCACATGCGTGGTGCGTGAAGAAAAAAAAATGTGTATTTTCTCTGACCAGTGGACTTTCAATATACAATATGTTTAATAAACACATATCCTCTACATGTCTTTACTTTAAACAGGTAACTATTATAAGTATGAGATTGAAATCAATATGTATTTTAGAAAATTATCTTACGACGGAAATAAAGTCATGTAAATTGTTTGAGGCAAACAATTCGACGATAAGGGGCATTTTCATTACGTTAGTTTTGCTTTCTTATTATTAGAGGAATGTATAAAACACAGAAGGTCTTCTAAAATAGAGGCATTTAATATATTTCAATCAAGGAAAACGCAATAACACACTTTCTCCTGCAATTGAGTTCGTAAACAAAGAATTATCATAAGCGAAGGGAATAGCGGTTTATCAAGAGATCATTTATCTAACTAAGCTAGCTAAGATTTAATCAGCTTCGTCAGCAAAGGTTCCAAACCATTAATCATCCGATTATCCTTTCTTGTCCCTGATGTCATTTCACACACGGTAAGTCTTTCGGAAGAGATGTTGAATACAATCTTTGTCTCTGATTAATCACTAGTTCCTAATCCATCATAAAATATCTTGCCGCCCGACACGTGTTTTACTGGTCATTTATTAGGCAAGTGAACACAGTTCATTGATCAGAGACTTTTGCCAGTTAATTATTCCAATGCAGATGGTTTTGGTCAAAGAAAACAAAACAATATTCAAGTATTTAAGAGATAATATAAATTGTCTTACAAATTTAGTCAGAAATATATTCTACATTCTTCAACCTTTTTAGATGGGACCTCAATGGCCGATTAGTTATGGGCATTGACTTATTAACACTTAAGATCTGCTCAAACATTGCTTACTCAAGATATTTTATGCGAAGAAACGTTCAAACTGGCTTGCGGTAGGTCGACGGAAAACACATATTTTCATCAATAATTCCTGTAGCATTTTAGGCTTGGGCTTAATTTATTTTGATAAAAGCATTTAAGACTTGCAGCTGCAGAACGTGCCCTTTGCTCTGGATTTTATTTTATTAAAAAGTTTTAACTGAGCTACTGCATCAACATCTGCATTGTTGGCCCTCTTAGGCATAATTGGTTCTAGGTGACATCACTGAATTGTCATAGTATGCATGTCTCTTAAGATAAATTGTTTCGGATACAGAAAAAAGGAATAAAAAAGATTAATGACAGTAAAATATGCAAGCACACTATTTCATTTTTGGCGATGTCTCTAAAAATTAATTCATTTGTTTCTGTTTGTCCAAGTATGATTTCAATATCAGTTGCATATTCTCTCTACATTATTATCATACAATTTCAAAGTTTAAGATATTTCTGTGTAGACTCTTCCGACTTATACGTTTATTGACAAGAATGTATGGTACTCTTTCCAACGAATTCCATACGGTGTTCCAAAGGAAAATCTTCCTTTTCAGATAGGCGGGCTCCTACTATGAATGTTTGGTAACAATGGATAATGATTGCTGTCTTTATTTCAATGGAAACTCGAAATCACTCACTATATACAATTTTGATAAAGTAGACAATAATGTATACGTGGTTTGGTCGCGATATAACAGAACAATACCCGTAGACATTTTATTGTTCTCTAGTCCTTCCTCTTCCTCTCTCATTGTTGTGATTTTGTATAGCTACACCGGCATGCCCTTTTCAGTTGTATTTGTCAATTCATTAGAGATAAGGTTTTCGACGGATAACACATTAATTGAAGTCAGTTTGATACATAGGTAACTTTGAAAATGTTTCTAAGGAATACTTCCTTTATAATAGGCCACGAGTATGCGTCTGTATTAAAAAAGATAAAAAATCAAAGTAATGCTATTACAACACTGTCTCTATTTAGTATTGTGCATGTATTTTGTCTTCGGAGTATACACACAACTCACTTTTTCGCCAAAAAAATCTAATTCAGTCATTATATTATGTACCAGTATATCATTATATCAAATGACGTAAAATATGCTTCATTTTTAGATGCATTTATTCAGGTTGTGTTAATGTGTCCAAATGTTGAGATTTTGATTATTGTGAGGGCGAGAAATTGTTTAAACCTGACCAGGCAAAGCACCGGTCCATCGTAAAAGAACATGGAAGTCATTTTTCTAATTAACGTGTTTTTGTCAGCTTTGTCATAAGAAAATCAAAACAAGATTATGTTTCCGCCCGGAATCTGAGTGACTTAAATGTCCGTCATATGATAATCATGTCGTGAATTCTGTTATTTGCCTGGACTCGTCGATACTATTTTATATTATAATCATCTCTCGTGTAATTGACAGTGAAATAACAAGGTATTTTCAAAATGGTACTTTTAGATGCCTGCTTGGCACTCAGTATATATACATGGTAATTCTAGGACTGGCTGACCCGGTATCAGAATAACATGACTGGATGTGGTATCATGCCACATGTCTACGGCGTGATAACGCAATGACACGAGGACAAAGTTACTGAACTGACTGAAAAATTGTCGGTGGTTCGTAAAACATGAATAACCCCAAAACTAGCAGTTTGAAAAATAAACGGCCTACATGTCATACGTTTAACATTTCTACGGCTGAACTTTCATGTATTCCATGTATTTGTCTGTTAAACAGTTATTCTGAAGTCTTTATTATCTTAAGAATCATTTATATATCTGATTATGCAGTTAAACACATCAACATCATAAGAATGGCAATAAAATTCGAACATCTATTTCAACTCTGTCATGAGATTATTATAGCCACGGAATGATTTAATTAATCATTTGATTCAATGCGCGATCTGTGACCTTATTTTATTTTAAATATGAATTTTGAGGAGAAAGAAATAAATGATTGATTTGTTACTACACGAAATGCATGCAAGAATATAAATGTAAATTGCATCAATACCGCTACTAAAATTCACAAGAAAATTACCAAAAATCAATAGAAACAATTTTCCATTTTAAATTAGTTAATATAACATTGATATGATAAGAAATCAAATTCTCCTATTTATATTTTATCAGCATCCCCATCTTTCATTGCAAGAAATCAGGCCATGAACTTTTCTTTACAAAATGAAAATTACAGTGAACTAGAAAAAAATCTCCACTTTTAAAAATATGACATATATGTATATATAATATGATATACTACTGTAGGAAAAGATAAGGGTTATCCAGAAATATATTATAATAACTGCATTAGATAAAGCAAAGTGTAATATATATTAAATTATTTATCTGAAAAGAAATTATTATTATATATTTTAAATGCAAATGCTCTCTCTTATGAGGCGTTTTGCGATTTGATTATTTTAAACATTTTCCTACATTCGTCGTTTTAAAATTTACATATTATTTGATTGATTTTCTTTCAAAAAATCATACTCTTCCTTCTCATGCATATATAAACCACATATTGTATATCCTAAGGATAGTTGATACATTAATGTTAAATTTGAATTGCACATATAGTATTACTTTTCGCAAAAGTTTTTTACAAACGTTTTTCTGTTATTACTAAAGATTGGTTTGCAAACAGCGGAAACAACGAAGACATTCACTTGGGACATAATGGAGACTGTCAAATGTTGTCTTTAAGTAAAATGGAGACTGTCAGACTAAAAAGCATCAAGATATTTTATACGTGTTTGCTCGAGCAGATAGATTACAATCATTCAGTATCAAAGAGGCGGGAATTCAAGAATAAACTAACAAATGGAGGTGTCTGGACAACAACAACAAATTATAAAAATAGACAGGGCGTAGAAATCCGTACGATTCGAAATTCTGTTGCACTTGTCGATTTCTGGCAGTTAATCGCAATTACAAAAAAATGATTTACCGTTTATTCTATGTCATGTAAGTTTAACATCGGATACTAATGAGGAAAATGAAATGAAAGAAGAAAAATAAACTAACAGCTGAAAAGCAATATGATAGATGGCAATCTATTTCAATTTCTATAAACACTTTCTCATGCGAACAGATATCAAAGCACATGTATGCGATACTATCCTATCGTTTTGAATAATATCAGCAAATGTCGCCGCGCTGCCGACTCACATACACGACTGCACATTGGAAAATACGGATTCCTGTTTTGTTATTTCATTTTTTTTTTTACTTAGTCAAAACTGTTTTTTTTTTTTTTTTTTTTTTTTTTCCTGTTTATATGTTTGTATCGTTCAAGAATGAAAGGTGTGGAAGAATTAAGGAATAACTTTGTCCCGTCACTGATTCGTTATAATGTAATTATCAGTTGTGTCTTTAAACCTAATAAAAAGTATATGAATCATAAACAAATAGTTATTTGATTGACATTTTTTTTCCAGAACATTGACCTTTACTTTAATGAGACATATATTCTTCTATGGGGGGAATGAGGTTCCCAAATGACTAATACCCCTCTGACCTTGACATTAAAATGACACTGACTTTTCGACTTTATCTATATTGACAAGGCCATTACCCTAGGATATGGTTTCAATTAACGATATGTGCCCTCTCTAGTTTCATATCTCAATAACTTTCGAGAATTGTGCAAATTGCATTTTTTGGCACTTTTTACTGTTTCCAATCTACAAATCACAAATTAGAATGAGTATAAGAATGGTGATCGTTTTTACCCAATATATTCTGTCAGAGAACATATTGGTTTCTGTGTGAAAAATAAAAAAAAATAGATATTTGTCTCTATGAATGAGAGGACTGCCAACATTTCCTTCGGGCAAAGAAGCTTTAATAGCTTTGAATTTAAAATATGTGCAGAGAAGAATTCCCCAACCCCTTCTAAGGAAAATCCTGTGTTTTATTTTGTTGTTGTTGTTGTTTTGTTTTTGTTTTTTTGTCGAGTAGCGTTTTACTTAGGTAATGGTTCTGTAATGATAAGTATTCAAACTACATAAATGCCATGACAATACTTTAAGCTTATAGCGGTCATGAGACAATGTTGGTCCCATAAAACAACCAGTCCATATAAGCAAATTCATAAATCAAGTATACATGTTGTGAAGACATTGGGTTCAACCCTATTTTTTCATTCCCCAATAAACGTTGTGTCAATACCTGCGCCATCGTCCACTTGTAAAGTAAATGACTAAAGATCTGAAGATAAAAATCTCAAACCCCGGTTGGACAAGAATGTACCATGACCTTTATCGGCGCAAGTACAAGTCTAAGAATAGAGTGATTAGTTTAAATTTTAAGGACATGTTTCCTTGTCGATGTAAAATTAACTTGTACAGACCTTTTTTCAATAGAACATTAATTTGTCTAATTGACCACGACACATTGTCTGTAGAAATTTGATAACTAATGGGTATCTGATGACACAGAAGCTGTATTTGTAGCAGTTAGAAGAAAAAGCTTTTGACATATTTCACTTTTAATTGAAATGTTTCATCATCCATGCTTTGGAAACATTACTACACTTATTGGAAGCGCAGTGGAAGATTTTGAATATATTTAGATGTCATTATATACTTTTTGCACTGTCTTCGTGAAATTTCACTGTAACTTTTCTAAAATTACTGACTTTAATAATTAATTGTTTTCCTTTTTCAGTTTTTTACATTTCTAAACAGTAAACATCTAGTACAGGAAATACTCAATATGATATTGAAAATATATTTAATAAATGTTTACAAATGATTCTTTTTTTTTTGTATAAGTGGTAAATAAAATCGATATATTATTGTTGTTCCTTAAATTTATACTAAATGAAACAAACCATAAATATCTTATAGTGTTGGTTCCTTAAATTATGCAAGGGAACTTTGTAATTATCTTATTATTCTATGGTCGACTTATCTTTTGTGTAGGCATATTCACCAGTTACGGCTCTTGTTATGAGAACAGTAAAACCTGCAAGTACGACTATTATATTTGTATAAAGGAAAGTATGGTTATATAACAAATATATAGTATATAGTTCAGTTTCATGTATCATACAATTTATTTTCATTATCAGTTTTTTTATAAAGAAACTATGAAAATGGTATTCGTTCATGTATATAAGACATTTTTTAATGAATTATGATTTCAGTTCAAATTTATAATTATGACTGAACGGATATTTGAATGATAATTAATAGTTTTATGTATTCAAAATTAAGGCTTGTACTCTTATTCCCGTTCGTGCCTCTTTATATTTCGTGTTTTAAAACCAAGAAAGTGTTGTGAGCAACAACAACGTGCTCTCGTTTATGAATTGTGTGACAAATTCAGTTTTCTTCTTTAGTCTCACAAGTGCCTTATTCAATCTATGAATATTTCTTTCAAGGAAAAATGTTATATTTTGATCTGAGCCTCTATGTAACGTTTTTACTGCGCCGTGCGAATGCCTTTGACTTTTCTCCAGTTTACACTTCAACAAAAACCCGATATTCCATTCGAACTTATCGCCTGTCAAATAGCACGTCGCTTCGGTTGACGAATATAAACCACGCCTCCTTAAGGTGCGTTCCCACCGCCGATCAGATCAACTCGATCATCCCGACATCCTACAATTCCCCCGAACAAGCTCGACTAAAAGCGTATACACGACTTCTTCTCGACCTCTAGTAGATCTCACACGACCCCCACACGATCATTCACGACCCCTTCACGACGTCAACTCGATCAACATCCCGATTTCAACTCGATCATCCCGACCTGTACACGAGTCCTACACGATCTTAACTCGATCAACTGGACCTCTGCTCGATCGCTTCCAGATCTTCACCCGACCAGATTTTCATGGTCGGAAGACAAAGTTGGTAATTATTCATTTCATCAGTTCACATGCATCATGCAGATGGAACAGTTACATTTGTGGGCAAGATGGCTAGAGATACAGCGAGAAAGGGTCATGGCCGTCATTGAGTTGGATGAAGAGGAAGCGGCCGAGGGACGAAGACGAAGACGGAGACGCAGGGAAGTCTGGGTGAAGCAGTGGCTTTTACGGCGTCCTCTGTACGGGCATTACGAGAATTTACTACAGGAGCTCAACAGAGAGGACCCCAACGGATATAAAAACTTTCTCAGGGTGGACGCTGACATGTTCGGTGAGCTTGTTCATCGCATTTCACCCAGAATTCAGAAGATGAACACCAATTACAGGTAAATTTAACGGGTTCGATCCCAAATTATCCACGTATTTCTGTTTTAATTGGTCATGAACATAATTGATATCTACAGCTCCATAAATGTATTTTATGTCATGATTATTAGTGTGGATTACGCCTGTCCATGATGCAATGACGTAACTCAACTAACAATTTTATTTACTGAAATACTGTTAAATGTTTACTTTCAAATACAAATAAACTTAAAAATACTATTTTGTATCATAGTGTACGAAATAATATTTTAGTAATGATATGCTAGATACATGTATCAGTGTTTCTCCCAGCTTTAAAATTTTGAGGGTCATGTGTGACACCCTTTCCTAATTTCTGAGGGTCATAGAGAAAATATGAGGGTCAGTGTTTAAATGCTTACAAAAAACATAACGCAAACTCATGTACATTATAACTGTTCAACCTGGCTTTATTTATGTTTTTTTTTTTTTTTTTTTTTTTTTTTGAGATTTTAACAAGGTTTACAAGTAAAGAGTCAGCACATCAACACCATCACTAACCTTAATGCAAAGCATGTATTCCTATCACTGTGTTTTATGTGAGAATAATCGCATTTCCTTGCTTTTTTTCCACTCAGAAACAGCTTTTGTAAAGTCAAAGTCACTTACTGATGGCCCAAGGGAAATTTGCATTAGGGTGTTTAGTCTGTTAGAGGACGGCCTATTCCTTGAGATAACCTTAATATGGTTTTGAATGCTAAAGCCCCTTTCTACTGTGGCAGTCTGTAGAGGTGCCAGAACTGCTACCATTGCCAGCTTTTTTAGATTAGGAAAAGAGTCAGGGTGGTTAGTAACAAGCAGTTTCCAAGTACTCTGTACAGTATGACAGGGGTAGTTTTGTTGAACCACAAGATCTTTGCATTTTTCCCACTCTAGCAAAGTTTCAGTGCCATCTATGACAGGAGAGTGACTGCCCTCTGCTGGTGCACCATAAAACCTGACTAAAGTTTGCAACTGATTTGCACCATACTCCTTTCTGCCCTCACAAGACAACAGATTCAGCCCCCTGAGACACAAAACTGCCATGTTTGTGACAGTGTCTGTTGCCTCAGCTGGAAATCTCCTCTCAATTTCTGATATCAGGTTTGAAAGAAAGAAAGATTTGACATTCTGAAACTGTTTTCTTTGAATGGGTGAATCTGTTATTTTAATTCCTTTAAATTCACTAAGATTTCCAGCTGAGGCAACAGTCATTAACTCTGTCAAGAATTGACCATCATTTGTCTTTAACCAAGTCAATTGCTGGATTACACTGTCAACAGTTGGCCTGATCATTGCAAGATCAATAGTTTCCTTTTGCAAAAACAGACTAAGTTGTATGACCTTTGGAATAATATCCATTAACAGGTAAGTCACTGCAATAAATACAAAGCTAGTAATTTTCTTAAAGAATCCTTTTGATGCACTGTCATTTTTTTCCACCATTTGTGTCTCAACGTAAGTAAGTGATGCCCAAGTTCTATAGATAGCCTCAAGGGCAGCATACATTTAAAACCATCTGACACTGTGCAGTTCTTTATACTGCAACTGAGGTTCATCTAAGAAAGACTGGATTTCTTTAACCTTTTCTCTGCGAATAGCTGACCTTTTGAAGTGATAGAAGATGTCTGACAATATTTGTTGATAAAGTTAAAAGTAACTTTTTCTGCAGCTTGACTGGAACACAGAGCAAGTCTGTGTGCCATACAATGTACACCTATAACATATGGGGATTCATGTTTCCTGACAAGAGAGACAAACCCATTTTTGGAACCAGTCATCACAGAGGCGCCATCAGATCCTACAGCTACAACTTTCTCAAAAGGCATATTGTGTGCATTTAAAACTTTCTTTATAAAACTGAGAATAGTGTCTGCTTTTCCATCAGGAATGTGTACATTTTCAATAAAGTGTGTTTCAACATCAAAGTCATCTGTGATTGTTTTGGCATAGAGTAACAGTTTTTTTGTAACAGAAATGTCACAACTTTCATCTAGTAATATAGAAACATAAGGACTGTTTGATAGTTTGTAATCAGCTGCATCTCTCAAAGTTTCTGCGATTGCATCTTGCATTTCTTCAGCTGCCTGGGCTGAAGTATATGTGACCCCACTGACCTGAAAAAAATAACACAAAATTCCTTAATATGTGCCGTTTTTTATAATTTTATTTTTCCAATAATAACTAAGTAGTATCATATATTATTCATCCTTCTCATCTTCAGTAATAATGAAATGCATTAATTTGATGATTTCACCACATTATACTGTCTACTACGCTAACAGTTAATTGCATGTTTTATTTACTAAAAATATGTGACTCTGATTAAGGGCATCTTACACCCATTTTATTTAAACATTTTAACCTAACCTTTTTAAAGTTTTTTTTATTTAATTCATTACTTAATTTATTTATTATTTATCTATTAAATTGTATCTGTGATAGTATAAGTGCAATATAATTTTCATTTAATGCCATATTTTTTTTTAATTGCTCATTTTGTAACTCACTTGTAACTCATCTGGGAATGTGCAACCTTGTAATCTGTGAAGTTCTATCAGGGACTTGTACTTAATGGTTGGAAGCTGCTCTTTCCCTAACCAGTACACACAACGCATTGCCCCAGTGACAGCTTCATTCTTTTTTGACATAAGCTCGATTGTTTGTTTCACCATGCCTGATCGCAGTGACTTGCTTTCAAGGGATGCTCTATGCTGGTTGGATGAAACGTGTCTGAGAAGGGTAGAATGTCTAAAGTTTGTGCATCCTGATGTAAAAGGATTGTCTTTCCCTTCACTAATACATATTTCACATGTCATTTTATGATTTTCATAACGAAGCCAGGGAAAGTTTTTTAACCAGGAATCGTTAAACTCACGTTTTACGGGTTTCGATTTTTCTTTTTCCTGTATCTCCTCCGATTCCGATTTTTTATACGACTAACGACTTGAAGCATTTGTTGCAGATCTGTAGTTTTTTCCACATTATTGGCGGTGTTATCCACACTCGTGGAAGGAACCGCAAAGAAATCTCCAATCCGTTTTTGTTTTTTCCGTTTTGGATCGTCTGCCATATTTGTGTATATAGAGACCGTGCAAGTCTAAAACGCGGATCCACGCAATTATTTCCCCTTCATTATGCCGCAATTTAAACATGCATTTTCACCGGAAGAGTGTCGGCTGTCAAGTAAACATTGCACTTACGCAGTTAGACTCGGATTTTTTAAATAATGTATCTGCTGGTATTTTATGTCAGAGGTTACAGACTGTGAGACAAAAGTTTAGATTTATCTGAGACATTTTAGTTGCGTCAGAAAAAACGCACAAGGAGAATTTTACTGCGCCAACATTGAAATTATTGCGTCAAAGACGCAAGAAACGCGCTCTCGCGGAAACACTGATCATCATGTATTACTTATCATTATTCAAATGTCTATTACAGGGAAGCCCTAGAGCCTGGATTGAAGTTGGCCGTCACTCTTCGTCATCTCGCAACAGGAGCCTCGTATTCAGACTTGATGTACTCTTTTCGAGTTGGTAAATACCATAAGCAAATTCGTTCCAGAAGTGTTGGAAGCTATAAAACAGGAGTACTCTGAGGAGGTGTTACCAGCCGTCGTCACCCCTGAACATTGGCAGCAGATCGCCGACGACTTCCGAACCAAGTGGAATTTCCCTCATGCATGCGGGGCTCTTGATGGTAAACATGTGAGGATAAGGAATTCGAAGAACTCTGGTTCCATGTTCTATAACTATAAAGGATTCTTTTCAATTATATTACTGGCACTCGTAGACGCAAACTATAAATTCATCTGGGTTAGCATTGGTGCTAATGGTAGTGCATCCGATGCCCAGCTGTTCAATAACACTGAACTCAGAACAATGCTAGAAGAAAACAAACTTGGTTTGCCGGATCCTGGCCCACTGCCTGGCGATGACAAGAACACTCCATACTTTATCATTGGAGATGACGCATTCCCGCTGAGAACATGGATGATGAAACCTTACTCTAGACGTAGCCAACGTGACCAACGAGGAACGCATATTCAATTACAGGTTAGTCAACCCCTTGAACTACATCTTGCAAAATACCTGTGCATCAAGCCCCCCCCCCCCCCCCCGTGGCCGAACGGATAGTGTCGTTTATTCAATGCCACTCAGTCCCTCACCGCTGTGGGTTCGAATCTCTGTCGCGCCGTGATTTTTGGAATTTCAGATGTGGGAAAGCCATCTAGATGGCTTGCGGTAGGTCAAGTCAAAATATTATTGTATTTAGCATTATCATCTCTTTTGTTTTAGGTTGTCCAGGGCAAGAAGAGTGGTAGAAAATGCATTCGGTCTTCTCGCTATGCGTTTTCAGTGCCTACTTGGCTGCTTGAACCAGACACCCGAGACCGTTGATTCAATTATCCTTGCGTGTGTTACACTGCACAATCTCACCAGGATGGGTACCCTGCCATTGCAAGACTGGCCATCGATCATGAGGACGAGCATAACAACTTAGTGCCCGGTGAATGGCGCCAGGGAAGGCAGTTGGCGGATGGTGCTTCGACCCACAGAAGGAATGTAGTGACATCAGCTGGGGTCTCTCAGAGGGACTACCTTAAACAATACTTCAACTCCATAGCTGGTTCAGTTGAATGGCAACAGAATATGATTTAGTTTGTTAGATACTCTGTTAGCTGAGATGATATAGTTTAATGACTCTTGACGAGTATTTGTATACCGTGCCTATATGTTGCGGGTATGTTGTAACCTAATATATATGTCAAAGCAGAAACTCCAGAAATGTATTAACTATATAGCAAGCAGTCAGATATGAACGTGTCCATGACATATTTTGTAATGACAGAAATTAACTTCAACTTTAAATAAAGTTGATTATTTGTTTCTCGTGTTTGTGCTTAATACAGTATTTCAGTCTTATCACGATAGTCAGTAAACCTACTTATTTCCTGGACAGACTTAGACTTCTGACCTAAGCTAACAACAAGTAGTAGACTGTCACATACCTTCACCGGTAACTGACAACAATCATGTATAGAGCAAAGGACGGTAGCTGGGAATTGAACTTTGTACATCTCGACCTATGTCTAACATCTTTATCAACAGGACGCTCATTTATGTAATCTTATTTTTTCAATCGGGATGACCAACCTTTTTACGTTTCTTGTCAGGAACATATTTTGTTCGACTGTGTTGATTAGGATCATATAAGAGCTAAATTATTTAATGTATCATCTTAATTGGACCTTTTTCTATCTAATTTATCTAAATCTTAAATGTAATTAGAAGCCGTATGACGTCATTCGACTGTTGGGGTGTTTTAAATTTAATATTCTATTCTCTTTATGTAATCACTGTGCATAAATTGGACTTGTTGTACTTTTTATAAGGAGACTCTAAGTATAAGAAAACACGATAGTTAAATTGATTTTTAATGAAAAGAAACATAAATAACACAGAGTTATTTTCCTTGTTTGAAAAATAATGTAAGTTTAAAAGTTAGACAAAAATGCGGGCCAAACAATATTAACATACTTATAATCATCACAGTTAACATCAATTTACTGGAGAATAAACTATCATTATGCCTACATTTCCAAGTACATTTCCAAGCGCGCCGTTTTATGTCTATATATATATATATATTTCTAAGTCACGCGAAGTCGGGTATGGTCGGAGAGCGATCGGGAAGTGATCGTGTGCGGTCGTGTAGCAGTCGGAGATTAGTCTAATCAATCTGGAAAACAGATCGAACAGAGGTCGAGGTGATCGAGTTGCTATCGGATATTACTCGAGTAGAAGTCGAGAAGATCGAGTAGAGGTCGGGAAAACGATGCTAACCCGACCACACCAGATTTCTACACGATCAACTCGATCTTCTACTCGATCAATACACGATCGGTTCCCGAGCGCTTCACGACCGCCTGGTCACTCGATCGCTACTCGATAATTTTTGACATGTCAAAAATTATCGAGTAGGAAGCCCGACCGAGGTCGATCTCCCCGACCAACCTCGATCTCTCGTGCCGACCGAACCAGACCGACACAAAATCGCCCGGTCGGGCTTGATCGAGTTGATCTGATCGGCGGTGGGAACGCACCTTTAACGAGAGGAATCAAGTGCACAGTTTTATCAATCTACAAATAGAGCCTGTGACGTCACTAGCTTCATTCAGACCCGAGTTGACACATTGCTGTTTTAACTCGCGGAAATATAATATTGACTGCTGGTATATATATGTCACGTGTAATCTTGCGAGGAAAGAATGAATGAGTTTAAATAGACAACTATGTAGTTTCAAACGAAATAGGTGGCACTTAAACTCGGGGTGTTTTAGCAAGAATAATTTTGTCTCTTGAATTAATAAAACAGAGCAAAAGCAGTGTGGCGTAGACTTTACTGTCAAACGGAGCGTGATATTTGTCCTTGTCATCATGGTCTACGAACGTGTGGCTTTAATACGACATCTAGCCATTTTAATTGCGGTACTTCTTCATGTAGGAATTATATAAAATCCTCGAATGTCATTTCAAAACCTTTCCAAAACGCACCGCTGACACCCTTTATAGAGATAATGTTTTGTTTTTTAAAGTCCGTCTCGGCCAACACTTCCATCATGAAAGTTAACTGTGAACTGAGAAAAATCAATAACCAGGTGAAGTCAAGGGGCGGAGCTACGTTCTGATTGGCATACACAATACCTTTTGTTTTCTACTGTAAGCGGGAAAGCGACCAGTTTTATCGATGTAAAACTACTGGTAAAGTCAAAGTCAATCGCACGGCGTAGTAATAGCTATATCGTCAAACTTCATGTTCAGTTCCATTTCATTTTTTTTGTCCAAAATGGGGCCACTGTTATATGTCGTGTTTCTTATTATATTTATGTTTTGTATTGTCTTCATAGTTGTTTAATATAACATGTATTACATGCATTACATCAAATTCAAAAGACATATTTTCACAAATATTGTAACGGTCAAGATTATTGGAAACAACATGGATACATTTTTCAAAATAAATAATAATTTATATTATTTAAATATATCTTAAGATTTACCATACTTATATTCAGATTATCTCCCCCCCCCAAAAAAAAAAATCGAGAAAACTCTTCGTGAAATATTTTATTTTTGAATGTCTTCAACGTGACAAAGTTTCATAGAAATATTACCATCCAGTGGCAGGATATTGAATATGGCTTTTAGGGTATTATTACCTTAACAAGGCCTCTCCAACAATATTTAGATGTTAAACTTGTACACAAGATGTTAATTTCTTTTATCGCGATAATTTCCAGTTATTCATATGTCTTTAACGTTATGAAATACAATGCTTTATACATTAAACTAAGCCATAGGCTAAACAAGTTATTTCCGCCCAGAAAGGATTGTTGAAAATCGACGGAGATCGACCTCTCTAATTCAGCTTCTGAGACAACATCCCAACTACTGCATCACAGTATCGGAAGAATCGGAATCAAATTTAGGTAACTATAGCTAAAGGGTATTCGTTTAAAACACGGCGAACTGACCACATATGGATCACCAAAATGTGCTCCACTTCAAAAATATTATGTGGATTTCCGGGTTAAACATCCATATGTGGAGCGGAAAATCAACAAATTAATGGTGAAATTTTAGATTTCGAATTATTTGTGTTAAATATTAACGGCTTTTGAAAATAAAATCGAAATGTTATTCGACTCTTTTATATTTCCTCGACATATACCCATTCATGTATTTTCATTTGAAGCAGTCTCCCCTGTTCCTGATGGGGCCTCCGTGGCCGAGAGGGTAATGTCGCTGACTTTAACAGTCACTCAGCCCCTCATCGCATGGGTTCGAATCCCGGCAGGGTCATTCGGATTTTCGTGTTAGGAAGCCTTCCATCTGGCTTGCAGTAGGTCGGTGGTTCTACCTGGATGCCTCCATGCATTCGGGGTCTTCCTTCACCTGTATTTAGCTGGACGTCGCTATATGATTGAAATAATGTCGCAGCGACGACGGTAAACTCAAATAGTCAATTCTTTTTGTCGTGTGTTCGGGTGTTTCAAACACCGAACATGATGGTAAGTAAATGTCCTGAAATAGGACGAAAAAAAAACAACAAACAATCAGACCGCGTAATGGTGTAAAACATACATAAAATACCAAGGTTGAGGAATCGGCAACGAACGAAGTATTTTATCAACTCCGTTAACCATAACAGACCAGATTGATTTGTGCCGAACTAGCATACCTAGTATGTTGTAGTCTCAAATCCACATGTCATAGCTGTTATCTATACCGCTTTATATATATGCATCGCACGACAGTTGTATTCCTGTCGATTGTAACAGCAAATGTACAAATATCGTAAGTCAAATCATACGATGACCGTACGATTTTTACAGGGTGCTCAATAAAAGTTATCAATTGTGAAAACAGTCGGGACATCGTATGCTATGATTTTGGTAGTCCTGATATATATTCAAATGACTGCCGTTCATTTGAAGTCATCTGCGTAATATCTAATCAACCTCCTTTATATTTGCACCACTCCCTTCTGTAGAAGCCCGCTTAAATCGTACGTCAGAAGATCGTAGGTCATATGTAAATGGAGAGTTGGTCTCCACGTAAGGCGTTTAATATACGGGCTTGTCAATGCTCGCAATTAATTGATTAATTGAATAGGATATTAGAAACTCGCGTGATACTGTTTAACTATAAACATTTCTGATTAAGTAACAAATGTGTCGAAAATAAGCATTTCGCGAAATAAATGCGCCATTTTAGCATGTCTCATTTGTTTGTGTTTCCAAGCAAATTATATGTATATTTTAAAGTTTATGCTTTATTTCTTTTACACCAATTACGATTGTAAATCTATTCAACAGTATACAAATAACTGGCATACAACAGTGTGTTACAAAACAAATTCTAAACTTTATAAAGCATCAAGGTATTTCAATCAACTGCACGTCTTAACCAATTTTAAATATTGCAATGACTACACAAGTGTGACTCTGTTCCATATTCAATATCAAAATGCTTGCCAAAGTACAATTAGTATAAGATGATAACCCCGTTAATAATTTCTATTTAAACAAGTAACTGGTGTTGCACGCACCAGTACCAGTAAGGTGCATATTTTTTCCGTTACTATTGCAATTATTCTATTGGTCCGAGAAAAGAAAGTGACGTGAAGAATCCCCATACTGCCATCTATTCATATACCAAGTTTCATAATATTATTTTAAACGATTTTTAAGTTATTGTGGGATCCAGATTACCGGACATCCAGACGGACAGAGAGACAGAAGGAAAGATGGACATACAGACGGAGGGCTAACCTATAGTCCCTTCCAGTGTAATCACCGGTAAGGGACTTAAAATGAACTAGGTGTGTAACAAACATTAATTACAGTCAAGTTTATATGTCAACGACCTGTAGATTTTAATCATGCTGAAGTTGTACTATTTTACCTTGTTTATGAGTTGCCAATGACAACCGCGAAAAATACAAATTAGTAAACAAATAAAAGAAATCACAATGTCCAAAATTTTTATTTTTAAACAAGACAAACATATCGTTAGAAAATATATTAATATTGATACACAATTGCTTATGTTCGTTCATATCTTTAGTTAAATTTTTAGATACAAATGTACATTATAGTAATATCAAATATTGTGTACGAACTGAAGACACTTTACTTGGAGCATTGATGCCATTCGTGTGTGTGTATGTGTGTGTGTGTGTGTGTGTGTGTGTTAATATTTGACTATCAGTTTTCTCTGATAAAGAAATTTCGGCTTCATCAGTCTTAAATTTACACTTACAAAATGCCTGTAATGGCAGATACTTTCATTTTATTTGATAAAATTTAGCTGTTTAGTTTTAGAGTTGAATAATTCACAAAGTGAAGGTCTTACAGAATTTTACCACAATTAATCCAATCTTAAAATGTTTTGTAAATACAGTTCAAAGATATACATTAATGTCATAATTTCTGTTATTTTTTTCATTTTTGGTTTGCTTCGCGAAACGTCTCGCATAACGGATAACGTTTAACAATGGTGTAGTGCGGGTACTGCACTGAACATGTCTTATAATGGTTACAAATAAATGATACAGCTGTAATACATATAGCTGATAGTGAAGACGATGAAACAGCTGTAATACATATAGCGGACAGTGAAGACGATGACCTTGACAGACACGAGAATAACGATGATGATGATGATGATGAGTATGGGGAGGTGGGCTGATGATGATGATACTAATGATGATGATGATGATGAAGACGATGATGATGATGTGTATGGGGAGGAGGGCTGATGATTATACTGATGATGATGATGATGATGATGATGATGATGAGTATGGGGAGGTGGGCTGATGATAATACTGATGATGAGGAGGAGGAAAATGTCACTGTTGCTATTGATGTTAGACACCAAAGTGAGTAAAGATGGGGCATATCGACGCAATTTAAGGTCCATTTTCGGAATTGAACACTTTGGGGTCGTACTATTTGTAACTTGACTATAGTTAACAAACAGTGAGGGATATATAATTTCAGACTGAGTAGGAATTAGAGACGCCGGCGTCATGGCATCGTTGAACATGCTGAAATGAAAGAAGCAGAATCATAGATCATTGGTGAAAAAAAAAATACACTGTAGTATGAGTAAGATTTCAAATGTAAACTTTTCTTGACAATAACATTAAGTTCATCGCCACATATAAGCCATATTTTGGAACATTTTTAAGCCTCCTTCGATAACATGTAAATACATTTGACTTTTTTTAAATGAACTGTCATGATTCAAGATGTTATACGTATTATATTGTTTAATTTTAATCAACATTGAAATAATCTATATGGACTGAAAAGTCAACTGAATGTGACGATAAAATCCTGAAACTTAAAAATAATGACTTAGGAGCTAAATTTCAAAAGCAAATATACATAGAATAATGTGTAACTCTGATGTTATTGAAAGTAATATTAAATATAAACGATAAATGACACTTAGGCCTGATCCTTTTTTTTGAATAAACATGTATTTTATCATTAAATATCGTTCAGTTGATATTTGATATAATTACTTAATCGCTTTACTTACATACGTATGAGTCAGGTGAAAAAAAGAAACACATACATTAGTACAATTAAAATCTTAGCAGTCAATAACTGTCGCAGTAAATGATTAAAATAAACTATAAATCCAAATATTTTTGATGTCTAAATTGCGTCAGTCACAAAATATACTTTTATCGCTTTACAGAAAATTTGTGAGACAAAACACACACACACACACACACCCTTTTTCTTCTTGAAAAAACTTTCTGGAAGAACAAAATGCGTTAGCTCCCTTTAAAGTTCACCATTCATACGGCGTAGTTTCCAAGACTAGATGCCCTGATGTCACTGCGATGTAACTGAATGTGGTATCATGCCGCGTGTAAACGGCATGACAGTGCAGTCTCCGAACGACTGATGTACGGTTGATGGCGTTAAACCCATCAATAAATAAACGTTTATCAATAAAAAACAAAATCTCTAAATTAACTTTAAAGTCACCATATAAATATTACTATTCCTAAATATGACAGACCTCTTAGAAAAGAGATGTATCCAGTTATATCGCCTTCCTCCACGCGCAACAAGAGACTGGTTGCTGAAGTTGTTGTTGTTTTGGGGTTTACCGTCGCTGCGACAGTATTTCAATCATATAGCGACGTCCAGCTAAATACAGGTGGAAGAAGACCCCGAGTACACAGCGGTACCCGGATAGAACCACCGACCTACCGAAAGCCAGCTGGAAGGCTTCCTCACATGAAAAATCCGAAGCCCTTCCGGGATTTGTACCCACAGCGGTGCGGGGCTGAGAGATTTGTAGTCCACGACTGTAACTGCTCGGCCACGGCGGCCCCAACAAGAGACTGGACGTAAGCAGAGGGGATCATGGTTTTCCAATACTAGACGGACACTCTCGTTGCGCAATTCTTTAATTCGGCGTTTACAATCTAAGTATGTATGATAACGAAAGGGAAAATGAAATTATATAATTAATTATCAATTATCAATCAAAGGGATTAGTTCACAAGACATTTAACAGTTTCTGAGTTTTGAAAGATCTCAGTCAGTCTGTATACATATATTTATTAACTTACCCTAAAGTGACATTTAAAGAACGAACGGATAATTGTTTTCTGAACAACTTGACGGAATATACATCAATTGATATATAAAGATTTCATGTCCAACTAGTTAAGATGGTCGTTTGTTTCTAAACTGAAACCAATGTTATTTAGGATAAACCATATTCACAAAAAGATGTCTTACTGCACAGGGTTGCATACAACGCTGTTCTGTGGTAACATGCATTGGACAAAACTACGGGGCTATATATAAACAACTATATTTAGATTTTCCCCCTTTTTACTACGCGGAGATAAAGTTCAAACTTCTGTTTTCCGTCTTATCACTAAGTGGTGCTAATTTTTATGTTTATTAAAATACGATTGAATTATAGAAGTCGGTACTGAAATAAAATTTATAGATGGTCGAGGCTGGTAATATCGGGTTTGATAAAACAGTAATAAAAAAAGAAAATGCGCAAGCGAATAAATCGCAATCTACTCGGAGAGGTTTTATTTCCAGCGCTAGGTAACAAATAGATTTGGTAAAATCTCGACTTTCGTAATTGTTGGCTCATTTGTCCAGTGGGTAAGACAGATGGGATGTTCCTTTTGTTAATTAATTTCCCACTTTAATTAACTTGTTGAAACATCTGAATATTTATACAGTTATAAATCGTTTTTGCTCCAGATGTGCATGTAAATGTTACTTTCTTTAAAGGTTGTAATATTGGTCTATATGACTGAATTTTAAGTTTATTTCGTGTGTGTGTGTGTGTGTGTGTGTGTGTGTGTGTGTGTGTAAATATATATATATATATATATATATATATATATAGTGTAATATTACTTCTTATAAGAAGACATAGCCTTTACTTTTCTTTGATGCTGCAAGAAGTTTATGAAAAGGGACTTTTGTAATCCCTCTCTCTCTCTCTCTCTCTCTGCCGGTTAATATTTTAAAATTTAATAATCATAATATTTTCAACAAACATCAAATGTTTATTGCATAACTCAAAAACAAACACAAAAGCTATGCAAAATTCTCCCTGGTAAGTTTTTACTAAACTTGATATAGTCTGTCAATACCACAAGGATTAGATTAAATATCATAAAATGTTGTCCGTGAGATCAATTAAACAAATAACTAACATGACAGTTCTTGTATAGGCTTCGTCGCCTAGTCATAAAAGACATGAAACCGAAGGTTAAGGGTTCGAATTCATTCGGAGCAGTAATTTTTCATTGCCATACCTGGTGCAAAGTGTAACCAGGTGTAAAATTAGTGTAGCTTAACTTTACTTTTATCCTTTCACTCACGTGCTCACATAGTCAAGGCCCAGCCTTGAAGGCTTTGAAGTTTGAATTTTGCAGCAGAGAGCCATTACTATTGAATAGGGACGGGCATCGAGTCAGCTGTTGGTTTGTATAGCTCTGAAAATGTTGTCTTCATTATTATTCAGCGTGTCATTAGTTGTTTTTATTCATACGTACCGTAACGGTTTTTTGCTTTTATCTTTAAATTAATGTAATCAGTTTTCGCGTTCTCAGAAATGTTAAATAATCAAATAACGGTACAAACTGGGGCAACAAGGTCAAATTATTAATTTCATCATCATTATATTCAAATTCAAAACAAGCAATTGTAAACAAACAATCCCGTGTCGTTTGTTGGTGTCTATAAATATAGGCATGCATAATCCTGCTTCCAGCCACAATACGTACATACTTTTAAAACAAAAACACTGACAACAACAACAAGCAGAAATTATATATAAAAAATTCTCTTAGAATATCTCAAAATTCATCAATGTAGTTCTATATCCTATTTTTTCTGTATAGATAAAAGTCTTTGTATGTATATTTATTTCAAATCTATTTTGTGAAGCTTCACCTAAAGATCATCCCTGCCAAATTTAATTATTTTCTGTCCATTGATTTCAGAGGAGATGTCGTTTAAAGATTCACTATATACATATAAGGTAAATTATCCCCGCCCCTGGCAGCCATGTTTTTTACGGATCGAAATAATTTTAGCATCTTTTGTGAAGTTTCACCCAAGGATCATCCCTGCCAAATATAATGAAATTCTGTCCAGCGGTTTCAGAGGAGATGTCATTTAAAGATTTCACTATGAACATATAAGGCAAGTTTGCCCCGCCCCTGGCGGCCAGCTTTTTTTACGGATTGGAATAATTTTAGCAACTTTTGTGAAGCTTCACACAAAGATCATTCCTACTAAATTAAATCAAATTCTGTCCAGTGGTTTCAAAGGAGATGTCGTTTCAAGATTTCACTATATACATATAAGGCAAATTATCCCCGCCCCTGGCAGCCATGTTTTATTACGGATCGAAATAATTTTAGCATCTTTTGTTAAGCTTCACCCAAGGATCATCCCTGCCAAATTTAATTAAATTATGTCCAGTGGTTACAAAGGAGATGTCGTTTAAAGATTTCACTATAAACATATTAGGCAAATTATCCCCGCCCCTAGCAGCCATGTTTCTTTATGGATCGGAATAAATCAAATTCTGTCCAGTGGTTTCAGAGGTTCAGTGGTTTTTCATGACTATTTATATGCCATTGTTTACAATTGTTTGTAGGGGAAGGACCGATTCTAAGTTGTAAGAACTTGTGGCCCAACCCCATTTCACATATATATGAAATAAAATATTATTAAACTAAACTAAACTTTCAGAGGAGATGTCGTTTAAAGATTTCACTATATACATATAAGGCAAATAAGCCCTGCCCCTGAATGCCATTTTTCTTTACGGATCGGAATAATTTTAGCAACTTTTGTGAAGCTTCAGCAAAGGATCACCCCTGCCAAATTTAATCAAATGCTGTCCAGTAATTTCAGAGGAGATGTCGTTTTAAAATTCACTATATACATATTAGGCAAATTTGCTCCGTCCCTGGCAGCCATGTTTTTTTACGGATCGGTATAATTATAGCAACTTTTGTGAAGCTTCACATAAGGATCATCCCTGCCAAATTTAATCAACTTCTGCCCAGTGGTTTCAGATAAGATATCGTTTAAAGATTTCACTATATACTTATAAGGCAAATTAGCCCCGCCCCTGGCGGTCATGTTTTTATGGATCGGAATAATTTTAGCAATCTTTGTAGAGAGTTACCCAAGAAATATCTGTACCAAAATATTTTGAAATCTGGCCAATAGTTTTGAAGGATATGATTTTGAACGTTTTCATTTTTTTTTCCGTTGCCATGGTAACCAGAGTTCCACAGGGATCAAGTTAATTTTAGCAACTTTTGTAAAGGTTCACCCAAGGAACATTCCTGCCAAGTTTTATCAATTCTGCCCAGCGGTTTCAGAGAAGATGTCATTTAAAGTAAATTGTTGACGACGGACGACGCACGACGGACGACGGACGCAGGGCGATCACAAAAGCTCACCTTGAGCACCTCGAATATTATTTGTAATGGTAACATACATATAAATAGTGCAATGATGTTTTATGCTGGGAGTGTATTTTTTTTATTTTTTATTTCTTTTTGTATGTAATAACGCCTTGGAGTTATTGCGAGAAGTGTTTCCTTTGATGCAAAAATGTAGCATTTATTTCAAGTAAAACTGTCTTTATTTAATTACTTTTTGGTTTTATTTATGAACAATATTTTGTAACAAATCACGCCCGTTTGTTATTACCAATAAAATAGTCTGATTACATATAAAAGTGATATGAATGACATTAACAAAACGTAACACCATTAAATTTGTCTGAAACCCTACGTATGAAACATAGCAATAGCAATTAAAGAATGTACACGGTGAGATATTACATAGCTTTATTATATTCTTTTTAATTCAGGATTTGCTGGCTACGATTCATTAGACAATTTTCCCCAAGACCATGCCGTAAACCACGGTATATTATAGCGTTCAAGTAAGAGTTATCTTTTATAGACTGAATGTTCAGCATATTAAAATACTGTCGCAAAGCATTAAATAATCATTGTGCAGCCATGCTTAAAGGTGCCTCCAATATATGCATGTACTCATATGTGCGATTAAACGGTATTCAACATTTTCCCACAGTTTAACCCTTTCCCTCATATAGACTCATTTTGACGCACTCAATAGGTATCACATAAAGCCTGATATGCAGAAAACCACAGTTAAACCTCACCAAATTTAATTATAAAATCCTCATTTCCAGACCACTGAGGAGCAGCGAACAGCATAAAAACCTGATCAGCCTGCGAGTTACTCGCAGGCTGATCTGGTTTTATGCTGTTCGCATAGGTCTTTTCATGGTGTCCTTTATGAGGGAAAGGGTTAACTGTAATACAGCCGCGACTGCTTGCAACAACTAAATGACAGAATACGCTTACTGAACAATATCCAAGAATGATCTGTTACTACTATAATGTCTATGTCTTTTTGTTTGTGTTATAAATGGAAAGGCACACATGTGATTTTATCTATTACTCTGGTTAACAACCTGGTTACCTATCTTTGAGATATCCCCTTTTCCGCTCTGCCATTTTTATTGTAGCCTGTCGCAATAACTTTCTTCAATTCAATTTCCTACTGGGCGATTAAAATATGTTTCATGATCTGCTGTTGTTTTATTTATCTATTATTTTTACATTGGATGTGTAACATCAATACAACATCGAAGCCATTGAGAATATCTATAGACTATCCTTACGTCATCTTATTCTCCTATCTCAAGAACGATTGATGCACATGTGCCTTTTCATTTGGCTATCATAGAATGCAATATCTTTTGATCTTTGAGCTGAAGAATATGATGAGCGGGTCAAGAATATGGTCGGATGCATCATGAAGAAACGGTTTTGGAGACAGTCATAAACTTCTTTTTAGAATAGCATGACATTACAGTGGTTCTGATTTTTTTTTTATTATAGACTAGGTTAGGTTCGAAACTGACATATGGACAAGAGTCTTAATAATTAAATTACTTACAAGCCAAATCACTCAGCACTAGTCCTAACAAATAAAAGGTCGAGACAGACTAGTAAAAGTTGAACAAACAAGCTTCCCTAATCGGCGTAAAGACAAACTATACGATTTTATTACAGAAGCTTCCTGTTAACAAAAAACACACACCAGTAGCATATCTCTTTTTCTTTGAGAGTTTATCGGGAATTTGAAGTTTTTATACTTGTAATATTACTAATCCTTTCCGACGGTGTCTGGTCTGAACCAATATTTTTTGACAATAAAAGTCGTCATGAGAGGTAGTAGTTTTTGGATTTTTTTTCGTGTACACAGTGGCGGCATTTTCAGATTAAACAACAGCATTGACGACCCCTTCCAAGCGGCCCTAGTGGATAATGGCTAGATTGTCTCCGATATACCAAAGTCGCCGTATATATGGTACTGGTATAGCTCTTTTGCTTTGCACTTAACATAAAGGGTTAGCTCCAGTACTGGTCGACATATGTCAGGTTAATGTACAAGAGTGTGGAATCATGCAACATGTCGACGGAATGTGTCTGCAGTGTGGCAGCCCTAAATTTGTCTCAAGTAGACTTGTTCTCTCTCCAAATGACTCAAATACCATCGAAAAGATGCTAAACAAAATGAAGAAACAAACAAACGCAAGACTTTGCCAAAATCTGATACAATAGATATTAAAACCCGGTAAACTATGACGAGCTAATTTAATCAATCGGGTTGAACAAAACACCTATATGGTTTGCCAGCAAAGGATATGAGTTAAACATATGTCATAACTCTCGTTAAGTTGTCTGTGAGATACAGTGAGGCTCTGTTTTTATTTGATGGACATGGACAATGCCACAAATGGTATTTTTGTCTACTGGCACAATACGAAAGAAACTGATTAATGTAACTGAACGTTAACAATGAAATAATGCCACCAAATAATTCGTACTTTATTATGATTAAATACAGTACTTTACTTTAGGTACGTTGCTTTGATTTCACCATTTGGTAGATAACAAGTCAGGAACTAAAATGACATAATCGATAGAAGCTTCATAAGGGGGTCAGTTTGTCATAGTGATACATTATTTGTACACACAGAGCATCACATCACAAAGGGAAGTTACACTTGCATTTTATAAATACATGGAAGATAAGATAAATTAAAGAAGTATGACAGTTTTCATCAAAGATAGCGCACTAGTGCTTTGAACATTTGGCTTAGATACAACAAAGCGTTCTGAAATGTTTGACTTGACTTGACTTGACTTGACTATTTGGGTTTACCGTCGACAGTATTTCAGTCATATAGCGACGTCCAGCTAATAACAGGTGGAGGAAGACCCCGAATGCACGGAGGCATCCAGGTATAACCACCGACCTACCGCAAGCCAGCTGGAAGGCTTCCTCACATGAAAATCCGAATGACCCTGTCGGGATTCGAACCCACACGGTGAGGGGCTGAGTGAGTGTTTAAAGTCAACGACTTTACCTTCTCGGCCACGGAGGCCCCTGAAATTTTTGAAATGTTAGTAAATGTAAGTGTTAGTAAAACTATTTCAGAAAAAAATAAAGTTCAATTTCATCTTTGTCAAATCATTAAATTTGAATTATACTTAAAGGAATACATAACAACTAACTGTCAAAATATGTCAGAAATTTGTCTTTCTTGAATGTATGAATGAATCTTGTGCCATGGCGCCAAATGATTTTGAAGATTCTTCTTAAGAATACTTCTTAAATTACTTATGTGTAATCACACATTAGATACCGATAAGTTGGCTCTGACAGCAAATTATAGAATTTACACACTATTTCATGCGGCAGCAGATAAAGGTATTTTGAGTGTACATGTATCAATGTTCATGCGCCCCCCCCCCCCCCCCACCCCGTATTTATTCTATGATAATAAAGTGAGGCCATCATAAAACCAGTATTGTTGTCTGCTGACAGCGACACAGTAACCGGTGCCCTGTATTCGATCTTAAGGCATAAGCTGTTTAGTAAAACATAAATATCATACCTTACATCTATACAGGACTTAATATTCTCTCATGCTCCCGGCTAGTCGTGCTGATATATTAACGTACGGCAATTTCCAATTCACCAGACATTTATTTTATTGACGTGAGCAAAATCAGGATTGTCTCTCTACAAGCTTCGCATCATAGTCTAGACTGATAGCCATTTTCAGCAATAGATAAGTATATTTTCATTTCTAAGATCGTCTTAACTTTCATTATATCGAGAGAAAAAAGAAAGAAAAAAATACATACAGAAAGGCAACTCTATATTTTTGTAATGGGTCTAGTTGTAGTTGCAGCGGACAAAATTGCCCGATGTTATTTCTCCCTTTCTACATAATGTAAAGATCTAAACATACATACACTACCTTATTGATTGTCTTTACTGAGGGTAGTTTCAGGACTGGTTGGCCCAGTGGCAAGATAATGGAACTGGGTGTTACTGGGTGTGATAACGTGAATCATGTTTACGAAGTGTTACTGGGTGTGATAACACGAATCATGTTTACGAAGTGTTACTGGGTGTGATAACACGAATCATGCTAGCGAAGTGTTACTTGGTGTGATAACATGAATCATGTTTACGAAGTGTTACTGGGTGTGATAACACGAATCATGTTTACGAAGTGTTACTGGGTGTGATAACGTGTATCATGTTTACGAAGTGTTACTGGGTGTGATAACATGAATCATGTTTACGAAGTGTTACTGGGTGTGATAACGTGAATCATGTTTACGAAGTGTTACTGGGTGTGATAACGTGAATCATGTTTACGAAGTGTTACTGGGTGTGATAACATGAATCATGTTAACGAAGTGTTACTGGGTGTGATAACATGCATCATGTTTACGAAGTGTTACTTGGTGTGATAACACGAATTATGTTTACGAAGTGTTACTGGGTGTGATAACACGAATCATGTTTACGAAGTGTTACTTGGTGTGATAACATGAATCATGTTTACGAAGTGTTACTGGGTGTGATAACTTGAATCATGTTTACGAAGTGTTACTGGGTGTGATAACACGAATCATGTTTACGAAGTGTTACTGGGTGTGATAACATGAATCATGTTTACGAAGTGTTACTGGGTGTGATAACGTGAATCATGTTTACGAAGTGTTACTGGGTGTGATAACACGAATCATGTTTACGAAGTGTTACTGGGTGTGATAACATGAATCATGTTTACGAAGTGTTACTGGGTGTGATAACGTGTATCATGTTTACGAAGTGTTTCTGGGTGTGATAACACGAATCATGTTTACGAAGTGTTACTGGGTGTGATAACATGAATCATGTTTACGAAGTGTTACTGGGTGTGATAACACGAATCATGTTTACGAAGTGTAACTGGGTGATAACTGAATCATGTTACGAAGTGTACTGGGTGTGATACACGAATCATGTTACGAAGTGTTACTGGTGTGATAACGGATCATGTTACGAAGTGTTACTGGGTTGATAACTGATCTTTTACGAGTGTTACTGGTGTGTAACGAATCATGTTTGAAGTGTTACTGGGTTGATAAAAACATTTACGAATGTACTGGGGGATAATGATCAGTTTACGAAGTGTACTGGGTGTGATAACACGAATCTGTTTACGAATGTTACTGGGTGTGATTAACAATCTGTTTACGAGTTTACTGGGTTGATAACTGAACATGTTTCGATGTACTGGTTGATAACTAATGTTACGAAGTGTTCTGGGTGTGATAACAGAATCTGTTTACGAAGTGTTACTGGGTGGATAACTGAAGTTTACGAAGTTTACTGGGTGTGATAACTGAATCATGTTTCGAAGTGTACTGGGTGTGATACAGATCATGTTACGAAGTGTTACTGGGTGTGATAAGAATCATTTTCGAAGTGTTACTGGGTGTGATAACATGAATCATGTTTACGAATGTTACTGGTTGATAACGACATGTTTACAAGTGTTCTGGGTTGATACAGATCATGTTACGAAGTGTTACTGGGTTGATACAGAATCATGTTACGAAGTGTTATGGTGTGATAACAAATTGTTTCGAATGTTCTGGTGTGATAACAGAATCATGTTACGAAGTGTTAGGGTGTGATAACAAAGTTACGAATGTTCTGGGTGTGATAACGGATCATGTTTAGAAGTGTTACTGGTGAATGATATGTTTACGAATGTTATGGTGATAATGAATTTACGAAGTGTCGGTGTGATAACAGAATAGTTACGAAGGTTACGGTGGATAACGACATGTTTCGAAGTGTTCTGGGTGAATGACATGTTACGAAGTACTGGGTTGATACGATCATTTTACGAGGTATGGTGGATAACGAATCTGTCGATTACTTGTGAAACAGAATCAGTTTCGATGTTATGTGATAGTACATGTTTACGAAGTTGGTGTGAACGGGGTGTAATATCATTTACGAAGTGTTACTGGGTATAACACAATCATTTACGAAGTTTACGGGTGTGATACAGAATCATGTTTACAAAGTGTTATGGGTGTGATAACATGATCAGTTTACGATTGTTACTGTTGATAATGTATAGTGTTTCGAAGTTTCTGGGTGTGATAAACATTTAGAAGTGTTTGGTGTGATAACATGAATCATGTTTACGAAGTGTTACTGGGTGTGATTACACGAATCATGTTTACGAAGTGTTACTGGGTGTGATAACACGAATCATGTTTACGAAGTGTTACTGGGTGTGATAACATGAATCATGTTTACGAAGTGTTACTGGGTGTGATAACGTGTATCATGTTTACGAAGTGTTTCTGGGTGTGATAACACGAATCATGTTTACGAAGTGTTACTGGGTGTGATAACATGAATCATGTTTACGAAGTGTTACTGGGTGTGATAACACAAATCATGTTTACGAAGTGTTTCTGGGTGTGATAACACGAATCATGTTTACGAAGTGTTACTGGGTGTGATAACATGAATCATGTTTACGAAGTGTTACTGGGTGTGATAACACAAATCATGTTTACGAAGTGTTTCTGGGTGTGATAACACGAATCATGTTTACGAAGTGTTACGGGGTGTGATAACACAAATCATGTTTACGAAGTGTTTCTGGGTGTGATAACGTGCATCATGTTTACGAAGTGTTACGGGGTCTGATAACATGAATCATGTTTACGAAGTGTTACTGGGCGTGATAACATGAATCATGTTTACGAAGTGTTTCTGGGTGTGATAACACGAATCATGCTTACGAAGTGTTACTGGGTGTGATAAAACGAATCATGTTTACGAAGTGTTACTGGGTGTGATAACGTGCATCATGTTTACGAAGTGTTCCTGGGTGTGATAACACGAATCATGTTTACGAATTGTTACTGGGTGTGATAACACGAATCATGTTTACGAAGTGTTTCTGGGTGTGATTACACGAATCATGTTTACGAATTGTTACTGGGTGTGATAACGTGCATCATGTTTACGAAGTGTTACTGGGTGTGATAACATGAATCATGTTTACGAAGTGTTACTGGGTGTGATAACACGAATCATGTTTACGAAGTGTTACTGGGTGTGATAACACGAATCATGTTTACGAAGTGTTACTGGGTGAGATAACACGAATCGTGTTTACGAAGTGTTACTGGGTGTGATAACGTGCATCATGTTTACGAAGTGTTACTGGGTGTGATAACACGAATCATGTTTACGAAGTGTTACTGGGTGTGATAACATGAATCAAGTTTACGAAGTGTTACTGGGTGTGATAACACGAATCATGTTTACGAAGTGTTACTGGGTGTGATAACATGAATCATGTTTACGAAGTGTTACTGGGTGTGATAACACGAATCATGTTTACGAAGTGTTACTGGGTGTGATAACATGAATCATGTTTACGAAGTGTTACTGGGTGTGATAACATGAATCAAGTTTACGAAGTGTTACTGGGTGTGATAACACGAATCATGTTTACGAAGTGTTAAAGGGTGTGATAACATGAATCATGTTAGCGAAGTGTTACTGGGTGTGATAACACGAATCATGTTTACGAAGTGTTACTGGGTATGATAACGTGTATCATGTTTACGAAGTGTTACTGGGTCTGATAACATGAATCATGTTTACGAAGTGTTACTCGGTGTGATAACACGAATCATGTTTACGAAGTGTTACTGGGTGTGATAACATGAATCATGTTTACGAAGTGTTACTGGGTGTGATAACATGAATCATGTTTACGAAGTGTTACTGGGTATGATAACAGAATCATGTTTACGAAGTGTTACTGGGTATGATAACACGAATCATGTTTACGAAGTGTTACTGGGTCTGATAACATGAATCATGTTTACGAAGTGTTACTCGGTGTGATAACGTGTATCATGTTTACGAAGTGTTACTGGGTCTGATAACATGAATCATGTTTACGAAGTGTTACTGGGTATGATAACGTGTATCATGTTTACGAAGTGTTACTGGGTCTGATAACATGAATCATGTTTACGAAGTGTTACTGGGTATGATAACGTGTATCATGTTTACGAAGTGTTACTGGGTGTGATAACACGAATCATGTTTACGAAGTGTTACTGGGTGTGATAACATGAATCATGTTTACGAAGTGTTACTGGGTGTGATAACATGAATCATGTTTACGAAGTGTTACTGGGTGTGATAACGTGCATCATGTTTACGAAGTGTTACTGGGTGTGATAACATGAATCGTGTTTACGAAGTGTTACTGGGTATGATAACACGAATCGTGTTTACGAAGTGTTACTGGGTATGATAACACGAATCGTGTTTACGAAGTGTTACTGGGTGTGATAACATTAATCATGTTTACGAAGTGTTACTGGGTGTGATAACATGAATCATGTTTACGAAGTGTTACTGGGTGTGATAACACGAATCGTGTTTACGAAGTGTTACTGGGTGTGATAACGTGCATCATGTTTACGAAGTGTTACTGGGTGTGATAACGTGAATCATGTTTACGAAGTGTTACTGGGTGTGATAACACGAATCATGTTCACGAAGTGTTACTAGGTATGATAACGTGCATCATGTTTACGAAGTGTTACTGGGTGTGATAACATGAAATTTGTTGCATAAATCCTCGTTCAATCAAAAACAAATCCTTGGCTCTTAATGACTTTATTTCCTCAAATGTCTTAGATCTTGTTGCAGTGACAGAAACTTGGCTAGGATCTTCAAAAGATAAAGCTTGTATTGGTGAACTGCTACCAGAAGGTTACAAAATTAAACAAGTCCCCAGAAATGGCAGTAGGCGTGGGGGAGGGGTTTCCCTGATTCATAAAAGTAACATAGACATTAAGATCATATCTTCAACCAGTGATAACGCGTTTTCCACTTTTGAACATTTAGATTGTAATGCAACGATAAAAGATTACTCACTGAGAATAACTGTTATTTACAGACCACCACCATCTAAAGCAAATGGTTTGAAATCGAGTGTGTTTCTTGAAGAAGAATGGCCCAAATATTTATCTAAATATGCAACAATAGATGAAATTTTCATCATAACTTGAAACTTAAACTTCCATCTTGACAGCCCCAGTGACCTTGATACCATGAAATTCAACAGTACATTGCAGTCATTTGGTATGTTGCAACATGTTAAAGAGCCAACACATGTGCGTGGTCACATTCTAGATGTACTTATTACCAGAGAGGTCGACAAAACAATTACTGGGATATTAGTAACAGATCCAGGATTGTCCGATAGCACAGGCAAAAATAGCGAAAGACCACTATGCAATTATTTTCAATGCCAAAGCAGAAAAGCCAGCACCAATAAGAAAAATGGTTGCATACCGAAAACTTAGATCTATTGATATTGAATCCTTCAAAGCAGACATTAAAACATCAAACCTTTTTTGTAACATTGACCAGTGCCAAGACACAGAAGAATTAGTTTTTGCCTATAATAATGAACTATCTGCATTGGTCGAAAAGCATGCTCCACTACACAAGAAGACTATAACGCTACGACCCACCTGCCTTTGGTTCACGGAGGAACTCCATGAAGCCAAACACACTAAACGTAAATTAGAGCGGAAATGGAGCAAAACCAAATTATCAATTGACTATCAAATCTATCGGAATCAATGTGCAACAGTTAACAAAATGTTAACAAAAGCTAGGGTTGATTATTACTCTGAAATAGTTTCATCATGTGGACATGACCAGAAGAGTCTGTTCAAAATTACAAAACACCTCCTTGAAGGTCCTAGTGAAATTGTCCATCCAGCCAGTAAATCCTCTGAAGAACTTGCTCAGAAGTTCAGTGATTTCTTCATAAGTAAAGTTGAAAACATCAGAAATTATATAAAAGCTCAAAAACAAAATAATTCCAACAGTCTTAACAGTGTTTCTCATTCTTCAACCTTGAGTAAATTGAAAGTTTTCAATCAAGCATCAGAGGAGGAGGTACAAAAGATAATAAACATCTCGCCAAACAAATCCTGTGAACTAGATCCTATTCCAACCTGGCTTTTGAAATCCTGCCTTAATGAACTTCTGCCAGTTTTGACAAAAATTATCAATATGTCATTGGACACATCTCATGTACCAGTGCCTTTTAAAACTTCTCGTGTTAGACCACTGATAAAAAAACCGAACCTAGATAAAAACACATTCAAGAACTACAGACCTGTCTCAAACTTACCATTTGTGTCCAAATGTTAGAAAAAGTGGTGAGCGCTCGACTTGAAGAACATTTAGTTCAAAACAACCTACATGAAGAAAACCAATCGGCATATAGAAAATTTCATTCAAATGAAACTGCCTTAGTAAAAGTACAAAATGATATCCTTCATTCCCTCGATCAGAATAATGTTACAATCCTTGTACTTCTGGATTTGTCAGCAGCCTTCGATTGACCATGCAACACTATTAAACCGACTGGAGAATGACTTTGGGATTGCAGACAAACCTCTTTCCTGGGTGAGGTCATATCTATCTGGTCGTTCACAAACAGTGTGTATCGATGGAAAACTGTCAAAACCTGTTCATATGAGTTTCAGTGTTCCACAGGGATCAGTACTTGGTCCAAAATTTTACACAATGTACACAAAACCCATTGGTGACATTTGTAGGAAACATGGGCTCGAACATCATTTCTATGCTGATGATTCCCAGTTGTACATTTCTTTCAAACCTATCGATAAAGCAAATGAAACTGTAACAAGAGCCCGAGTTGAAAACTGTCTCCAAGAGATTGAGTCGTGGATGAACTGCAATATGCTGAAATTAAATGCAGAAAAGACTGAGGTTATTGTATTTAGTTCAAACCGGAATGCTGCACTTGTAAAAGACATATCTGTCAAAGTTGGGGATTCTGTGATCGTCCAATCTCCATCTGTCAGAAACATTGGTTCAATGTTGGACTCCAACATGACTATGGATCAACATGTCATTGCGGTCAGCAGGTCGTGTTATGGGCAGATACGCCAAATTGGTCACATCAGAAAATATCTAACAGATGATGCAACAAAAGTTCTAGTGAATTCCCTTGTAACCTCGAAAATGGACTACTGTAACTCTCTTCTGCAGGGAACACGAAAGAGCATTTTAAACAAGTTACAAAATGTGCAGAATACAGCTGCTCGGCTGATAACAAAAACCTCTCGATATGACCATATAACCCCTGTTTTGAAAGAACTTCACTGGCTTCCTGTACAAAGTAGGATTCAATACAAAATTCTCACTCTAACCTACAAGGCACTACACAATGAAGCACCAACTTATATCAAGACAATGTTGGAAATCTACCATCCAAAAAGACAGTTGCGATCTCAGAGTAATTCTCTCAAACTTGTAGTACCAAAATGTCGGACTGTGACATATGGGGACAGATGTTTCGCATATGCTGCACCAAAACTCTGGAACTCTCTTCCTATCGGAATTAGATATTTAAACACAATGGATTCTTTCAAAAGGGCATTAAAGACACACCTTTGCCTCCAAGCATATAGAAATTGATCTTTGGATACTTTTGGTTTGTCATCTTTTGGATGACATCAGTTTCAGTTGGTCACTACTGTATTTGGTTGTCATCTTTTAGATGACATCAGTTTCAGTTGGTCACTACTGTATTTGGTTTGTCATCTTTTAGATGACATCAGTTTCAGTTGGTCACTACTGTATTTTGGAGTTAGTCCTTCAACTGTTAGCTGACCTGACTGTTAGTCGGTCACTACTAGTGATTTCTGTCCAAGGACAGTTATTCGACTTGACTGTTACAGTGTCACAACTGAGAACTGAGTCCGCTTCTGGCTAGGATACTTGACTTTTAGTCAGTTACTACTAAGGATTTCAGTCTGTTGATAGTTAGCTGACCTGACTGTTAACCGGTAACTGTTCAAGGACTTCTAATCATGATTTACTGTTAGTGAATCAGTTATTTTAATCATTTTTAGTTTATTTCATTTTACTGCAGTTACTTGGTTCCTTGCTGTTGGGGGAGTTAACTGTATCTAATTCCTCCATCAGAAACCTGATGCTTTATTAATTATATATTTTTATATAATATATTTTTATATTACAATGTGAGTGAGCGTGGTGATTTGTGTGTATGTGTGTGTGTTTCTGAATGCAATTGTAAAGCACTTTTGAACGTACATTGCTATGAAAAGAGTGCTATATAAATGTGGTATAATAATAATAATAATAATAAATTATTAAGAAATTTTAGATTTGCAATAAGTGTTTTCACAATGCAGCCTATATATATATTTCTAAGTTCGATATAGGAGAAGTAATCCTATCTAATAATACTTTTGTGTAGTTAAGGTCTTAAATAAAGCTCAACTCATGGGCTCTCACGCACAGCCTAATGCACAGTGTCTACCTTATTTCGTGAGTAATGCTTACCTATTTGAATTGGTAACGTTCACGTCGTTCGCTGAGCTTTACTCAAATAATTCAGCGAGAAATGCGCACATATTTCGGCCTGTAATGCTTACTTAAAACGGTGATAGTATTAAATAAATTAGCTGAAAATTACTTCCCAAACTCATTAAGGAATGCTCATACATTTAAGTTGGTACTCCTCACATAGATCAGCATTACTTACTTAAATAGGTGAATAACACTCACAATTATCAGTGATTAATACTGACGTTTGCGTGAGTACTGCTAAGCTATTTGTCTGAGTCCTGTTCACTTATTAAAATGAGCATTACTTTTGTATTAACTTTATTTATTTTATTTCGTTTATGTAGCAAGTTCTCACAACTTAAATTAATCACTCTTGGTGGCTCTCTCTCGATCAGCATTACTCACTAGAATGTTAAATGGTACTCTCATAATTAAGTGAGTAATAACAGAGACTTATAAACAGAGATTGGCAACTTATTCTTTGCCCATTTTGATTTTCTGAAGTCGCGGGCGGTCAATGAGACTTCAACGAGACCCAAACGAGATTGGAAATGAAACATATTTATGGTAAGTTCCAATGGATATTTAAAGTAATATATTATTGATATGGTTATTTTGTTTAGTCAATTATTTGTTCGATTACTTTTGACATATAATCAAACGTCAGTTTGATCGACCACACGGCGTGACGCAATAAAGTGAATCAATCAGTAAGCAATTATTTAATGAATCATATATTCACATTCTTATCTCTATGCAAAAAAAAAAGGTTGTAATACATAATTTGTAGAAAATTTATTCTAGAAAAAAATATAGGTTATTAAAATTTACACATTATCATAATGAACACTCCTTAGATCAAAGTAATTTTATTTATCTTTTTAAACAATATATCATTTGGGTTTTAACGATACGTTTTTTGTTTATTTATTTTTCAGAAGTTTTACTTTGGCTGAACTTGTCGGTATGTTTCTCGGGTCTAGTAGTTTTCCATGTATTTGCAAGTGACGCCTGTTATCCGCACGCTATATATTGTACTATATTACTTAAACCTCCATAGGGACTGACGCTGTAGCCTGGCGTGCGGATATCGGGCAGCTTCATGCTTCTCCTATAATGGTTTCAAAAATGAGTATTACACTCACTCTGTACCCTCTTTCAGAATTGCTTACTTTCTTAATGATTTTTTTTCAGGACACTTTGGATACTAATT
>CM037787.1:8848088-8861690 GCA_021229015.1 Solen grandis
CGTAAAAAGCAAGTAACTTGAAAAAACTTGCTATATGACTAGATGGCAATGTGTAGTTTAGCACATCATTTTATTTTTGTTCTTCGACTAAAATTGTGGTTGCTATGGTAACGGAAATAGTGAAAATATGGCAAAAAATGGGATCCCGCGATAACTAAGCAAGCTAACTTGATGAAACTTGGTATATGACTAGATGGCAATGTGAAGATTATGCACGTCATTTTATTTTTGTTCTTCGACTAAAATTGTGGTTGCTATGGTAACGGAAATAGTGAAAATATGGCAAAAATGGGATCCCGCGATAACTAAGCAAGCTAACTTGATGAAACTTGGTATATGACTAGATGGCAATGTGTAGATTATGCACGTCATTTTATTTTTGTTCTTCAACTAAAATTGTGGTTGCTATGGTAACGGAAATAGTGAAAATATGGCAAAAATGGGATCCCGCGATAACTAAGCAAGCTAACATGATGAAACTTGCTATATGACTAGATGGCAATGTGTAGATTATGCACGTCATTTTATTTTTGTTCTTCGACTAAAATTGTGGTTGCTATGGTAACGGAAATAGTGAAAATATGGCAAAAAATGGGATTGATTACCATATTGAGTCAAGGTGGAACCGGTAGGGGACTTTATGTGTTGCATACAACACCAGTTACTTGTTAAAATTAATTTTACTTCAAAAAGTCCATGTTTATTGTCATGATCTCTCAGCATGGTTTGATTAGGTCTGATATCTGCCCAGTAGGTCTGGAGTTATGGCCCTTGAATGTTAAAAAATTGCCAGAATTTACTTTGTGTGCACTCTAGCATCTTCATTTCTTGATCAGTCTTCTTTAAACTTTATGAGAATATTAATTTACAAAATCTCCTGTTTAAGTTCAGTCATGGCTGATACTTACCCATAAAATCTTGAGTTATGTCCCTTAAATGATTGAAAAAATGCCAACTTTCACTTTATGTACACTCTAGCATCATATACACTCTAGCATCAAATTTTCTTTTTTTATCAATTTTCTTCAATCTTCCTAAAAATATGTACATGTAAAATCATATTTTTTGAAAATTAGATTATGGCTATTATTGGCCGATTTAGTCGGGAGTGAAAACCCAGTAAGACTTACCGGGGAAAATAATTGATCAATTTTCTCTTAAGAAATACAAGGCCGGAAATTTAAGGTATTTGTTGTAAAAAAGGGCCCTGGGGACCTTTTCCCCAAAATTTTTTTTTTGCCCCCGGGGTCAAAATGGCCCCCCCAAGGAAAAAAAGAATAATTTTAAAAAATTTTCCCTCCTAAATGCTAAGCAGATCTTAGAATTGTACGAATATCCTTATTTGGTACTGAGCAAAAAAAAAAGCTACAGTCAAACCCCAGGTTATCCACCACCTCTCTTCAAACCCCCCGGCATCTTTCGAAACACTTCTTTGGGTCCATCCTCTCCTTCTTTTTCTATATAAAAATATCGGGGTTTTTAAAATTTTGTCCCATTCGAATACCGGGTCTCATCTGAAAAGATTTTTGGGCCGTGCCAATAAATTCGTAAGATTTTCGACCTCCTTTTCCAAAGTTGCTGACAAACATTAATTACCGGCGACATTTTGAAAACAAACAATAAAAGGCGCAAACGTCAATTAATTACCGAAATGGATGGGAGACGACCGCTTACAGTTTGCATAAGTTTTAATTGATTGGATTTTTTGTGCAGTTCAATCAAAAGATAAACGTGATGATTGATGATTTTTAGCTCACCTGAGCACGTGTGCTCAGGATGAGCTTTTAGGATCGATGAAAAGTCCGTCCGTCCCTCCGTCCGTCCGTCGTCCGTCGTCCACAATTTGTTCGTTTGCACTCTAGCATCTTCATTTTATGAGCAATTATCTTCAAACTTTACAACAATGTTTATAACCATAAAATCTCGGCCAAGTTCGATTATGGCTGATATCGTACCATTAGGTCAGGAGTTAAAGCCCCTTTTAAAATTCAAAAAAGCCAGATTTCACATTGTTTGCCCCTCTAGCATCTTCATTTCATGAGCAATTATCTTCAAACTTTTTATCAATGTTTATAACCATAAAATCACGGCCCAAATTCGATTATGGCTGATATCGTACCATTAGGTCAGGAGTTATGCCCCTTTTAATATTAAAAAAATGCCATATTTCAAGTTGTTTACACTCTAGCATCTTCATCTTTTGAGCAATCCTCTTCAAACTTTATGGCAATGCTTATGACGTTAGCCCCTTTTAATATTAAAAAAATGCCATATTTCAATTGTTTACACCTAGCATCTTCATCTTTTGAGCAATCTCTTCAAACTTTATGGCAATGCTTATGACCATAATGTCTCGATTGAGTTTGATTATGACTGAGATCAGTTGATTAGGTCAGGAGTTAAGCCCCTTTTAATATAAAAAAAATGCCAGATTTCACGTTTTTTACACTCTAGCATCTTCATCTTTTGAGCAATCATCTTCAAACTTTATTACAATGTTTATGACTAAAATGTCTCGATTGAGTTCGATTAATGCTGAGATCTGTCAATTAGTTCAGAAGTTATGCCCCTTTTAATATTCAAAAAAATGCCAGAAATCACTTTGTTTACACTCTAGCAACTTCATCTTTTGAGCAATCATCTTCAAACTTTATGACAATGCTTATGACCATAAGGTCTCGATTGAGTTTGATTATGGCTGAGATCCGTCAATTAGGTCAGGAGTTATGCCCCTTTTAATAAAAAGAAATGCCATATTTCACGTTGTTTTTCACTCTAGCATCTTCCTTTTTTGTGTCGCCTGCATAGCATGGCAGACACATAGGGATCACTTTGTCCGTCGTCGTCGGTCGTCGGCGTCGTCGTCGGTGTCGTCGGCGTCACACTTTCTTGTCCGGAGCATAACTCGAAAAGTATTTGAGGTATCACCTTGAAACTTAAAACATGGATAGATCACATTGAGGTGGAGTGCAGTGCACAAGAATGATAACTCTGACTTTCGTATTTTCTGAGTTATTACCCTTTTTTCGGTTTTTGTCGGACATAACTCAAAAGTATTTGAGGTATCACCTTGAAACTTAAAACATGGATAGATCACATTGAGGTGGAGTGCAGTGCACAAGAATGATAACTCTGACTTTAATATTTTCTGAGTTATTGCCCTTTGTTGATTTTCAGACTAATTCTTGTGTGGTGCATAACTTGTAAAGTATTTGAAGTGTTGCCTTAAACATTTATAGTAGATAGATCTCATTGGTCTGAGTGCAGTACACAAGAATGATAACTCAATAATGATAATGATGCTACAAACTGCACATTATATATTACGTATAAGTGTTAATGACGTCATAATTTTTCTTACAGTTAATGTTTTGAATTCATAGTCATTCTGACACTCCTCTGATGAAGACTGTATAGTCGAAAGTGCTCGGGAAAATTATTACATATTGCACTGTTTGAATATTTTGTTCCGCCCCCCCCCCCCAAAAAAAAAAAATATAATATATATATATATATATATGTTGTGTGTGTGTGTGATTTGGTGTTATTTTGTACCTCACAAAATAGATTATGCTTTATCAATAATTTGTCAAAAGATCGATTTTCTAGTCAATTCTTTCATCAAACATGCTTAAATGCAGGCGACACAAGTGTTCCGAGGAACACCCACATCTAGTTTAGCAATCATCTTCAAACTTTATGACATTGTTAATGACCATAATGTCTCGATTGAGTTCAATTGTGGCTGAGATGGGTCATTTAGGTCAGGAGTTATGCCCCTTTTAATACAATAAATGCAAGATTTCACTTTGTTTATTCTCTACCAACTTCATTTTTTTTTAACAATCATTTTTAAACTTTAAGACAATGTTTATGCCCATAATCTCACAATCGGGTTCAATTTTAACTGATATTGACTTGTAAATTTAGGAGTTATGCCATTTCACCATAAAAAAAAGCCAGATTTCACTTTTACACTCAAGCATCTTTATTTCTTAAGCAATCATCTTTCTCAGGTGAGCGACCAAGGGCCATCTTGGCCCTCTTGTTTAAATGAACATTTCGAGATGACGTTGATATCATGTTGATACATGTAGTTTCTTGTGATTTAGTCAGACCTAGTGAATGGATGTATGCATTTATTATGTATCATTTATGCAGAAATAGATGAATGGTGTTAATTAAATATCAAATATCCATTTCTGTTTTCAAGATGCGTGTAGTCGTATGTGATTTAGTCAGACCTGACAAATGTATGTATGTATCTTTGTTATTGACGTATGCATTTATTATATATGCATCAATATCATTTATGCATTAAAAGATGAAGTTAATTATCTATAGTCGTTTTCCTTTACGTTCCTAAATCAAAATAGCATATTTTAATATAAAATACATTATATATTACGTTCACTGCATGAAAAAGCATGGCTGGGATGGGCTTTTGTTCCAATGGTCGACGTGATTTGGGTTATTCGAATACATGCCTTACTCGAAATAAAACGCCGATCCCCAGGACTTTGAATAACCAGGGTTCGACTGTATATTAATTCTGGTTTGCCAACCAAGATGGCCAATAGAGCTGAAAATAACAAGAAATGATTAAAAAAAACTGTTTTAATGGACGGCTTGTAATAAGCATACTATCTGCCTCTCTTTCTCTTTTCTGTTGCTTGATAAGCTAACCTGTCTATGCACAGGACCTTCATATTAAAGAAATGACCTCTCTTTATATTATTTAATAGAGAGGTGCAGTTATTTTTCTATAATTTTCTCTACACGAGTCCTGGGACACACTATGCTTAAAAGATATGATTTCCAATTCAGTTTAGTTTGCATCTTCCTTCAATCTAAATAGCAAATTACATATATTTTATGCATCCAGTGGATGCATTGATAACTTTGCATTCACAGCGAAAACATTATATCTAAGATGGAGAATACATGGGTAGAGCAAAATCACTGGAGTTGTCGATTTTTTTAGCTCACCTGAGCACTTGTGCACAGGGTGAGCTTTTGTGATCGCCTTTTGTCTGTCGTGCATTGTGCGTCGTCCGTCGTCAACAATTGCTTGTGAACACTCTAGAGGCCACAGTTTTAGGCCAATCTTCATGAAAATTGGTCAGGGTGTTTGTCTACATGATATCTCGGATGAGTTTATAAATGGGTCATGTGGGGTCAAAAACTAGGTCACCAGGTCAAACTTTAGAAAAACCTTGTGAACACTCTAGAGGCCACAGTTTTGGCCCAATCTTCATGAAAATTGGTCAGGGTGTTTGTCTATATAGTATCTCGGATGAGTTTATAAATGGGTCATGTGGGGTCAAAAACTAGGTCACCAGGTCAAACTTTAGAAAAACCTTGTGAACACTCTAGAGGCCACAGTTTTTACCCAATCTTCATTAGATATGGTTAGGATGTTTTCCTACATGATATCTTGAATGAGTTCGAAAATGGGTCATGTTGGGTCAAAAACTAGGTCACCAGGTCAAATCTAAATAAATCCTTGTGAACACTCTAGAGGCCACAGTTTTAGCCCAATCTTCATTTTTTTTGCATTCTGTTCTATGTTGATAGCCTAATAAAATATGATAGGTTTTCAAAGGTAAGTGGGGCTGAAATTTTTGTGCTACGGAAGGTTGGATATTGGAATCTCGCATAAATCTTGGCAAATTTGGGTAGGTTTATGAAAAACCTAACCATTTTTGTTACAGTTCAGATAGAAGAACTCTGCTGCATAGATTTGCAAGACATATAAGCACAAAACATATGAGGTAGCGAATTTAAGCTCAAAAAGTTTAAGTCTGATCCAAATGCAGTTTGTGCATAATATTCCTTGTTGATAGCCAAATAAAATATGATAGTTTCTAGGAATGAGTGTCTGTAAATTTTGAGCTAGTAATGGAAGGTTGAAAGTTCGAACCTCGCAAAAAATTGCAAATAAGTGTAGGTCTATGAAAAAACCTATTCAATTTTGTTAGAGATCATATAGAAGAACTCTCTTTGCAGCATATGTTTGCACAAAATATACAAAATATTTGGGGTAATTTAAGAAACGTCTAGAAACAGTCAAACTTCACTAAAATATTTGAAAATTGAAAATTTTTAAAAACATATTTTTTTGTCGCATCTGATTTTTTGTACATTCTTCTTGAAATATTCACATGTTATGTATTGTTATGTTTAAAAGGGCCTCACAATTTAAAAATTAAAAAAAAATTTGAAAAGGTCAAGGTCATATTACGATTTATTTGGCCCCATATAGCTCCAAAAATAAAAATATTTCATTGAGTGTGTATGAACAAAAGTTTTAGTTCTTGAAGAGATCTTTCCAGTGATGTTTGATTTTTGATTTTCAAAAGACCTTTCTAACAGTACCTAGGTTTCTAAAATTGGACATTACATAAGGAAGTTACATGAAAATAAGAATTCGAAAAAACGTCTTTACTTGTGCTTCTGCAGTTTATCCCACATATTATTCTAAATTTTATTTCTGTTACATCAAAGGTATAATGTGATACAATAAATTATTTTAATGCTCTGTGCCCCCTTCAATTCAGGGAGAAAATTCAATGAAAATATGAGAAATAAATATTTCTTAGAAAAGGAACCTTTCTTGCATGTACTTGCAGAACACCAAGTTTGTGTATTATTGTAGTCATCTTAAAGATGGTTTTCAAAAAGCTAGCATTATGAAATTATAACTGAAAACAAAGCCAATTATTCCCTTTTCAGTGCATTGACTTTAGGTTTAAAATTATGTCATATGACGTCACAGATTTCATCTGATATTTATATAAGTTAGCACTTTACAACCGTAAATTTGGGACGGATTTTCTTCAATTTTTTGAAGGTGGTGTATGTAAGAATAGTAAATGAGTATTATCAGGTTTGACATGGTTTGCAGTGCAGAAAGCCCTTTCTTTTGTTCAGAACAAAAGAAGTCTTGTTATTATTATAATTTCATGCATATTTAAAATATTTAGAAATTTTATTTATCACGTAAATATTTCAAGTTGTGTTGTATATGTCTTATGGATTTTATATTATGTGCATGTAATGTAAAATGCATTGAATATGTATTTATCACAGAAATAGGCATTTAACCAAATTAAACAGTTTCAGAGAAAATCTTTAGCAAATATCTCCAAAACCACGGAGCAGATTTTGATATTTTTGATAGGACACGATTACTCAGTATCAGATCTAGTTGTTGTCCAGATCAACACATTTAGTTTTGACCCTTTGCTTCTATATGTTATGGTAAATTTTTTCCTTGCTTAAGAATTTTCTCTCTAGCAGTTGAATTCAGGTGAGTGATTTAAGGCCATCATGGCCCTCTTGTTTTATTAGCTCACCTGGCACGAAGTGCCAAGGTGAGCTTTTGGGACCAGCCTTTGTCTGGTGTCCGGCGTCGTCAGTCGTCAACAATTTACTTAAATATCTTCTTCTCAGAATCTACTGATGGAAAAGTGATCAAAGTTTGCAAGGATGTTCCTAAGGTGGTCCCCTATAAAATTGTTCAGATGGTTCCGGTCTGTTGCATAATTAGGTCACCGGAGCTAAAAATAAAAAATCTTAGAAAATCATTTCCTCTGAAACCACAAGGCCTAGAGCTTAGATATTTGATGTGTGGCTTTTTCTAGTAGACCTCTACCAAGTTTGTTCAAATTTATGACCCTGGGGTCAAAATTGGCCCTGCCCCAGGGTCACTTTAATTTACATGGACTTATACAGGAAAAACTAGAAAAATCTTCTCGTCATAAACCACAATGCCTGGAAGTTAGATATTTGGTATGTAACATGGCCTACTAAACCTCTACCAAGTTTGTTCAAATCATAACCCTGGGGTCAAAATTGGCCTTGCTCCAGGGTCACATGATTTTACATAGCCTAATGATACCAGTTGAGCGATCCAGGGCCATCATGGCCCTCTTTTTTTAAATTGGCATAAATCCCGACCTAATTGGCCCAAATACCACCATATTCAACTTGGTTGAGAAACTATGGCCATAATCATTGCCATAAAGTTTAAAGATGATTGTTTAACTGATGAAGATGCTAGAGTGTAAACAAACAGTAACGTTGTGGATGACAGATTTCTTTTGACATGTATGGTCACCTGATGGCTGACTAACATAATTGCTAAAATAAAGTGATGCCTTGAAAATGAGGCACGTAGTAGATTGGCTAGTTTCCTTAAATGTTTTATATAGAAAATTTCAAAATTCTTCCTGTAATAAAACAATTGGTTATAATTCTTCTTCTGTGAAACCAGTGGTCAGAATTCAATTTCAGTCTGCACAAATGGTCACCTCATGGGTGTCTACAATATTTAGCTTACCTGAGCACAAAGTGGTCAGTCAATGTCTGTCAACATTTTCTTGTATACACTCTCATTTCATAAGCAATCTTCTTCAAACTTTATGACAATGTTAGCATAATCTCTCTGCACAAATTTAGATTATGGCTGATATCTGCTTATAAGGTCTGGAGTTATGGCCCTTGAAAGATAAATATACCAGATTTCATTTTGTGTACAACTCAAGCATCTTATCTTCTTCAAATTTTATGAGAATGTTTATAGCCTTAATCTCTTGGCTAAGTTGGCAATTATGATTGATATTGTCCTATGAAGTGTTATGTCCCTTGAATGATAAAAATGTGAGATTCTATTTTAACTACATTTGTGTACACTTCAGAGGATTCATTTTCCATTGATTTTTTTGTGAAATTTTGACAGAATGTTTTATAAATATTAACTAGGTCATATTTAAAAAAACAAAAACTTGTGTATACAAGTGATCTAGGGCCAAATGGCCATCTTGTATTAAGCATTGCTATGTTTGAAGATTTCAAAAGTCACAGTAGATCATGAAAATGAATACTTCATTAAGAATACTTTATTTATCCATTTCAGTAGAAGAACAAGGAGCACATTTGGGCAAGGACTATGAAGATGAAAGTCAGCATACAACCCGAAAGACATACTCTCAAAATCAGGCAATTAAAAAAAATGCTACTCTTGACATATCCAATTACCCAAAGGATGGAGATCTGATGAATGAAGCAATCAAAGGAGAGGAAACACAGGATGAACCAATCAACAAACTAAATGAAACACAAAACAGTTTAATACCAACAAAGAACCAAAAAGATGACTGGCATAACCAACTTCAAAACAGTTTGGTTGATATAAATGCCCAAACAAAACTACACAACAATAAAACAAAAAATGAATTTACATACCCAGAAAAAGGGATACAAAATAACTTAACAAACATTGATGATAAAACGGTACAGATAAAGGACCAACAAGAAGTAAGAATTCAAAGTGAACAAATAACTCAAGGTGATGGAACACAATTCAAGCCATCAAATTTGGCAGAAGGAGTGAAAAATGGACAAACATTCCAAGTTGAAGGAACACATAATGAACAAAAAAATCAAGGAAAAGTACATTATGAGCAAACAAACCAAACTGAGGTAGTGCAAAATGCACCAGTAAACCAAGGAGTGGAACAAAATGAACCCATAAATCAAGATGTGGGAATACAAAATAAATCAACAAATCAAGACAAAGGGGTACAAGATGAATCAAGAAACAAAATGCAAAATGAGTCTTCAAACAAAGCTGTTGGATTACAGAATAATCCAAAAATCATAATAGAAGAATCTAATGAACCAGAAGGGGTGCCAAATAAATATGTTGAAAATGAACCAATAGGCGTAGAAAAAGTAACACAGCACACTCTTTCAAATGGAGTAGAGTCACAAAATGAACCTTCAAATCAAGTTGAAAAAATACAATATGTTCAATCAGACCTTGTGGATGGTTCCCAAATCAAAATGATAAGGCTATGAACTATCCATCAAGTAAAGAGAGAACTCATAAGCCACTGCTTACGGAAGGAGATGGAGATCAAAGTGATGTAGCCCTTCAAGGAGATGGAGCCCCGAACCATCCTTCTAATATGGGTGTGAAACATCAAAATCATGAGCAAAATCAAGGGAATAAGGAAACCTTTACACTAGCGGGGAACCTCAAGATAAGGCTGAAATAGGCCAAATAAAGTACAGACTGGAGGGCAGTTGTATGAACTGAGTACAGAAACTACATCATCTAAAACTAAAGCTATGAAGGGTAAGAATTTCAAAAGATAATACAAATTTAACCCCTGTTGTATTTTACCCCGCTTCATTATAAAGGGGGATTTAGGAAACACACTTATCATGCTACAATCCCTAAAATCCCATGTATTGTGCCTCCATGTAAAGTGCGCTCCAATTTTTGGGCTCAAACTTGGAAAGTTTTCCCCTTCATTTATTCCCCAAATTTTTTTTGGGTAAATAGGAGGCAGCCTTTTGTTTATGGGGTTTTTTTGCAGTGTTGATTGAAAAAGGTGGAATGTTTATGCTTCCCAAGACGGTGATTTTTTCACATTTTAGTTCCACTGCATTTGCATTGTTCCTTTTTAAAAGTGATATTTTGATAATTATCGAAATACGACCCCTTTACTTTTTTTTTTAAAAGTCCTTAACAACGGTTTTTAAAGACACATTTCATAAACCCAAACCCCTAAAGTTTTCCAACAAAAAAACTTAAATCTTTTGTCAGATTGAATGAAAATTGTAAAAAAACTGTTTTTTTGGGGCTCAAGAAATGCGATGCAAAAGGGCATTTGTTTGATGCTCAATCTAAAGAAGGGCGGGGTTTCTGGTTAAGCGTAAAAAATTAAACCAATATGAAAAAGGGAACAATGATTTCTAACATTATGTACAAAACCATGATAGAAATCCAAATAGACAATTTTTAGGAAAAGTCCCGGAATACGTTCAAGCTTTAATATAAATTTTTGCATATGAAATATACAATTGCTTTCAGTACATTCCCTAGTGGGTGGGGAAAGTTGGGAAAATAAAAAAATACGAGTTCTTTGATTGTGTGAAACCCCCTTTTTCAAAAACAAAATTAAAAAAAAAAAGTGGCAAATACGGGTTTTTTGGTAGTGAAATTTTTAAAAGTGAACAGAAAAATTGCATTCACACATAGAAAAATTTATAAAACATATAACACAATCCGTTTCAGCAGACAAGTGAAAATAATGTTAAGGATTTTGTAGGAATTACAAGAATGCCTTTTGTCAAAAAAATTGTTTTTTAAAAAGAATTATTTTTTTTCAAAAGGTTTTAAATCTTATGACTTTAAATTTTGATGTTGATTATAATGATCAGCCCATTAATGCTGGAAGGATTTCCTAAAAATTTTTTGTTATAATTTGTTATTTTTGTGTCCCTGCATAGATGGCAGAAAAAAAGGGATCATATATTCATCGTCGTTGTTCTATTGTCGTCAACCTCTTGTCCAGAGCAATTTATTTACTTCAAATTTTTGCTAGATCCCCCCAAACTTAAACATGGTACAAAGAGGGTCAATTTTTGTTCGGGAAAGTAGTTAATCGGGGCGGCCGGGGCCCGAGCGGTTACGTCGTGGATCAAATTCTCACCGCTCCCCATTTTGGTTCAAATCCAGAGGGATTTTGGATTTTTATGTGAGGAATTAGCTGGCTTGGGTGGTTGGGGGTTTCCCCCGGGCCCCTTTTGTATGGGGTCTTTCCCCCTTTAAAATTAGTGGACGTCGCTTATGATTAAAATACTTGCATGATGGTAAACCCCCTAAACAACAACAAAAATACCGTAGTTAATTGTTTTTAAATTTGGAATGTGTTTGGGTGTAAAGGGGTTTCGATATGTTGAAGTAGTTCGATTAGTAAAAATTGCCAAAAGGGTTAAAGAAATTTAAGTCGCAAAGTCGGGGAAATTGGTTTTAAAAGGTTAATCACGATAAAATGGTGGGGTTAATAAGTATTATCTTAAAAATGTTAAAGTAGATCAATACATTGAATAGGCACAACCCTTTGGCAAAAAGAATCAAAGCGTTATCTCAGTAAAACCGTGCCGCCCTGCCCCTTAGCTAAGAGGGGGGTATCCGGTCATTTTGCCGACCAGAATTCCATGTTAAAACCCTTCAAGTCCCCCGCCCTCATGACTATGTCGCCATTTTGTGTATATTTTAAAAAAAAATTTTTATGGATAAATTTTGGTAAACTGGGTCGGCAGTTCCCTGGCCCGGCTTTTTTAATAACACTTGCTTCCTGCCTTTCCTATAAAAACCTAGTTAAACATTAAAAAGTTTTTAAATTAATTCAAAGTAGTTTGCCATATACTCCATTGAGTGCTGGTAAGCCCTATTAGAAATGCCTTTCCTTGTTACACCCTTAACAAGAAAATGCCCGTACCTTGTTATAATTAAATGGTAAAACTAGGTCAATTTGAGTCAAGTACGTTTAAGTAGGGTCAAAATGTTCTAAATAGGGGACAGTGTAATATCACCTAGTTTACTGTAGGCATTTTTTCAACAGTTTAAAAAATTTTTAACCTACTACGGTAAATCATGGTTAGAACTAAGGGGAATAATAGGAATTACATTTTTAATAGTCCCAATAGCCCTTTGTTTGTTGATATTTGAGTTTACCGTCATTCTATAGTATTTAGTCAAAGTGAGGTGCCAAAGGCTGAAATCTGATTAAAAGTAAAAGTTACAATAATTTAAAAATAATGTGGAAGTTTTTAAAGGGCTGTGAAATTTAAAAAAATGCTAGAAAAGTATGGTCCCTCCAAGGTTCAAAGTTTTTAGAGAACATAAGTTTCCTTTAAAATGGGTAGTTTATTTTTAATTTTTAAACTGAATTTTTTTATCCTGGCAAAAAGGTAAAGGTGAGCTTTGGATCCCCCTTTCCCCGGCCCGGTCCCTGTCAAAAATTTCCTTTAAAGACATTCCTCTGAAAATGCTGGAAGAATTTAATGAATTTGGGCGGGATGCCCTTTGGGTCCCCCTTACAAAAGTTTAAAAAAATTGATCCATGAGAACTTGGTTCATGGAAACAAAAAAAATAAAAATGAAACTTTAAAAACATTCCTTCAAAAAAAGGGGCCAATTTAAAAAAATTGGTACAGATGCCCTTGGGTAAACCCTCTAAAGTTGAAAAATTATTCGATCCGAAAAAAAGGGCCCCCCCAGGGGGGGGGGCTTTTTTGCTTTATTATTGAAAACCTTTAAAAAACTTTCCCTCGAAAAAACGGGGACAAATTTGATTAACTTTCAGGATGACCCCGGGGTAAACCCTTCAAAAAGTTGCTAAAAAACTTATTCATAAGAACTCGTTCCCAGGGAACAAAAAAAAAAAAAAAAAAAAACTTTAAAATCATTTCTTAAAAACTCTGGCTTTTTAAAAAAAATTGGTTGATGTTCTTGGGTAAACCCTTCCCAAAGTTGAAAAAAAATTTTGACCAAAAAAAACATGGCCCCCAGGGGGGGGGTTATTTGTTTTAGAGTGGGAAAAAACTTTAATCAATTTTTCCCTCTGAAACCATGGACAAAATTTAAAAAATTTGGCAGAAGCCCTTGGGTCCCTTCACAAAGTTGCTAAAATAAATTGCCCATATAGACCCTGGTTCCCATGGCAGCAAAAAGAAAAAAAATATAAAACTTTAAAAATCTCTGCTTCAAAATAGGGCCCAGTTTTTAAAAAAAATTGGTCA
>CM037787.1:8861790-8876363 GCA_021229015.1 Solen grandis
CCCTCTAGAATTTGCAAAAGTTCATTATATAACCTCCCATTTGCAATTCTGAAACATGTAGCTTTACAAAGTGCCAGTAGTTTAAAACACGAACTATTGCATACTTTATCAGGGGAAGTTCTAGGAAAATAAATATCAGGGCTATATTCTACATCATCTAAATCTTGACTGAATGTATCATTTAAACTAAAATCTTGTCTTTCTCCAACTCTACAATTCCAATTTCCTGATATATATATTGCATCTAAATCAATAAAAACATTTACAAAGTTTTGTACAGTATCAAATAAATTAATATTTACTGTGTTATAATTAGGTGAATCTTCACACCAAATATAAGCACCACATATAAAAATATCAGCCTCTTTATAAAAGAAAATATCCAGTTTGAGCCAAATAATAGTTTTATGATGGTTTCGTACTACATCAATGCCTGTTTTTAGTTATACTAATCCATCTCGACGGTTCCTGGGTTGGACCAGTACTTGCGCCTGGGAAGGTCATGAATAGTTCTTGCCTCCAACGGGGTTTGAACTCACAACTTTCGGATCCGTAATCGGATACGTTACCATTGGACCACGGCGCCCTCACGGTGCCTGCTTCGAAATGGTCTTATATATAATTGTACCACCACTATTTCTTCGGTACGCCTATTTTGAAATTTTCTTTACAAAATGTAACCAATATAACCTTCAAGCTCAATATCACTATCTTTTGATGTCCATGTTTCAAAACAAAAAAATAATATCATTAGCTGTAATAACTCTGACAGTTCATTCGTTCCTCTAGTTTGCTCAGTTTATTGTTTATTCCACCCAAACACTGCATTATATATGCATTGGCGGGTTCTCTGTTTACATCCGCCATATTTGTCTTTCCATCGATAATCTCTAAGCCAGAGGACTCTTTGACACTTTCTTAAAAAATCCACAATTTTCTAGAAAATTATCATCATCATTTTCATTTAACACTTGACTAACACACGTATTCAGTCCCTCGGGTGATTTGATACATTTTCCCCACTTCTCTTCGGGTTCATACACTATCTTCGCTTCTATTACGTCTCTTTTCCCTCGTTTTCTCATTTAATTTCACACTTTTTTTTATGAAAAACACATTATAGAAACTTCCTCCTGTATGAAATTATGCCATTTTAATCCAAAATCCAAGGTAAAATCTAAAATATTATCCGAGTATCAAATTCACACTTTTTCCGACTAGATCACATGACCAAATCATAACACTAAATACAAGCAATAATGTGAATAAAATCATATTGAAAACAAGGAAATATTAGCATGTTTGTAAGTTTTATATATGGTCATTTTTGTTGTATTGTTGATTGTGTGTAATTTTATATTAGTAATAGCATTCAATGATTTAAATGACAGACAGTTATTATTTACCAGAAAGTTTGTTGGTTATCTTTTTCGTGGAATCCAACTTAAGGACAGCCTGAAACAGGTTAGTGAGATGGGCCTTGATGTAGTCCACCCTGGGGATGACATCTAGCTGGTGGACCTACATGAAACAGAACCGTGGGATTGGCTCTGCCGTAGTTTACTAGGGAAGGGCGAGGAAACCCCTTTCTACAGAGGATTTAATCTCATTGGTGTTAGTGAGGTACCTCTGCAGACTGTTCAAGAAGATTTCTCAATGTTGCCCTTCAGCCAGTTAGCTGCGGATTGCCAGACTCCATTGGCTCAATAGGCGGGCAATCGTCATGTCACAGATTCTCCTTTCGGTTAAGTGGGTAGCAGAAATCTAGTCGTATTGTCTAGCTGGTCATGTACATCCTGGCTCTATCTAGATAATATTAATATCAAACAATATAGTTAGTTATATCATGGTCAAAGAAAGGAATGATCCGTGTTCATATTGATTTTTAATGAATAAAAACTTGAATAAAAGGCATACATAAAGCTTATACAGCAACCTGATAATTATCAGTAAGTTTGAATATTCTGGAAAAATCTGCATCCAAAAGCTGTGCAGTTTGGTTCTTTTTTGTTCTCAGTATACTAGATGATATTTTCAATGACCTATCTTTTGAAATTGTAAATTTACCTCATAAAATTTCAGAATTCAGTTTAATGAAATAGAAGATGAATGTTATCCTACGTTTATTGTGATACTACAAGCTCCTGTATATATGTTGTGACCACTTGGCAATTGTGACTTGTCTATATACATGTATTTGTCTACACCTAATTGTTTAGATTGTCGTGCATATTTAATGCAGTGCATTCCAAAGATGCTTCCATAATTACTTCAGGGCAGATCCATTTTAAAACACTCTTTTATAATTTAGATACAAATAAAGTGCTGCTGAGCTGGTGATTTTCAGGCGCATTAACCCATACTTTTACATGAGGTATTTCGACTTGGACCCCAAATATAGGAATTGCATGTCTTTTACAAATGTATGTACATTGCAGCAACATTATAATGCTGTGTTTTAGGCCAATTCTAAATACATGTACAGCACTTTACTTGACCACATTAAGTCTCCATGAAAATGAATTGTAAGTCTAACTTATTATAAAATATAGATTTGAGGCCCAGTGTTGTACAATGTAACATTGGAATTTATATAATAACTGAGCAAAATGTATCTACATTATATGCTTTTATCACAATATCGTGGACGTTGGTAATGTATCTGAAATGGTCACCTTATGACTGTAAAATAAAGTTGATCCCTTGAAAAACGATGCCTTTAGGGGACGGCTAGTTTCATCATAGACTCTTTATAGAAAATGTCATTTTTTCTTCTTCTGTGAAACCAACGGTAAGAATTTAATTTTAAATGGTCGCCTCATGGCTGACTACTATAATTGTTAAAATGAAGTTGACCCCTTGATAAATAATGCCCCTAGTGGGTCAGCTAGAAAAAAATCCCTTCTTGAACTAATGTTCAGAATGGGTTCTTGTTTTGCTCTAATAATGACCTCAAGGTTTCATACCATAATTGAATAAACAAGTTTGATCCATTGAAAATTGTGGCCTCCAGATGATATCTTTGTATCTGAAACTTGAATCTGGTTGTTGCTGGAAAAAACTATATAGAATCGTTTTGAATAAGCTTATGTACTCTGGTGAGCGACTTGGGCCATGAGACCGCCTTGCTTTTTTTCAAGAGTTATAGTATATATTTATGTAAACACAAGCAATGATTTTACTTATTATATACTTACCTAAATTGGATGATATTTTGAAATATATCATATGGCCATTATGATTCCCTTCAGTATATCAGGAAAACGCAAAAAGAGTTGAAGAGAAATAGTTCAACTTAACAAATCTAATGTCTGTAATCAAACGAAATGGAACTACCATAAAAACAGGACAGATAATATATATACGGTGTACGTGTATGTAAACATAAGACTTTTGTCATAAATAAATAAAATAAAAACATTGTACATTGCGAGAACCCTAATTATCATCAAAGATAAAAAAGTGCTTGAAAAGGCAGGTAAAATATGTACATATAGTCGAAACGAAGCCTGTCGAAAGGCTGCAATATAAAAAACAACTGCGTCTTGCCTTATTTGAATTCAACTGCGTCATACCAATTTGTAAAATCATTGTTAAATTGAAAAAATAATTTTCTGCTTTAAGTGTGATTTTGTCCCACGAAGCAATTCTGTACTTGGTAAATTATATTAAGCAAAAACAAGAGTATTAATACAGTTTAAGGGTGAAAACGCTTGATACAGCAATTTCGACTGTGTCGTATTTGTCACATGTTTCGCAAAGTTTTCTCTACCTTGAATTTCCAGTTCTCTAAACATTTTTTTTTTCAAAAATGGATTTTCAGGTTGCATACACCATATGAAACGGAAAATAATAGGAGCGTGTTCATATGTGTATCTCGTTCTCATGCACTTCCTGCAGAAACAAAAGTATACATTTTGCTTTGCAAGATAATGGCTTTTGTTTACAAAATAAATGGCACGACGCAGTTCTGATTCCATCTAGTCATCGATTAGTTATGTAATCTCTCTATCATTAAAATTATAGTCATGGATCTTCAAATGCATATGCAAGCATTCAGTGACCTAGGGTTATAGGCTCTTTTGCTAAAAGTCTATAAATGCTTACATTTTACAGCAAATTATTGATGGATGGGTTACCTTAAAATATTTTCTGATACCTTAAAGTTTAAGGATTAAACTATTCAAATTTCACTCTTTGATCTTGTTTTAGTGACTAAATATTAATTAAATTACAATTTAGATTTCAAAGGAGCTATCCCAACATAAAAATGTTTTATAAAATCTATAATTTATGAAGCTCACAAGCTGATCAGGTTTTACACTGAATAATTCTCCTCAACACTTTTTTCTTCATGGAGAACTGTTGATTACGTCCATCTGAATGCAAAATACGTTCAATTTGATCTAGTATTTCTGTGATGTAAAATGGAATAAAATGTTGCGCTGAATGGCACAGGTTGAGTAAGAGTGCAAATAACTGCTCGTTTTATAGATTGATAGAACTTAAATCAACCCTGAAATATGTGTGCAGTGTTCAAAGATTAATTTTATTTACCATAGCTTTGTTGTATGTTTAACCCCCATTTAGCGCCCACCTCTGTTATGCGGTCACATTCCCTCGTTGCCTTGACTGACCGCTTAAGACAGGTTTGACAGTACATATTTTGTCTCTCTTATAAAAATTAAGTTCTCTGAAATCTCCCTTTCGACTCTCTTTCTTTTATAATGAGTAAATCGATCCATCTCTCTTTTCAAAAGAGTAATTCTCTCTCTCTCATGAATAAATTCATTCTCTCTTTAATAATAGTAAATTCTTTCTTTGTCACTCTCTCATGCATTAATTCTCTCTCTCTCTCTAACCAAGGAAAATATTAACATCAGCTGATTGACATAGTTGTACAAACATTCTATTTCAGACAGGTTGTGACGAAAAGTACATGATTTTCATGAATGAAATCCATTGGATTAAAACACCAGGGAAACATGGTATTCTAAAAGTATTTCACCTGACGAACATAACAAGATTGTCTGACAAAAGTTGCTCTCTTTATTCATATTCATTAATATGCCAATGAGAGAGAAAGGGAGAGAGAGAGAGAGGTGAATATTCAGTGCTATACACCGGCCACGTAAAAGAACTAAATCGCAGCCGGACTCCCCTATATCAAGCCACTGTCACGCATGTGTTATGTGCATAAAATATACAGAAAAACAAAACCACATCAACACGCTTTCGGAGACCTGAATTCATAACAAACAGCTCGGACTTACAGACCCCTCATCGTTATCGGCAGTACCACCAGTGGTCGGGTGGTAACGCAACTGACTGCGCATATGAAGCTTCAAACCCCGTTTGGGTCAAGGATTTTTCTTGACATTTCTAATCGCTAAGTACTGGCCCAACCAAGGAACCTTCGAGTGAGATTACTGAATGTTGTAAGAACTAGTTTCCCCATCGTCGTATAAACTAATGTAACAGCAGCACCACAAGCAAAAGTATCAATATTCACCAAATCAATCCGAATATTCATATTTAATATATTTTACGTACAATCGTATGATACCGACTCTTATAAGTCTAGCATTGCTATATTTAACATTACATTTTTAAGTGGTCATTTTTGAGTTAAACTTGTAGTTATCACATAATTTGACTACTTCATTTGAACATATGATACATAGAGATGGTCCCATTTCTTTAACATCTGTCACTTATTATCCACGAATTTTTCATGGCAATTTTACTCATTTAGTAAATAAGAAAACAAGTGGAAACACCTTTCTTAATACATATATCCCGGAACTTACATACATAAATGCATACCGTCTCCTTTCTATACATGTATATAATTTTAATCATTTAGTTGTGCAAAACTCGGATATTATTCACATCATTTGTCACTAACCTGTTTCAAAAACGATTTGATCTCTTAATCATAATAGACATGTATTTACACGTCTCACCTGTCTGAAGGTAGCACGTGCAGCTCACCCTAGTTGTGCAGAATTGTGCAGATGTTTAATCGCCAGAATAAGGGGAAATGTGATAAACTATCACGATCAGCACGTGCAGCACTGGCCATTTGTCACTCATTGTTACAGGTGAACTTTAAACTTGTGCAACATCTACCAAATCAGGGCCTCCGCTATAGCTGATGGTAGGCTATTCCAAGTGCTAATTGTACGCGGGAAGGAAGAAAAAGAAGAAAGCTGTTCTTTTTTGTTTGTCTGGATCGGCTTGTCGCTGTGGAGATGTACTTCTGTGCTGGAATATCGACTCTTGAAAAGCATCGTAAGCTGAACCTTAGTTCTTCTGGACTACGGTGTTTCCATCTGAGTGAGGTGACACTACTTGTATTGTGGTATGTGTTAGTAACATATCGTGCCGCTCTCCTCTGGAACCTAGAACTGGATTTTACGTGCAGTGATAAATCACTAATGAAGGCAAGAAATAAGATCGGGACAATAACAATTTTCTTTTGGACGCCACTAGTGACGAGTGCGGACTCAAATGTATTTTTTTTCGACGGTAACATGCTGGATTAAGGTATTCCCTTTGATCCCACAGTGGTTGAGCTTGGATAGCAGTCGATTGTGTGGAAATGTTTTCCTTTTCCCAATGCCTTGACATTGAAAAACTTTCACGTTACGATCTCTAGGAGGATTATATATATAGCTACAAAGTGGTAAGTTTTGATTATTTTCAATTCTATTACATTTTAAAAATACGCATGTGTTGGTCTGTCTTGCAAGAGATAGCTAAATGTCTAAGTACCCATCAAGGGTTAGACAAATCTCACGTAAAATAGATTTTAAATGAATTTGGAAAACACACACACACACATACACATTTTGCATCGTGTTCACTGTCAACTTGAAAATTACAAAACTATACATGATCCCCCAGAAAGGCAGTTTCCCGCCCCACTCTTGACCGGATCCGAAGTCGGGTATATTAAAATTTGACCATGGCAACTTAACTTAGACAGCTTGTAGAATGTTGTTGTTGATGATGATAAAAAAATGTTGATTTTGATATCGTTTAGGTACCTTCATACGACTGCAAAACCAGATCAAACTGAAAGCAAAATTAATGTAATATATAAACTTACCCAAATTCCATTACATCACTTATATGGGACTTCTTCATTTTAGAAAATGTAAAGGGGTGGCTTCTTTGTATTCATTAGTATTATGTAATTTTGTATCGTAAATTTGTTTTATTTTAATTCGAGGTTGCAATGGAATGATTCTTGAATTTTATAAGCTTGATTTAGTCGCTTTTGTAATAAGCGTATTTATCGAAAGAATGATTTGGTCTATCGTTTAGCCCCAATGTTATTTTGACATTTGCATGTATATTCTTGGTATTTGGGTTCATTGCTAACACGGGGAGAAAGTTAAAGGGAGACAACGGACTTATATGGATTGTGTTCGGAAGGTTACAGTACTGTAAAAATGCATGTAAATTGTATTATTTGTTTAAGTCAGTCATTTATTCTATTGCTAAAACTAATTTGTTAGGGTACAAAACACTTTCATTTTACCTTTAATAAACTGAGACAAGTGATAATGAAAGTTTTAGCAACTGATATAAAACCTTATCAGCCTGTAAGCTACAGGTTGTTCTCAAATTATACTGGTGGATTAAGTCCTTTCTTTGACCAATATAATATGAGTATATTGATCAATAACACGATAATTTTAACTGTTGAAATTATTAATATGGTAATATGATTATTATGATTTTTTTATTTATAGGAATAGCAAAAGCAGTTGGTGTCATAGATCTCCTGCAGCATCCATTCTGTCATCAGAAAGCAGTGTCTACGAAGTCAGCAACCAGCCCCCAACCTTGGGCCTCAGAGAGACATTGATCTTTTGGGTTGAGCACGTCATGCAATGGAGACGTTGATATGATTCTTGTCTATGGCAAGCATTGGAAAAGTGATCAAGTAAGTACTCTACTCCTATTACTCCTGGATCTACTGCTGTTTCATACCATCATTTATTCTTCTACTTTCAATTACTATTCATTTTCACCATCTTCTTCTATTATTATTACTACTATCACTGTTACATATCATTATTAGCTCAGCTGATTTTTGAAGAAAAAAAAAGAGCTGTTGTCATGCATCTTGCGTCGTTGGCGTTCAACCTGGTTAAGTTTTATGTTTAGGCCAATTTGACTCTTGGCTTCAAGAACCATGACTGTATATTGCCCTTTCATGAATTACGGCCCTTTTACATTTAGAAAATATCAGATTTTTTTGTTTAGCTTAATTTTAGATCAGTTTTTCTCCATAACTATCAAAGCCATATCTCAGTAACCACTGCATGTGACTGATTGAAACTACACACGATACTTTCAAACCAATATAATCAAGTTAAATAACTCCTAATTGGATTAAATGCAAATTCTGTGTCTTTTACAACTTGAAAATAGGTCAGCTTGCATGAAAATACTATCAAAGACAATCATCTTAGTTTCCATTGCATGTATTAGCTTGAAACTTAATAGAAGTCTTCTTGGCTCGCAAAACTTCATAAAGCAGATAGTACTTCATTTTGATTGGTTTTGGCTGTGGATACCACACAAAGATTTAGACACACCCTTATTCTTATTTTTTTAAAGCTACTAAAGTTACTTTATTTTACACCTCTTGCCATATTTCAATTAAAGAAGCATTGTAGTCAGATAACTCAAACAGGGAATAAACTATTTATGATTTTGCTTGTTGGGACGCAGTAACTGGAAATATTATAAGTGTTTAACTTCATGGGACAAGATTATTTTATAATGTCACACACACACACACACACACACACAACAACAACAACAACAACAGATGACCGTCTGCTCTAGTATTATTCTTATCTTTACCGTCCTCTACTCTTATTACAACTACTTCTGTTACATATTATCATTTTATTCTTCTCCTTATTCTACAACAACAATAACAACAACAACTACTACTACAACTACTATTCATTATCATCATCATCTGCCTCTACGCTAACAACCTGCACTGTTGTTACTTATCAACGTTTTATTCTCCTTTTGCTTTCTACTGCTACTACTACTAATACAACTATTCGTTATCATCCTCCTCTACTTTTACTACTATTATTGCTGTTACATATCATATCATTTTTCTTTCTGCTGCTACTACTATAACTTCTACTTCTTTCCGTTGTCATCATCTTCCTTCTCCTTTTCTTTCTATTACTTCTACAGTTACATCTCATTAATTTTTTTCCTTTCCTTTTTTTTTTTTACATGTCACTTTGGTTTTCTTCTTCTACATTCTACTTCTACTACTATTACTTTTCATTATCATCATCTTCCTCTGTTTTTATTACTACTTTTATTAAGTCAATTGAAGAAATGCTTTTCTTTGCTGTTGTTTTTTTCTGTTTTTCTTTAGATGCATTATAACTAGTGAAGTGCAATTGTAGAATTAAAATATCACTATAAAAATCCTTAAAGATTCATATTTTTCTTTAAGGTCTCTCCTTTTTAACATCCGTCTATACTTTCCTTTTGTTGTATGCATACAAAAGTTGTTTTTACAGAAAATAACATTTCTATTCTACAGTGCTAATGGGCGACTTCAACAGTGGTGTGGTTAATACCTACCATTTCCTCCAGTCAAATGCAGTGTTGACGCTCGCTTCAGCAAAGACCAGCAGTGCTTGGTGTAAAATTCATGTTTCCCGTGACAAAGTCAGATATTTTTCTACAGGAAACATGATTTTTAAAGTTTTCATTTTTTTTTTTGTTGTTGCCATGGCAACCAGAGTTCTACATGGATCAAGTTTATTTTAGCAACTTTTGTGAAGGTTGACCCAAGGATCATCCCTGCCAAGTTTAATCTAAATCTGTCCAGTGGTTTCAGAGGAGATGTTGTTTAAAGGTTTCTCTATATACATATAAGGCAAATAAGCCCCGCCCCTGGCGGCCATGTTTTTTTACGGATCGGAATAATTTCAGCAACTTTGGTAGAGGTTGACCCAAGGAACATCTGTACCAATTTATTTTAAAATCTGGCCAGAGTTTTGAAGTTTAAATTTTTTTTTTTGTTGCCATGGCAACCAGAGTTCTACATGGATCAAGTTTATTTTAGCAACTTTTGTGAAGGTTGACCCAAGGATCATCCCTGCCAAGTTTAATCAAATTCTGTCCAGTGGTTTCAGAGGAGATGTTGTTTAAAGGTTTCTCTATATACATATAAGGCAAATAAGCCCCGCCCCTGGCGGCCATGTTTTTTTACGGATCGGAATAATTTTAGCAACTTTGGTAGAGGTTGACCCAAGGAACATCTGTACCAATTTATTTTAAAATCTGGCCAGTAGTTTTGAAGAAGATGATTTTTAAAGTTTTCTTCATTTTTTTTTCTGGAACCAGGGTTCTACATGGATCAAGTTTATTTTAGCAACTTTTGTGAAGGTTGACCCAAGGATCATCCCTGCCAAGTTTAATCAAATTCTGTCCAGTGGTTTCAGAGGAGATGTTGTTTAAAGGTTTCTCTATATACATATAAGGCAAATAAGCCCCGCCCCTGGCGGCCATGTTTTTTTACGGATCGGAATAATTTTAGCAACTTTGGTAGAGGTTGACCCAAGGAACATCTGTACCAAATTATTTTGAAATCTGGCCAGTAGTTTTGAAGGAGATGATTTTTAAAGTTTTCAAATTATTTTTCTTTTTGTTGCCATGGCAACCAGAGTTCTTCATGGATCAACTTTATTTTAGCAACTTTTGTAGAGCCTTACCCAAGGAACATTCCTGCCAAGTTTCATTAAATTCTGTCCAGCGGTTTCAGAGGAGATGTCGTTTAAAGCAAATTGTTGACGACGCACGGCGACGGACGCCGGACGAAGGGCGATCACAAAAGCTCACCTTGTGCTCAGGTGAGCTAAAAAGTGATAGAATTTAAAAATTGGGTCAGGTAGAGTTATGGTTTTAGTCACTGTACTTCTTTTAGTCGCGTTGGTTTCAAGTCAATACCTTCATAGTTTTCAAGTTATGACCAATGTTAAAGTTGCTGACAAACAAAAGAAAACAGGGCAAATACAATATGCCCCCGATAACAGAGCTCGGGGTAAATAAAAAACATTAATACTTATCTGATATATCCTTTTTCAGAATTGGTCAATCCAAGTTTGAAAATAATAGAAGATATAAATATTGTTTACTTTAATTTTCAAAAAATGGAGCTATTGTCAATGTTAGTATTGGTTAAGGTTTTCGTTCAGGTCCATTTCTCCATAACCATTAAACATGTTCACTTAAAACTTGGTATACTTGTTCACTGAAAGCAGGGTCTTTCAAATAGTACTATTTGAAAGACCCTGCTGAAAGAAATCCATTTAATAAGGGCAGGTAACTCTAAATATTTTTGTCACAGGTTTTTTTTTGTTTTTTTTTTTCTTTTTTTTTTTTTTTGATAAGGTCTGGGCTCAAAGCCTTTTGACACATGTTTTATGTTAACAATGAAAATGTAATAGTAACAGCTAACATTATACTATCTAGCACTCAGAAAAAACATAATCATTGTAGAAAAATTGAACAGAAATCATCTTTTATAATTATGTATCCGAAGTACCTAAATGTTAGTATAGTGCTTATTACAAATTAAAATGAATACATTAAATTTTGATTTATGCTAATATAAATCAGATACGTGATTTTCCCACTGACATTTTAACACACTGCTACTCATAGAAAACAGTCCAGTCCTGATCTACTCAGGTAAAGACAAGGTTGGGTGCTTGGTTGTAAATCACCTTGAGTCCTTCACTCTTATCACTTTCTACATCAATCACAACAGGTCATCTTTTTAAATTTAATCAAATTAAATAGGTCTATGGATACCTTTGATGGAACCTTTTGGTGTTCTACCAAGAGGACTGGGTTCAACTCCCAGGGAACCAAATCCTATACTATGCTCCTAATAAATCAACATTTATTAGTCCCCTACCGGTGTTCACACCGGAGGGGACTATAGGTTTGCCCTCCGTCTGTCCGTCCGTCCGTCCGTCTGTCCGCTCAAATCTGGATCCCGCGATAACTTAATAACTAAGCAAGCTAACTTGATGAAACTTGGTATATGACTAGATGGCAATGTGTAGATTATGCACGTCATTTTATTTTTGTTCTTCGACTAAAATTGTGGTTGCTATGGTAACGGAAATAGTGAAAATATGGCAAAAAATGGGATCCCGCAATAACTAAGCAAGCAAACTTGATGAAACTTGGTATATGACTAGATGGCAATGTGTAGATTATGCACGTCATTTTATTTTTGTTCTTCGACTAAAATTGTGGTTGCTATGGTAACGGAAATAGTGAAAATATGGCAAAAAATGGGATTGATTACCATATCGAGTCAAGGTGGAGCCGGTAGGGGACTTTATGTGTTGCATACAACACCAGTTACTTGTTATTTCTCCTTCATCTTTAACTTTATTTGTTCTTTTAGCTCACAAGTGCACTGAATGTTTAAGGTGAATTTAATTTTGTTTGGCACAATTTTCACATCATGACTTTCTACCATGATTGTTTAATCAGAGTTAGAGAGTCTCTTAGGGATATATTTTTCTTGTATGATCTCATGAGCATGACACGCTACAGGAGGTGAAGAAGAAATGCATGCCAGTCATAATGAAGCTGCACGGCGGGTCCCTGCAACAGGGGCCATCTGGCTCGGGGGCAGCTGGGCATTCAGGACAAGGGCCTACTGTTAGAGGAGGTGGACTAACTTAGTAGAGGACATTGTACATAGTATCTGACATAGTGAGATAAGTTTTGTCATTTTATTTTTTAATACCACTCTTTAAGACAACCTCAGAATTAAGACCACTTTGCTATTAAGACCACAAATTTTGAAAACAAATAGCTTAAGTCCTGTTCTGACCATTTTGGTAAAATTCACTATTAAGACCATCTTGCTATCAAAACCACATATTTTGCTGGAACCGATGGTGCTCATAAAAGCAGGGTTTTAATGTATGTGAACAGATAAATTAATATTATCTTACCCTTTCCCTCATATAGACTCATTTTGACGCCCTCATTAGGTATCACATAAAGCCTGATCTGCAGAAAACCACAGTTAAACCTTACCAAATTTAATTACAAAATCCTCATTTCCAGACCACTGAGGAGCAGCGAACAGCAGAAAACCTGATCAGCCTGCGAGTTACTCGCAGGCTGATCTGGTTTTATGCTGTTCACATAGGTCTTTTCATGGTGTCCTCTATGAGGGAAAGGGTTAAGCAAATTTAGAGAGTGCACAGGTGAAAGATAAGTAAAGTAACAAGACATTTCAGGTATATGTTAAAAAATATGTGAACAATTACTGGCAAAGAGACTTGCAATAAATTGTGTGTATATAAAAAGACTTGCAATAAATTGTGTTTATATAAACTTCTTGATTTAAAATTATGCTTTTTAATAACTTGTATGTTAACACAGTGACTGGACCATAATCTGATTTGATCATTTTGTTACGGGATTCATGTGTTCATGATCTTCGAAAGTATTTTAGTGTTTATATTTTTGTTATATGTTAATATTTTTTTATTATTAATCATGATATGAATATCATTACTAAAATAAAATATAAAAAAAAAACAGATAGTGAAACAATTTGTTTTTTAATCCCCTTGTTTGAGCATTTTTCATTTCTCGCTCTTAGAATTTATTTTAATTCAGCAAGTATGCATGCGCACAAATAATACATGTAGAATTGCTGGTCCTTGGGGGAGAAGCGATAAGAGCATCCGTTTTGTGACAAGGAAGTGTTGGGTGTTGTCCCTGCTAAGAGAGTTCTTATTAGAAGAGAGTTATTAGTTCTTATATCATTCACCTGCTTGGCACTTACAGTGAAAGGTGTGCTCCTAGATTGGTTCACCCTGATCAGGTGCTCAGCATATAAGAGTAGTTCAAGGACTGCCTTGCCCAGTGTTATGGTAATGTTACTGGGTGTGGCATCATACCATTTGTTTAGAGGATGTTACCACAGAGATGCAGAACTATACATGTATGTCTGTCTCTTGTAGACATAATCCCCAATTCTCAGTTGGGTTGTCGTTCTTGCGGGACAGTATTTCCCATGTCACTCCTACCCAAAGTAGTCTGTTACTTTACTCATTGTTAAGTCTCCCCCTATTGTTAGTCCCCTACCGGTGTTCACACCGGAGGGGACTATAGGTTTGCCCTCCGTCTGTCCGTCCGTCCGTCCGTCCGCTCAAATCTGGATCCCGTGATAACTTAATAACTAAGCAAGCTAACTTGATGAAACTTGGTATATGACTAGATGGCAATGTGTAGATTATGCACGTCATTTTATTTTTGTTCTTCGACTAAAATTGTGGTTGCTATGGTAACGGAAATAGTGAAAATATGGCAAAAATGGGATCCCGCGATAACTAAGCAAGCTAACTTGATGAAACTTGCTATATGACTAGATGGCAATGTGTAGATTATGCACATCATTTTATTTTTGTTCTTCAACTAAAATTGTGGTTGCTATGGTAACGGAAATAGTGAAAATATGGCAAAAA
>CM037787.1:8876463-8926463 GCA_021229015.1 Solen grandis
ATTAAAAAAGAATATCATAAATATGTGATGATAATTGTATTCTATTTGTTGGGATTTACAAATGATTAAAGAATATGAAAAAGTATAAACTTGCTATTGTGTCAGGACCAGGTGTATGTGAAAATACCCACGTAACTTTTAGAATTTGATATTGTTAGTACAATGTAATAAAACAATTTTTTTCTGTTTTTGTTTTTGTTTTGTTTTTTGTTTTTGTGTTGTTTTTTTCAGATTAAATATTCTGATGTAAAGGATGTTTGAAATAGAAAAAAAAATGAATTTGGCAAAAATATATATTCATGTATATTCTGAAATGTCTTTAAATCCATTGTCATCTCTATTAATTTCAGGCATTTAAAGTGTTCAGCATTGTAAGGGTTTATCATTTTGTAACTTACTCAAAAAGTGGAACTGTGTACAATCAGAGCTACAATGTATCAGTAAACAGAGGAAACCCTGTTTTGATAGCTCCTTCCAGGAGCTGCTCGATTTGGGTCTGCTGTTTTCTAATGAATCGGGATGAGTCCATTATGAAGTAAAGGGTAAAATAATGAACTTAACCCTTTCCCTCATATATACTCATTTTGATGCCCTCAATAGGTATCACATAAAGCCTGATCTGCAGAAAACCACAGTTAAACCTTACCAAATTCAATTACAAAATCCTCATTTCCAGACCACTGAGGAGCAGCGAACAGCATAAAACCTTATCAGCCTGCGAGTTACTCGCAGGCTGATCTGGTTTTATGCTGTTCGCATAGGTCTTTTCATGGTGTCCTCTATGAGGGAAAGGGTTAATACTTGTATTTTATTTCTTTGAACATTTAATGTACATAAGTAAACAGTAGCTGGTTCAATTTTTAGTATTCAAGTTTCTATTGTTTTGTATTTGTTTAAGTATGGAATTGTTTTGCTTTTAATTGATATATTTATCATGTATGTTAGTTTTGAATGGCAATCTTTTGCTCTTATCCCGATTATGGCAAATCCAATTGAATGTGGTTAAACAATGTATAAATCTAGTGTCTTACATAACTACATTAGTGACTGACAAGGGCTGTTTTATCACAGTTTAAAATATTTTTTTGAGGGAAACTGATATGATTTAACAAAATCCCACTGTTCGGAACATTTGGTTCATTCATGTTACATGCTGCCAGGGTTCAGTTTAGTCTAGATTAAAAGTCAACTTGAGTCATTTCATATATATTTAATATTACATAATTAAGTTCTGATTTCAAAATAAAAAATATTTCAGGATACCACAAGAATGATAGTTTCCAACCAATATGTGGTACTAACTGGATGTCATCTCTTTGGTCATACCGTGATGATAATTCAGATAAACTCAAATATCAATGCTAACAAAGAAAAATGTCTCCCTGACAAACAGCTGACTTGAAATTGGCGGTAATCCGCATGTGAATTAGCAGTACATAAAATAACCACTTAATAATGGTAAGAAATTACTGAAACTGAAATAATGGGACACTATTTTAAGCATGGCAGCATTCATGCTCTAGTTCAGCCAATCTAAGTATACAGAAGGTTCATTGATTGGTAGTCCTTCCAGTTGCTCTTCTTACAAGGAGATAAAAAGTTTATTTCATTTTGTTTGTTATTTTTTGTGGGAACTGTTTTTCTTTTGTTTAAAAAAGGTTGTTTTGCATTTTGTATTTTCAGATCACATGTATTACAATGCACATAATAAATACCCAGGTATGATAATGATGCATATCATATTTTGACCCTGACAAATTCATTGACCATTTGTAATAATGTTAGTTTGAGACTAGAAATTTGAAAATGTCTTCCAATATCAAAATATCTTTTGAAATCCACCAGTGATATACCGGTATTTAATACTACTTAATATGCTTTATGTATGAAAAAAGGCTTGATAATATGTAGACATATCTGTTTTGGTTTGTCTATTATTTTGTTTTCAGATTTCTGTGATATTTTTTTCTATGATTTTATCCAATTCAAAAGATAAATTCTGGTAATTTAATTGTGAATTTTACTCTGCATATTCTATCAGTCACACTCTCTTTACTTCTGATCTACATTTCTTTTTCTTGTTTGTTTTTTTTCAAATATCTTTATAAACCCTTTACCTCATGAATATTCATGTACAAATTTATGACATGATGAATATTAATTTACTGAACTTTAAATGGTACATGAAACAATGAATTTTTCTACATACTGTATAAACTGAAATTTTTATGTTATGGGTCTTTTTAAAAAAGGTAATATCTTTTTAATCTGTTAAACCATGTACATTGTTTATATCTGTTTTTTAAATTTTACCATTGAATTTTTATGTTTGTATATCTTGTCATTCTTTAATTTTTATCGTTAGAAATCATCTTTTATCGTTTTTTTGTATAGTAGCTTAAAAAATTTTGTTTTTTCTTCCCTTGAGAAAGGCAAGTTTTGCCGACATATTGATAAAAAATGAATTCAATGTTTAGTGTATCATTTCCCTCTAGACCTACATATTTATAGCCAGTTTATAGATTCTGAAAAACAAAATACATTAAATGTGCTTTTAGCAACCACCTTTGATAAGCGTAATTAATTAGATTGTTTCCACTAACTCGACCGACCTTATTTTTTAGCTCACATGAGCACAACGTGCTCAAGGTGAGCTTTTCTGATCGCCTTTTGTCCGGCGTCCGTCGTCCGTCGTCCGTGCGTGCGTGCGTCCATGCGTCCGGCGTCAACAATTGCTTCAAACAACATCTCCTCCTAAACGGCTTGGCCAATTTGAAAAATATTTTGCAGGAATGTTCCTTGGATGAAGCTCTACTAAAGTTGTATAAATGGTTCTGGTCCATCGCATAATTAGGTCACAGGAGCTAAAAATAGATTTTAAAAATGAAAATTTAAAAAATCTTCTTCTCTGAAACCACAAGGCCTAGCCTTTTGATTTTTGGTATGTAGCATGATCTTATGACTCTCTACCAGGATTGTACAAATTATGACCCTGGGGTCAAAATTGGCCCCGCCCCAGGGGTACTTTTTTAACCTTTTGATTTTTGGTATGTAGCATCATCTTATGGGCCACTACCAAGATTGTACAAATCATAGCCCTATGGTGATAAATGACCCCGCACCAGGGGTCACTTGTTTTACAAGAGTTATATTGGAAAATCTTAAAAAATCTTCTTCCATGAATGCATAAGGCCTAGAGCTTAGATATTTGGTATGAAGCATCATCTTATAGGCCACTACCAAGAGTGTACAAATCATAGCCCTATGGTGATAAATGACCCCGCACCAGGGGTCACTTGTTTTACAAGTTAATAGGAAAATCTTAAAAAATCTTCTTCTATGAATCATAAGGCCTAGAGCTAGATTTTTGGTATGTACATCTTATGGGCCACTACCAAGATTGTACAAATCATAGCCCAATGGTGATAAATGACCCCACACCAGGGGTCACTTGTTTTACATAGAGTTAAATAGGAAAATCTTAAAAAATCTTCTTCTATGAATCAATAAGGCCTAGAGCTAAGATTTTTGGTATGTAGTAGCATCTAATGGTTCATTACAAAGATTTTCAAAGTCTTGGCCCTACGGTGATAAATGACCCTGCGCCCAAGTCTTCTCTGAAACCATATGGCCCATTGCTTAGGTATTTGGTGTGTAGTATTGTCAGGGGTAAAATGTTTTAGATTAAGTTATATCAGAATCCTTGTCTGTTTAAAAACCTTGACATCAGTTGAAGCAATGGTACTCAGGTGAGCGATTCAGGGCCATCATGGCCCTCTTGTTTATACTGACATTTAACTTTTTTTTTCAGTCAGTCAGGCTATAAAGGTTGCAAAATGCTATTTTTTGTCAATTCCTCAAAAAAAAATAAGGTGAAAATGGCAAAAAGTTACCGTAAAAATAAAAAAAAAAGTTTAGTTGACTTACCGACCCTATTTTTTTCGGAGAGTTAGTGTTTTGGATTGAGTGGATAAATCATCTTCATTGTCACATTTTAATGAAAGACATACTATCCATGTAAGTGCTAACTGGGAAAAGGCCTCGAAATTTAGTTTATTTCTATTGCCATATTTATGCTTTACTCTCCCTATGTGTGTTTGTCTTGTTTAGTTACTTGACAAGTGTTGGACATCAATGTGCAAGCTGTATAAATAATGAAAATGTAGCAAAGGTTCATAGCAAAGTTACATCACAGAACAGGTCTTAAAGGCTAAAATGTACCTTATGAAAATATTCAAGTTTAACCCTTTCCCTCATATAGACTCATTTTGACGCACTCAATAGGTATCACATAAAGCCTGATCTGCAGAAAACCACAGTTAAACCTTACCAAATTTAATTACAAAATCCTCATTTCCAGACCACTGAGGAGCAGCGAACAGCATAAAACCTGATCAGCCTGCGAGTTACTCGCAGGCTGATCTGGTTTTGTGCTGTTCACATAGGTCTTTTCATGGTTTCCTCTATGAGGGAAAGGGTTAAGGCCAATTTGTCACAGTGTTACAGATTTCAATATTAAAACTTTGAAACATCTCTTGTTTTGTATCTTACAAGTAGTGATTGTTAAATATTTTATTGATGTATATTGTATGATATATTTTTATAAATCTTTAAGATTCAGCTCATTGAAATTACTGTGATTGAATACATCTCATATTAATCTACCTATGCCAAATTTTGTTGATATTTCTTTAATCCATGGTTTTGATTGGATATGAAAAAAAATTAATGTAAATAACTTGGAACTTATCACCAAATTGAATGAAATAACAAAATACTATCTTTTCACACAATGAAAAGATCTAACTTTCACTATATGATAGAAGGTTTGTTGTTTAGTTTCGATTATTTTATATGTGTTTCATTTTATGATATAGTTTATAAAATGTATATACAGCTATAAACCTACAATATCAATGAATTTCAGTGTATTTAATACATGCATATATCAACTGAATTGAAATAAACATGAAATTCGTGAATTAGAAGTTGTTTTGCCTTGAGGCTAGCTCTAGGGGTTGTCACAGAATGTTTACTGAAGGCAGAAACAAAAATATCTAGCTAAAAGTATGGACTATGAATTGACTTTATCCTGATTTTATTTTTAAAACTGCTGTGAGTATCTCAGGTTCTGGGGTACCTAGGTACATGTAGCAAACAACACCACCTCTCCACATCTGTGTTCAAAAGATCAGTGTTGGCCAGATTGCAGATTTTCAAGTCAGTCTTGACAAATTCATACCATGTCTTCCTGGGACTACCATGCCCTCTGCAGCCAGGAATCGTCCTGCTCTTGACTGTATTGATGCATGTTTTAGCGTGTTCAACTTCAAGTGCCCATACCATCTCTGACACCAATTGTGCAGAACTGTTGGTACCTCCTGAATCCCAAGCTTGGCATGTTGGGGAGCTGAGGAAACTTTCATCATCAGACTTAACATTAGAGATCCAGCAAATCGTGTATCTGTCAGTTCAGCCAAGCCGCTGAAAGTTCCCAGGCTCAAATTCCACCAACAATACTTAGCACTAAATAATACTTAAATTCTTAAATCAGGTATATATACATTCCACCATTCTTATCCTATGAAATTTTCCATATTTGTTAAGAAAAGAAATATCTGGTTATTTTTATTAGAGAAAAAAATGATGAAATTTGCCCTTTAGTATTTAAGTATTACATAGTGCTAAGAATTGTTGGTAGAATTCGACCCAAGTTACACTTCCATGCAGTAAAGCAGAGGGGACACAGGCGGAGAACACATAAGTGTTTAGACGTCAAAATTTGCAAGAGTTTCCCCGTGCAGTATCACATCTGGTAATTGTGGCTAACTCGCAACCTCCACTGGCACATATCGTCATGATAACTTGAACAAGTGTTAATTTCATTGGATGATCTAAATCATTTCATTCTGTGACCACATACTACAGGTTGTGACACAAGAGTATTCTTTGGAACACATGTGTCACCTGCTGAAGCGTGATGGAAAAATTGTGATAGACGGACAGACAGATGACGGAAAAGTGATCCCTCTTACAGAAGGTGACAAACCGTGATACAATAAATAATGTGTTATGCTGAAATTTACACGTATATGACTACTAAAAACTTGGTCAATAAATAAAATATTCTCTACAGTGGGTTACAGAATCCAGCATATAAACATTATAAAAACCTTGTTGTGTTCAAGGGGAATTAAAGAGTAGCCAAATGTATAAACCTTGGGTACAAAAACACACATTTTAAAAAGTTTTGTTTCTTAGAATTTTTATCAATTTATGCTAAAAGATAACAAATGTATGCTGTTTAGCATCAATCGTAAAACAGATGAACTGGAAACATTTATGACTTGCTACCTCTTGGCATTCAGTGGGGGCGATTTTATCATGCTGCACGTGGAAATGGAAATAAGTGAAGAAAATTGATTTAATTTTATTACTCTTTATTGTTGTTGTATTGGGGTTTACCGTCGCTGCAATAGTATTTCAATCATATAGCGACGTCCAGCTAATTACAGGTGGAGGAAGACCCCGAGTACACAGAGGTACTCGGGTAGAACCACCAACCTACCGCAAGCCAGCTGGAAGGCTTCCTCACATGAAAAATCCAAAGTCCCTACCGGGATTCAAACCCACAGCGGTGAGGGGCTGAGAGATTTGTAGTTCACGACTGTAACTGCTCGGCCACGGTGGCCCCTACTCTTTATTGACAAACTGAAATTAAAAATTGTGGTTATAATGGTTCAAGCACGCCTTTGTGACTAGCAGATTGCAGGCCAGTCAGTCAATAAGGCAAGTATGTTATGCATTTAATTCAAATAATAATTCATTTACACAATAAAGCTAATTGTCCTAAATGTAACATGTTCTTTAACTTCATAATTATGGATTTCAGCGCATTGGCAAACAGAGACTCATATATAGGAGCTGGGTCTGGGTCTCAACTGTTTGCTCATTCAGTATTGTAGCTCAGTTTCTACATACTAGTAGTCTGTGTGACAAAGAAAAATCCATTATTTCTTGCATTATTTTGAGTTCAGTAAATCAATATGCATCAAATCATTTTTGTTCGTGAATATTCATGAGGTAAAGGTTAAACTTATTCTGTTTGTTTTTCAGGTATCCAGATAAGAGATGCACTAGACGTCTGATAAAGTGTATATTGAGGGATGAGAGCAAACTAGGCTAATTGTTAATATGTATATATGTACATATATATACATGTATATATATATATACTTAGCCTAGTTTGGCTTTCAGCCCTCTTTGAAGTAAAACTACACTACAATTCTAAATCCAATATGTTAAAGCAGAGTTAGATCAAAGGGGTTCGACACAAGTTTTGATAATCTTGGGGTTTCCTCCAATAATTACATTTAAATAGAGACACAATTCGATTTACATATACATATAAGTTCAACTTTCATCTACTTTCATTTCTGGAAAAAGTATTATACTACAAAGAAAGTCCATGGAAAACTTTTGTGTACACAATAAGAATAAAAGACACCTTGTTGCAGATCTATAGAATGTTTTTCAGTTAACAAAGGCTACGTTTTATCAAAAGATCAATATAAATTTATTAGTAGCAATTAATTATTATAGCATAAACAAGAGGGCCAAGATGGCCCTGAATCGCTCACCTGAGAAATATTGCTTTCATTGCCTTTTACAACATAGTCATACTGAATACAAAATCCATGCAGGAGAACAGCAGTATAATTTTTATTCCACACAAAAAGTTTACATGTGGTCCAAAAAGACCAAGTTAACCCTACCTTGGACCAATCTTGACCCAAGGGCCCAGATATGAGAACTTGGTTCAGGTCTACAAGGCCATGTTACATACCAAATATCTCAACCCATGTTCTTGTGGTTTCTGACAAGGATATCTTAAAAAATCTTTCTTATGTAAATCTATGTTAAATCAAGTGATCCCTGGGGCGGGGTCAATTTTAACCCCAGGGCCACGATTTGAACAAATTTAGTAGATGTCCATATGACAATGTTACACACTAAGTATCTTAACTCCAGGCCTTTTGGTTACTTAGAAGAAGAATTTTCTAAAAAAAATTCTATACAAGTCTATGTTAAATCAAGTGACCCCAGGGGCGGGGCCAATTTTGCCCCCAGGGCCATGATTTGAACAAACCTGGTAGATGTCTATAAGGCAATGCCACACACCAAATATCTTAACTCCAGGCATTGTGGTTTCTGAGAAGAAGAATTTTTAGGGTTTTTTTTCTTATATATGCCTATGTAAATTAAAGTGACCCCTGGGGCGGGGCCAGTTTTAACCCCAGGGACCATGATTTGAACAAACTTGGTAGAGATCACTAGACAATGCTACACACCAAATATCTAAACTCCAGGCATTTTGGTTTCTGAGAACATTTTTTAGTTTTTTTTCCCCTATATAAACCTATGTAAAATCAAGTGACCACTAGGGCAGGGCCAATTTTGATCCCAGGGTCATGATTTGAACAAACTTGGTAGAGGTTCACTAGACAATGCTACACACCAAATATCTAAGCTCTAGGCCTTGCAGTTTTGCAGAAGAAGATTGTCAAAGTTTGCATTTTTAAAATCTATTTTTAGCTCCTATGACCTAATTTTTCAATCAATCAAAATAATTTGAACAATCTTGATAGAGGGCATATCATTAGGATGATTCCTGTGAGTTTGGTTAAAATCAGTTCAGCGGGTTAGGAGGAGATGTTGTTTAAATGAAAATGTTGATGCCGAACGGACGCCGGACAAAAGGCGACCACAAAAGCTCACCATGAGCACGTTGTGCTCAGGTGAGCTAAAAATAGAAAAGTATAAAATTAGCCGCTAAAAACATCAACAAAGTTGGACATAAATATGTCATTGGCATCGAAACATTTTCTCTACAACCCAAAAGAATTAAAGAAAAAAGAATCTACTCAATGAAATTTTTAATTCGCTTTCCTCTACAGATATGCATGGTCTCTAGTAGTATTAGGAGACCCTGATGTACTAGTATGAAATCTAAATCTTGCATGAAAATCGGGCTAGAGTCAAATTAACTGCCAGGTTGTTGATGAACTTTCAGGTATGTAAAATTGGCGATTTTGTTTTGGAAAAGAGTTAGAAACGTAATACTTTATTTTTTTTTATTTGTTTATTATTTATTTATTTTCTAATTATTTATTTTTTCTTAAAAGCTGAAAATATTCTGCTGTCAGAGTAGATGCTTATCAGTATTCAGCCTTTTAAATCGGAAATGGATTGTGTGTTTATAAATGTCATCAGCTTCATCATTTTTACATAACTTTCCAAGAATTATTCTTATGAATCCATTAAATTCTTCTTAGCTAACTCTTCGATCTAAATATTTTTTCCTGAAAGGAATAAATACAAACAGTAAGCCTGTTACTGTACATCATGTTTACTTTTTATGCCACCGCATCGATGGTGTTTTTGGTATGTCTGTTTGTCTGTCTGTCTGTTGTCACAAAACATTAACCTTGACCATAACACGGAAGTCCTTCCATTTACATCCTCCAAACCTCACAGACTTTATTTTTACGAATATAATAATAATAATCTGTGTGTATTTTAAATTTATATATGGAACAAGAAATGAAAGAATTTGCCGATCATCGGAGAAGGTCCCCAAGAGCTGTCCCGAACATCGGGAGCCATTGTTCGGGGTACATTCCTAGTTTTAAGCTTTGTGATCATAACCAAATATTAATGAACCTTCGACAGACCAATCCTGAAGCCTAATCAGTGTCATTTTTCGTGGGACTGCTCCGACTTTTTTTTTTTTTGCTCAAACATCGGGAGATTATTTGTGTATTTCCACATCGCCGATGATTTTTCGCCAGTGGGACCTTGGCATTAGATCCATGGCCTTCAAGTTTCAAAAAAATAATATATATATATATATGATTAAAAAAAACTTTACTTTTTATCCCCCAGATACCCTTCAGAATGCATCTCCATCATACTAAAGACAACGGAGAAAAAACCTGGATCCGGGCCTGAGTAGCACGACACAATATCTTTGTTTATGTTTAGTCAATAATCAATTATGTATATATGTTGTCCCAGTTCAGTGATCAGCTTTTAGCAATTTATTTTTAATTTTGATTATGTGGGGTCAACATAATATCATGGAAAGATAGTGACAATCAAATATCAATTAAATTTAAGTTCATAGCCCCCATACGGATTTTTTTACCCCAAATTTACGTTACCTCCCACAACTTTAAATCCGGATCATGAATATTATTTGGGTCATTCAAACAATATTAAAAATAGCGCTGCAGCTGTAACAAAAGAGATCCATATTTACTTGCTAGCTAGATCCCGAAGGGTATGTCAACCTAGTAACCTAATGGTACAGGTTAGTTCAAAATATTGAGACATGACGTACATAGGTATCCGAAAATATCATATACATGTACATCGTTTAAGTTGCTATTTATATCATAATGTTATTGAAATAAATATCAAAGTTATATCTATATTAAACGAAATTTTTAAATGTGTTGCTGCTCTTTGTGTGACCAAGTACAACGCATATTTCAAGGACTGCAATAATTGCAATGGAAATAGGCATACCTGGAGCCTGTGCACGTGCAAGTCTTTCATAAAAATTATCCGCATATGCATTTTCCCACATGTCGTGCATATTTTTTTCTGATATTTTACAATCTACGTTTCTTGTTATACTCTACGTTGTACATAGTTTGGATTTGATCATGATTAATAAAAGTACGTCGATCTAAAAATAATTTATACTCGTGCAATGTGCACTGTACATAATATCATGTACGGGGTCACTTATAGAATAATAGCATAGACATATTCACCAACCTGTGAATAATAGTCATGAGTAATCATGAAGTCGGGGGGCAACACTTACAAGTAGAACATGTAAATACCCCTCATTGAGAGTAAATAAATTAGAATTAACACTGATAGCCGAGGTGGAACAGATATTGGGAACTGCACTGTATTGGCAAGGAAGCCATTCATCAGTATCTGTATCAGTCATGCGTTATATTTATTTACCACTGGATTTAAGCAGTGCACAGTTGTAGGCCTACTTGAATGTCCCTACAGACATGGAATTAGCTTGCCGTTTTTAACATCATTTTCATCATATAGATAATCAGGAAATATCCGAGCAGGAAATCTATATCGAAGATATTGATCGAGGTATGTTGGGCACGTAGGCCTATGAGTCGTATGACGTGTACTTGAGCTGTATGTTATCTACACACTAACATTTCAAGTTTACACAGTATATAGTATGCTATGAATGTGTTTTGCACATCGTCTATAATTGACCTTTCTGCCATCGACACGTAGCCACGCCCCCTTTAGCAACGCATCCGAGATGTAACTACGGTAGACAACTTGTTTCCAATATGGCGTCGCCAAACATTACACGGCGCGTAGATTTGGATTCGATTCCTTCCGATTTTTCGGTATTGTACCATCCAGACAAGAATATCTCGCTAAAAGCAAAGCAGCAATGATTCAGGTTTTTCAGTGAGGGTTATTTCACTGCGGTGCAGTTGTATTTAGTTGACGAAAATACGATTAGTGTGCAAGGGAAATGTCATCGAAGTCAACGCAAACACGAGAAACCCCATCGGGTTAACTTCGATATTCAGGGCAGAGAGATTTATCATGCATATTGCACGTGTCAAGCTGGGTAAGTAATCCGTTAAAATATAAATGAAGAAATGAAAATGATTAAGTTATTGATTTAAATGCAAAATATGCAACTTGACCTTATTTATTTATAAATAGTTCAGTGAATGTTGCGGAGCATGTAGAAGCAATAGGGATGATTTTCTCTAAACATTGCACTGCACATATATACGGTTATAAATGGAAATCGCTCACCTATTCACCATTTATTTTTTTCTAACCCAAATCCTGTTTATGTTCATAAAATACATATAATTGCTGAGTATTGCAAGTATGAGTGTTTTTTTTCTGATGGATTCTCATTATTTGCAGGACATATATCCCAAAATGAAAATATTAAAAAAAAAAGAAAAAAAAACTTGTTGTGATACAGATGATTAACACTTGGGAAAGAATCTGTTTATGTAGTTGGATCGTTCATTTAGTATAGTTCTAACATGTCCTGTAAGTGCATGTAAGGTGAAGCATATTGTTTCTCATCTGGGACATGAATTCATTCACTGGTATATGATTATGTAAATACCCAGTTGATTGTTATTTATAATGTATGATTATGTTTGATGTTCAATCTCTTTCTCTCTCTCCTACAGAAGTTATACTTGAAACTAAGTAATACATGTGTGTGTGTGTGTGATAACTTGAAAATATATTGAATTTAACCAAATTTTATTTTTTTGTTATAAATATTGTTTTTTTACAGTATGAGTGGTTCATGCTCCCATGTGATCGGTCTGATCACTGCCATAAATCAGTGGCAACTAATGGGATTCACTAGCATCCCAGAGGAGGTTGCCTGTACATCACTGCCCCAGTCATGGGGTGCCCCAAGAGGTGACAGGATTGATCCTCAACCAGTGACAGATCTGCAGTTTGTCAGCCCTAAAGTTGAAAGGAAACGGGTCCCAGTACAGAACAAAATCATTGACTGCAGGTAATAAATTATTTGGTGTTGATCTTTATGAATGATTAATTAAAAAGAACAAATTCATGAACTGTTCATCTATGTTTTAATTTTTAACATAAACATGTCAACAATGGACTTCTCATAGGAACAAAAATATCAATATGTGCATTGAACATGAATGCCCCAAAGGTTGTTACTTAATTCATGCATTTCATATGAAGCATAAGACTACTGTGACATACATTTCAAACACAGGCCTGGATTCATAATCACTGTGAAAATTACACATGTGAATTTTACCTTTTGTATTGCAAATATGTTCAGATCATAAATTGTCAAAATGTCAGTATCATATATTGCACATTAATTTAATGAGTCAAAAATTCTTGTCAATTGCATATCAAATTTTAAATATTAACAAGATCATCAACTTCATCGGAATGTGAAATACACCTATAATGTTTCAGGAGTAAAGTGTAATTCCTGTTGAAATAATGCATAACACAAAGTTTCAGACAAACAGTCAGACAAAAAGACAATTACAAACCTATATATCCCACATGAATGTGGCATTAATACATGTATAGGGAATGTTATGTTGCAGTAGCTTTTTGTTGCTTTGTTTTTTGCAACCAGCAGCATGGGAAAAATGGTATCTCACTTGTCCTTCAATCTTGTGAGATGTCATTTTTTCTTTAGCTGTGAGTAGCAAAATACAAAGCCACAAAAAAGGTGCTGCAATATAGTTTTCCTTTTATGTTATACCTAATAAATAATCAATACACACGAAGTCAATTTACATAAGTTTTCATGAGTTTTCCGAAGTGATGTCACAAAAGTGATTTCACCCTACCACCGTATTTGTCATTGACATGATACGGATTTTTATCAGTTGAAATGTATTTGACAAGGAACATTAAAATGTATATGGGCTAATAAAGATAAATATTTTGTTGATGAAATGTTCAAAAAATTGACAAAGAAATGCCCGATTCAAATGCCAGTATAAAAGCATATCTGCTTGATGTTATTTAAGATATCATTTGCACAAATTTCGATTAATGTGCTGAGAAATATTTTTTCTATCATTGTGTTTTTCAAATACTGCATGGTTTATTTCTTTATATTTCATTAGATGAAATTGTTGTTTTTTTAAAGTTACATGGGCTTATTGAATATTAACCTTAATAAGGACTTAAGAAAATGTTGTTTGCACATATATCATTACCCATTTTGAATTGTGGGTAATCAAGACTAGATATCACTCATACAAAAGTATACATTTTCACTTTATACATTTTAGAAAAATCAGGGTTAAAGAGGAGGATTTGACATTCCTAAAATCTTTGCATGGGTGTGGAATTAGCTATCTGACATCCATTCAGCCACACACAGTCAGCACCAATCTTGGAGATGTTCCAGTTGGAAGTGGACTAGCAGCACAGGTATGATTATGACTCTTTTATACATAATGGCATGAAATTGGTTAAGAAAGAGCACACATACCAAATTTGATTAACACTTGACATGTGAACAACTGGAAATTTATTTGATATGATTTTAAATGACTTGATTCTTCGAATTGCACGTTCAACATGAACACGGTGTTTTGCAGTCTTTCGTGTCAAAAGTACATCTTTTTCACTCATTTGTGATCCACTACATGCAAAAGGTGGAATGTTCAACATTAGCCCAATGTCTTTCACAGCTGATTCAATATTGAATCCTTTATCAGCCATCAGGCCATCTCCAACTTGAAGATAGCCAATCTTAATGAGTTGAATAAGTAACTCCTCAAGACCACACTGCTTAAACAGTTCCTTATATGAGATTGACCCACTGAATAACATTGAGGAAAATATCACAGACCCTCTTGGGTCAACAACAACTAAACCCTTTAATGTATTGCTTGATTTGTAATCACTGTAAGTCTGTGATTGTACTTTCAAGGAAGAGGGTTTTTGTATCTTGATTTCAGTACAGTCCAAAATTCCAAAAGTAGTGGAAAAGCTATCCTTATAATCAGCTGGCATGTGTTCCCTTATGACATCTCGATGTGGCCATATTGGCACCTCACCAAACCTTAAGAACATATAATTTACCCAGGAGTTGAAAATCACACCTGCAGTATGTTTGGAAACACTGAAACGATAACCTAGGTCCACAAGATCAAAGTCATTTCTGAGTTTACACAGAGTCAACAACAGTTGATTCTTAAGGGACATATATTCAATCTGTTTCAATTTTCCCTTTCCTACATATGAAAGTGGGAGAACTTTTTCGTTTGGCACAAGGAAACGGTATATTGCCAGGAATGAATCTTTGGAAAAACCTGTGTAATATTTGATTATGTCTTCATTTGACATTATATTATCAATAGAAAAGGATGGCACGTTAGATTTTAAGGTCTCTTTGTTCATATGTGATGCTTGCCGTGTCCTGTCTATCGACTCAAGAGTAGATTTGGCCAGATCTTGCCGTAGGGAGTTATTTTCAGCAACCAAGCACAGTACATCTATTGGGTCAATCCCTGTAACCAAATTATAAGTATTTATTATAATAATTTAAAAAAAATTAACCTGTCTTAAGTGGTTAGTATGGGGAACAAGAGAAAGTGATTTGCTTAACAAAGGTGGTTACTAAATAAAGGTTAAACATATAATAAAATGCTTGTTTGGTAATATTGAAACTGACTGCTAAATACAGGTTGACCGCTTAATACAGGTAGCCACTAATACAGTATCAACTATATTTTATATTTACAGGCTCAGTTTTACAAGGAAGAAGTGCTGCAGCCAGTGACAACACAGTGTGGTGACATTAAGTTTCCTAAAGTGGCTGTGATAAGTGCAGATGGAATAGAACAGAATGAAACGGTTACAATGGAAGAATGTCACAGGTTGGAAGAGGAAACACGTGACCAAGCACTTTGTTCCAAATGGTTTGAAGCTAGGAAAGGTCGCCTTACTGCATCACAGTTTGGGCTGATTTGTAAAAGGAAAAAGGTCACAGATAAATTTGTAAATATGGTAATGGACACAAAATCTTTCACTTCAAGGCCAACAACATATGGGAAAGTGAATGAAAATAAAGCCCTGACAACTTATGTTAAAAAGACAGGCCATCATATCCACAAGTGTGGGTTAATTGTAAACCCCAAATTTCCATTTTTAGGTGCATCTCCAGATGCTAAAGTGTGTGTTGGTGGGGGTAAGTGTGGCCTTGTAGAGGTTAAATGCCCTTTCAGTGCTAGGGAGTGTACAATTAAGGAAGCATGTGACATTAAAGATTTTTGTCTTCAGCTTGACAACAACTCTGGACATATTACCTTGAAGAAAATGCACAATTATTATTATCAAATTCAGGGCCAATTAATGATAAGTGGAGCAGAATTCTGTGATCTTGTTGTTTACACAAAGAAGGATATTTTCTTTGAAACAATATTCATTGACAAAATTTGGTGTGAAGATCTCTTGAAGTCATTGGCAAGATTTTATTATTCTTATTGTAATTAAGTAAGTTATGGTATCAACTGAAGTTAATGGGCTATTTGCAAGTGATAAACCTTTAAGTACCTTTATTTTGAAGTACTGACAGTCAGTAACTACAATTGCATGTAGAACCATCAACCTACCAAAAGTCAGCTTAAAGGCTTCCTCACATAAAAAGCACAATTGACAGTATTGGGCTTTAACCCTCTGTAGTGTGGGTATTAGTTATAGTTTAATCTTAATAAAATTTCTTCCTTCAAATTGTTTTTGAATTTTCAATTACTTACATGAACTTTCAGTTTGTGTAGCTACTGTGTGGTCTTGACATAGCATTGAAAGTGGCTCATTTTCCTTGTCATACCCATCAGCAGCATGGAAATTGTCAGTCTCTGACAGTATCCTGGAACAAAAAGGGAAAAATAGTTTTCAAAGTTAAAACTTTACTCAAAATCAACTTCATTCATGGAGTTTATGAAATTCTTAAAAGTTTCAATTCAAAGTAATAATAAAAAAACCCCAACATATTCATTGTGCCAAATGCTATAGGAAAATTGTAAGAATTGGAAAGAATTTTTTTTGGGAGTACTATATTGCAAAATAATGCATGATGCTATGTAAGTTATCAATCAGAGTCACAAGAGTGTTAATATTTATTTGAATGTTAATCACAGACCTTGTTGGTGTTTGAAAACATAATTTTCGTCTCCTTGATGGGGAAGCTCTGTGGGCCTTGGGTTTTGGTGTGTAGGGGTCAGCTGGAAGAGGATCGGGGAATTCTTTGGTTGGCCAGCTACAGTTGACAAAATGCTGAAAAGTAGTGAAGTAATTTATTGGTATTGTCAACATTCAATTTAGAATGTAACTGATTAATTCACTTGAATTGTCATTCATTCTTCAGTAAAACTCACTAACATGTGGTTGTCATGATTTCTTAATTAAATGTGTCACAAAGTCAGGGAAATAGTGGAAAAAATAAACATTGTGTCATATATTTTAGAAAAAAAAATATGCTATAACATATAGTATATCAGAACAATTATTTCTTTGTTTTATGGATTATTTGTATTATATACATGTACCTCATATTATGTGTGTTCTTTCATGTACAGCATAAAAGCAGTTGATGAACAGAAAACTTCTGTCCAATGACTTAATATTACAGGTGTTGCACTGATTGAACTTGTTTATTTTTCTTAACCACCCAACATTTGATTTTTTTTATAGATTTCTTTACTACCTGTGGCTTTTTATTAAGAAATGTAGCGTAATTAATAAAAAAGGGAAAGTATTATTTATAAGACAATAAAAATGTTTTAAATCAACAATGAAATTATCTAATAATATGCGGTGCACTTCAATTAAAGTGTAGATAACAAGGATAACACAAATTTCATTAAAATTCCATGAATCATTTCTTTTAAAGAAATAAAAAAAAAAAAAAAAAATATTGGGAAAATAGTCATTGGGGGGATGTCAGTTATTGGCTAAAGAAAAAAACCCGTAAAAGGTAATAACCAAAATATAATCACTGGGTCTGAAAGGCCCAAAACCAGATATATACTGTATCACAGTCACATAAATTTAAAAAATACACATAATAATCCAGTCTAAATATAATGATGTAACAAATCCTAAAATTAACCAACCGATAATAAGACTATTAAAACGTTTTTTTTTCATAGACTTCCTGGCAAGATTTTGAAATGGAGATATGAACATATTTAGCGAAAATATTACACAAATGAAATAAAGTATAAGTCGAAAAAATACACTGATACACCGTCTATATAAATATCTTTAGGCCGAATTATGAAGGTGGCGAATCGATATCGGGAATATTTGCACTCTATCAGAAATACGAGAGAAAGAGAAATAGCACCTTAAATAGAGATATTAATCATCGCATCCACTTACCTTGGTACAGACATACCGATTTTTTTTAATTTTCTCTACATTAAGCTGCCAATGTGGTCTTCCGCACAACTTGATCCAACGCAGACACTTACTGTATTGTGTCTTTGGCTTCGGGAATGGTACAAATTTTACACCTCCTTTTAAACGTTCCGGATATCTACTGTCACTATCACATACACCAAAGCTACATCTCTTCACCATTACGTAAACAACGACATATTTCTCATATTAAAGTAGAAATAAAGTAAAAAGAGTCGTGTCGTATTGATTTTTTTTCGGCTGCAGAAGTTGTCTAACAAAATGGCGGATGTTTATCGGTATCGAAGGTGTGACGTAATGCCGTTATCTGATTGGCTATACGGAACTGTCAATCAAATTCGGCAGAAAGGTCAATTGCAAGAATGCATCTTTCTTGCTATCTAGTACCAATGTGCTTGTAAAGCTGTTTAAAACGCGCGCGTGTGTGTGTGTGTGTTCTGCCATCTAAGTAGCATCTTTACACACAGGAAATAAAGAGACCCGGACAGCATGTAGGGACACAGATTGGTCCCATCCCAGCTTCTGTTTGTGTCAACATTCCTGGCCCTAAATTAAATCATTAAACTCTTATATAAAACTAAATTGAACTTAAAATTTAGTAACTGTAATAGACTTATTATGCTTTTAATGAACAACAGGAATTACCAGTTTTGTTAGTTAGATGTCTCTTGATTTAAATTATTAAAGGGATTGGAGTCTAAACTTTCCCTGCTTACCAGTATCAGTTTTCTAATTTAGGTATCAGTTTTCTAATTTAGGAACAATAATTTTATAAGCTTGACTTTGATCCACTTAATCAAAGCAACTTTTTTTTTTTTGGACATTGAAGAATATTTCAGATCTTCACCGTGGAGAAAACTTGAGACACTGAAGTTACCGTATCACTGGATAACCCTTTTTTTTAAGAAACACATTTTTATACATTGGCAAACAGAGCATACCCAGATCAGACAACTCATGATCAGGGTCTCCTAGCTTTGTTTGCTCATATAATGTTGTACTTCTTGTTCATATTTTATTCAGTCTGCACAGTAAAGAAAAATTAATCGTTTCATATACCATTTAAATTTCTGTAGATGAATATTCATAAAGTCAAAAGTTTTAAATTTGTATATGAAATAAATATTCATAAGGTGAAATGTTAAGGATGGGATGCAATGGGCATGATTCCATTAAGCCTTTATCATACTTCACAAATTGAAATGGAGACGGAATATTTAACTGATATCATTATTTTTGGTAAACTGTACGTCTCACTCCCAGAGGTGAAAAGGGAATAAAAAAGATGGAAAACTTACAATACAATCTTGCCTATTGCAGATATAAAGTATCTTTAGGTTTCTGTTTAGTATTATTTTAGTGCATAGCATATATACTGGCTGTTCACAAATGCAAACCGGGTACTTAGTAACCTAGGTTGGCCCAAAATTGTGAAAGTATATTTGGTCGCCAATTCTGACACATGGCTTTTCTCTATGTTTTCTTCTTCATCAAGAGCCACATCATAACCACCAAAAAGATTTTCTTGAGTTTTATTGCTCTCTTACAGTCCTAGCCCCAGGCAGCAGCAGTTTCCGACATGCCAAGGGTAAACGTGCTATGTTGTCGGCCGGAACCCATTGCCAGGGTGATGAGGGTCTTCCCTAAGCTGGCACTGCTCTTCCTAGTGGTACATGTTGGAGCCATGATTTATTCAGGTATCTGTTGATGTTTTATTTACATCTTGTAGGCCTTTCATTTTACCCCTCTCAGCAAAGTTTGCTAGTGCCCGAGTGGTGCAGATTTATAGGAATGGATTTTCCATCCAATTCATGTCCAGGTTACAACTTTGTAACATGACAGCATATACACTTTAATTCAATTTTCTTTTATCATTTTTCACTCTCATTACTCATTTTCATACATAAAATATTCTTCTTTTCTCAGTTTACCAAATTGTACATAGACACCTAATCTATATTGTTATCTAAGTAGGTGACCAAATGACTGAAATACTGTTGGTGGGATGTATAAACAAAAACAAACAATAAATACATCACAAAAGATCATTTACAAAATGAGGTTTAATCATGAACTTGACATTTGGCACTGCAAGTTCTGAATTCTTGTGTGTGCTTTTTTTATCTGAAATTTTATGATACGTCATATTGTTTGTTGACAAGTAATGTTTCTGATTAATTCTGAAGTATTTGACTTAAAATTTTGCAAACACAAAATAACAGACACATAAATTAGTTTTAAGATATATCAGTGCACTATCTTAATTATAGCATATAATGATTAATTCATGTATTATTAATTACTCAAATAAAATCTTGTATACGGTACGACCTTGGATCGGAAATGCAAAAATAACATTAAATGCAGGCTTGAATTACATAACATAGACTGTTTTTAGAAGGTATAGAACAAATATTGGTTTTTTTATGAATACTTGTAGTGAAAACAGGCAACCATTTTAAAGGGTTATCAGCAAGGTCAATGGTTTGTAATCCAAAGGTCAGTATGTGAACAAATCTTCATTCTTGGATCCTTCAGCAGGGGGTTTTCTGCCTAATTTGGAAAAGGGACCCTAGCTCCTAAATGGGAATAATTATCGACATATTATCTAATTGGGAATTTTTAAGAAGCATAACAGCAACTTTATTGGTATGTGTATTTTTTATTTCATAAACACAATAAGTTAACAAACAAAACACTCTCATAGGGAAAAATATCACCCATTTTCAGTTGCGACCCTACAGTTTATAGGAAGAAAACCCCTGCTTCAGATTTATGGTTTGGTATGTGTATTTTCTTTCATAAACACAATAAGTTAACAAACAAAACACTCTCATAGGGAAAAATATCACCCATTTTCAGTTGCGACCCTACAGTTTATAGGAAGAAAACCCCTGCTTCAGATTTATGGTTTGCAGAGGTGTACAACAATGAAGTTAATAAAATATCTGCTTTAAATAAAAGAGTAAAGAACCATAAAGGAACTTTAACATCATGATGTTGCTGGGGATGTGGCATGATCTGATACATGGTAATTTGCTCTAGGTTATGGGTGCAAGCACACATATCTTTCCTAAACAGATTATTATTTGTTCAATTTCAAGAAATATATCAAGCAACCTTTGACTCTGGACCATTTTACCAACCAACCTTTGACTCGGGACCATTTTACAACTGCCATTCCCAACTAAGTACATTTGTACATGTATAATCATAATTTTCCCAATCCTTTCAGTATTGAAGCCCCAACCAATGAAACACAGGGCAGAGATAGATACACCCCCTGGGGTTGTGGATGTGAAAATGAGAAATATAGCTGACCACGTTGTACCATTCCATGATAGCAATCTTAAAGGTAAGACCTATTTTTTGTGCGCTGCTGACTTTACACAGGTCATTATGCAATGTTTTCTAGAATTATTCCTGTAGTGTCTGAGAACAGGCACTTTTATACCATGGAGCTAAAAATAATCTCATTTAGCCAATAACCTTATTATATAGACTTGTTTTGACGCATTGGCAAACAGAAGACCCATAAAAGACAACTCTTGAAGGAGCTGTTTGATCAGGGTCTCCTCCGTTTGCACATACAAATTTGTAACTCTGTTTCTACACAATCTACAATGCCAAAAAAATTACATTGTTTCATATAACATTCAGTAAATTGATATTTATCATGTTGTAGATTTGCATATGAATATTAATTAGGCAAAGGGTTAATTTCCACGATACTGGTACCTGTGTGGTGAACAGTTTGAATAGGTTCCCCATGATGATGTCATGTGATCAATCCATGGACCCCTACAGTAGATCAAATATAAAGTCAGTACTTACCAAACTTGGTATTCAGTGTGTGTATAAGCTAGGATTAATCTAGGACTGATGGCCTAGGTGATAAGATAATGTGATGCCACTTGCCTACTGTGTGATACTTCTGTGAGGCAAAACTATATTTCTCAAAATCACCAAATGAATAGTAAGTAAATTTAGAGTGGAAAACATATTTTTTTAGAACCATTCTTCCATATGGTCCACATAAAGGAAACAATAAAATATATCAATATATAGATGCATCATAATTATTACAACATCATAAACAATGATATACCTGCATCCAAAAATGTATGAGACATGAGACAAACAAAAGTCGTTTGTTTATTTGTCAAATAGTTTCTTTTAAATGAAAAAGTACTAGAGATATTTAGTATTCCACCCTTTAACACTTTAATATGTCATTTTACCATAGCTGTCAAGGAGTCATGTTATTAAGAGTGGGGATATTTACTGAAAATGGGGAAGGAGAGCTGATACCCACCCTACAGATGTTCACAGGATTTTGATGTATTGAGTCTAACCTTTGTTCAAAATACAAATGTACAGGTTTATTAGGTCAATAACCAATACTGCACATGTTGCTACTTGCTATGATTTCCTTGCTATATCCAACACTTTATATTCTCATGACTTAAGTCATGGGTATATTTTCGATTGATTGAATCCCAGCAGGGACACTAGCTGATCAAAGACATATTAAACAACGATAGGAAACTCCTATGAAAGCCAGTAGAAAATATTGTTTAGGCACAAGGCAGATCAATAATTAAATTTAAAAAAATTAAAAAAAAGGAAAAATATTATAATCATTTCTCTACTGCAAAAAATTATTTTGAGTAGGATTTAAATTCAACTAGTGTAGCAGAAAAACAACACATTTTACAGTAATTATCATGCAGGTACTTTTCTATGTTATATAAAACATTTCATTTCTTGAATTCTTTTAATATATAAGGTATTATTTTGATGGTAATGGGATATTTTATTTTAAGATATAATTTACTTTTACATATCTTCAATAGAAACGGAGATGTTTGATATCATGACTCCAGGGTCTGCGAGAATTGGACAATTTGCTATGTGCTTTTGTGAGAATTAGACCACATAGATGTTAATCCTTGTTTAATAGGTCTTTACACTGATGAATCCTTTTAGCGGGATTACAGTACTAGTCTTGTGGTTCAACCTGGGCGCCTCTTTGTTCTCTGGGTCCTCTTTCTTCTGTAATTTGCTGGACATAATCCATTGTACAGTACTGATAGCATGCTGGAATCACCACAGTTAAACCCTTACCAGGAACCAGTTTAACCCTTTTCCTCATATAGACTCATTTTGACGCACTCAATAGGTACCACATAAAGCCTGATCTGCAGAAAACCACAGTTAAACCTTACCAAATTTAATTACATAATCCTCATTTCCAGACCACTGAGGAGCAGCGAACAGCATAAAACCTGATCAGCCTGCGAGTTACTCGCAGGCTGATCTGGTTTTATGCTGTTCGCATAGGTCTTTTCATGGTTTCCTCTATGAGGGAAAGGGTTAACTTTTGCTTATGGTATAATTGTAATTCCTTCATTATTTGTATACATTTATCAGTATCATATATCAGGTAATAACAGTGAAAGTTTTACACGTATTTGGATAGAACTGGAAGATTCACCCAGACATTCTTCAAAGGTGATAAGTCATTTTGAAAAGTAAATGTATATTGTTTGAATGTGACAGATAGTACATTATAAAGCTTATCCAAATATTTCAAAATTTGTGCATGGATCATTAAGGATCACGGATCTGTCTTGTCTGAAAAGGTAGTAAATTTAATCAATCCCAGGGAAGTTTTGGTATCTACACAAATAAAATGAGATACAGCTTGTAATATATAGAGGCTTAAACCTTTATCTCATGATTATTCATGTACACATTTAGAGTTGTATGTTTTTATGTCGGTCTTTATCAATAAAACAGTTAGATGGATTAAGATGAAACATTACTGCCTTTAAACTCGTAAAAAATATGTACAAAAGTGTATATCCAGAGCCGTTCCATAATCAATAGATGGATTTTAATAAAACTAATATAAATAAAGTTATTACCTTTCAGCTGGTGAAATATGCACAAAATTGTGTATTCAGAGGCATATCTTTCATGTGATTGTATTGATTTCACCCCTATCAGACATCTCAATACATTTGATATGTGTCGTATCCAAGAGATATAGGTTTAAGAATTGGTACATGTATATAAAACTGTAAAACAAGGGGTTTTCTTTAGCTGTGAAGACTGTGTAGAATCGAAACAATATTGTATGAGCAAACAGGAAACCCTTATCAGTGCTTTGCCAATGCATCAAAATGAATCTATAAGAAGTAAAGGGTTAAACAGTCCCATTAGCACTCTATTATACTTGTCTTGAGACGAATTGATTCATTTTTTGTTGAAACATCAATACTTCTGCTTCTTCATGAGGTCATTGCTTATAAAGGCTCTACATGTAACAGGCTATATTTTATGTCTGATTTGTGTATTTTCAGGTAATATATCCCATCATGGAGACCAGAAAAACAAAACCAAATCTATCTTATTGAACAAGATTCAGAAAGGAAGGAAGTTAGAGGGCATTATAGAATCACAGAAAAATGGCTGATAGGATGAGGATTGGGACACATTTAAAAACTTCAGTGATAGTTTATCATTTTTTCATCCAACAATGATATAAGAAACTATGCCTTGCTTAGTCCAGTGAATTATAATTGTGTTAGTTTTAGCCCAAGAGCATTTAGACTAGTGGGAGAAATTGGATGTGGAAGCTATCCGGCAAGTGTCCCTGAATGTTTTTTTACTCTTAATTAAACTTACTTCTCCTACGTTGATACGATACCAAAAATAAAGTCTTGCTTGGTCCACTGAATATTGTGCTGATGTTAGCCGAGAAAATCTAGAACTACAGGTCTGACATGAGATGGATGGACTGTATAATGACTTGATTAATGAGAGTTACCTGGTACGTTTTTAAACAAAGAAGATATTTACTAATCACCAGAGCACTATGTGCTCAGGGTGTGCAGTTCTAATCACCCCATGTGTCAGTATGAACATTTTATTTTACTTCTCTGAAACCTCTTGGTAGAAATTTATGAAACTTAGCATGAATGATCCTTGGGTTGCCCTTCATAAGCTTTTAAAATAAAATTGATCTATGCGGAACACTAGGTAACCTGAACTGTTTTAATTAGACTTAATTTTTATGGTACTCTGGTGAGCATTCTAGGGCTACTGTGGCCCTATTGTTTTATCTTACTTCTTGCAAATCATTTGGTTCCATATGTTTACTCAGTTAAAAGCCGTTTTAAATTCTAGACACATTGTGCCATATAGGAATTCAGAACCATCTGATGTCATTCCAAAAGTGTTACATGGTTATTTAAACCCAATTTTGGTTGCTGACTCTTGGAACTGTAAGAGGATGTGAAAAAAAGTACTTGTATTAAGATTTTTATTTTCAATTTCTCTTATAGTTGAGATATAGTATGTAACCTTTTCCCTCATAGAGGACACCATGAAAAGACCTATGCGAATAGCATAAAACCAGATCAGCCTGCGAGTAACTTGCAGGCTGATCAGGTTTTATGCTGTTCGCTGCTTCTCAGTGGTCTGGAAATGAGGATTTTGTAATTAAATTTGGTAAGGTTTAACTGTGGTTTTTTGCAGATCAGGCTTAATGTGATACCTTTTGAGGGCGTCAAAATGAGTATATATGAGGGAAAGGGATAGTTGAGATATAATATTTAAAGAGGATATTAGCAACGGGCCTTTTCATATTTTGTTGCCAAGATTTAAGTCCCACTTTCAAACATTGTCCCATTACAGCTAGATCAATTGATCCCAAACCACATATTGTTTTTTGTGTGTGAATCATGTTAGTTATTGAACACGATATCGTAGTGTAGCAGTTGGACGATGTAGTAATTTGATGTATACTGGATAGGTCTATATCAAAGATAGAGAATCACAGTGCATTATAAAGTTATGTCATAGGGAATCATTTACCACTCATCCTAAGATTTCAGCGTGTCGTTCAGTGGTGATTATCAGAAAATCTAATACCCATGGAGTTAATTACCCTTGACTTGCTGGTAAATACATTATTGTATTTACATGTATTTGATGCTTGATACATAAATCTTTGTCAAATTTAAATCTGTGAAATACCTCTTGCAAACATCCCATACACATCTTAAGTGAGGGCATTATAATGACTTTAACCCTTTCCCTCATAGAGGACACCATGAAAAGACCTATGCGAACAGCATAAAACCAGATCAGCCTGCGAGTAACTCGCAGGCTGATCAGGTTTTATGCTGTTCGCTGCTCCTCAGTGGTCTGGAAATGAGGATTTTATAATTAAATTTGGTAAGGTTTAACTGTGGTTTTCTGCAGATCAGGCTTTATGTGGTACCTATTGAGTGCGTCAAAATGAGTCTATATGAGGGAAAGGGTTAAAGTATAAACTGCTTCTGTATACTGGTACATATAGTTTACCTTGTGAGAGATAAGGTGGTGTGACTATCAACACATATCGAGGCCACTTTAATTGTAGTCCCCAGAAAAGTGTAGACATTCTTGTAAACAAAACAAAGTTTATTGTTTATATATTGGGTTTAACACCCAACCAACAACACAAATTAGATGTGAATTTAAAATATCTGTGATGTGTATGTATAACAAATTTTCTGTATAAAGAAAATTACCTTTTGTTGATGTAGCAGGGCATATGATTTTGTATATGTACTTATATACTGCAACTAGTCTGTATTAGGAATGACGCAACAGTTCTGAGGTGTATAATTGTTATTGAACCTGACCAGTTATCTGTATGAAACCTTCCAATGCACATGTATTTTCCTATTTATAGTGTAGATCCAATACAGTGCCGTTTATTTTAATACAAATATAATGAGCTCCAACAGGCCAAGTAAGTTTTTTTATTTTATGTTTTATAGTTTAATTAATTTTATGGTGCTTTTTTCACAGTATTACATATTCCGGTGATATGGTCCAGTATTTATGCAGTCTTGGACCTAGACCCTTATAAATACAAAATTGTAATAGGATTATTCTATAGCCACCTTCTAGCGTGGCCAGCAGTCACAGCTTTCTATCAGATAAAGACAACTTTTTAGACAATTTATTCATGCAAATTCATATTTCTTTAATCTGAAATTATCTTAAAAAAGAACATTTTCTTAATTAAGCTGCTGAACAAATCAATGATTTAATGGATAAAATCATGAAAGAAAGTCAAACACTCTCAGCATTTGTGATATTCAGAACTTAAATATACTAATACAGGTCAAACTAACTGCATACAGGTTGTACTGTGCATCAGAATTGATGTTTCTGAAATTAAACCATTTTTTTTATGAATATTCATGTGTAAGCGTGTCTTGATGAATATTAGTTTACTCAACTTGACATGGTACATGATATAATGAATGTCTCTTTGCCATGCAGACTGTAGAAAAAATATTGTGTTAGGGAATAGAGGATACCTTGATACTTTCCTTTTAGTAGCTGTCTGATCTGGGTTTGGGGTGAGTGCAAAAGTAAGCTAAGTGCATATATACATATAATCACAAAGCCTAGTGTCGCTCTCATCTCTTGAAATGTGTTAATCAAGTGAAGTATTCTCTATACCAGATCAGTTGTGATGTACTACTTTGTGGAAGAATCTATGCCAAAAATGAATCAATAGAATGAAAAACTATTCATTTCTATAGATGTTTTCAATTGCTTTTACTTGGATTTCTGTATCAAGAAAACTGTTGTTCTCGTCTCAACTTGTTAACCTGCTTGCTAACCAAATTTTGAATTATTATGCTTTACTATTTTCATACCTTTTTGTTTTATAATATTTTTACATATATGCAATTTAGTGGTGTTATTTAGGTCTAAATAAAATGTTTTTTTAATATGTATTTATTGTTTATCATCTTTACTTCCGGATTACAATAAGTATCAGTGTTAGACTGCATTATTGTACATGATCTGTAAATAGCATAAATGTTTAAACCAGGCTAAATTTATCTCTTCCCCAATCAAATTAATTGTAATGCAGGGCCGATAAGAGAAGGGGAGACTATTAAGAAATACTTTCAGTTCATATCATTTTCATTCCGCAAACCAAAAGTCAATTGCGTTTTGGCATTATTCCTTTTATTTCTGGCACATTTTTTCCCCATCTGGAGCCATATCTGAACAAGAGCTACTTTCGAATGAATGCCATGCCTCAATGAGGGGCCTTAGACCTTGTGGGTCAAGATCATTTGAAGGTCATGGTCACATCATTTGAAGGTCAAGGTCACCTTTCAGGTAGAACTCATCAAGGTGCATTCACCTGTGGAGTTTGGATGGAAACATGTTCATATTGTGGCCAAGGTTAAAATTTGCTATTTTGGGTCATGGTGACCTTGACCTTTGGCCCTGTGACCTGTAAGTGGGTCTTTTGGATAGAGCTCATCAAGGTGAATACATATGTGAAGTTAGAAAGCTTTGGATGGAAGTCCTTTTATTTTATGGCCAAGGTTATGATTTGCTATTTGGTGACTTTGACATTTGACCCTGGGACTTAAAGTGGGTCTGGTAGATAGAGCGCATCAAAGTGCATACACCTGAGAAGTTTGGAGGTTATGGATAGAAGCATGTTCATAATGTGGCTAAGGTTGTTTGCTTTTTTGGGTCACGGTGACCTTGACTTTTGATCCTGTGAATTTTAAGTGGGTCTGGCAGCTAGAGCTCATCAAGGTGCATACACATTTGAAGCAAGTTCATAATGTGGCCAAGGTTAATATTTGCGACTTTGGGTCACAGTGATCTTGACCTTTGACCCTGTGACCTCTAAGTGGGTTTGGCAGCTAGAGCTTATCAAGGTGCATGCACCTGTGAAGTTTGGAGCTGTTGGTGGAAGGGCTTCCATGTTATTGTTACGTCCCAGTAGTAGGGGGCCCTTTTAAGATAACATCTGATTGTTTCTCTCTCTCACTCCCTCTCCTTCTCTCTATCTATCTGGGTGCTGAAAGTGTGTCGGGGGGGGGGGGGCTGCAGGTTTTGACACATAGATGATGTGTGCAGTAATTAAATTAATTATACACAGTTCTACACAAACTTCAAACTTTTGTAATTATATTATATATATATATATATATATATATATATATATATATATATTTAAAAACACAAAAATACAGTGACATAAAAGGGGCAAGGGTACGGAAGCACAGAGGGGACATGGTGTCTTCTTTTTTATTATCTAGTGGCCACGAGATAGTAACTAAAAAAAAATATATATCGCTAACTCGTGGCCAAGAGTTAATCATCGTTTTTCTTAGTTATATTTTGATTTTTACTTAGTAACTCGTGACTTCATTCAGTGTTATTTTATATAGACAGAACTACCATGATCCATGATAATGAACGGTAGTTGCATGAATAAAAATACATAATTGTACCAACACAACCATGTGATTTCCAAAGTTGTCCCCAAAAAGTCATGTATTTTGTAAAAGAATGTATCAAAATAACACTGAAACAAAAAGAAATAATTAAAATACAACCTAGCTCGATAAGGTATGCGTCCACATTTTCACTTCGGTCCAAAACCCAAGTTCCTCCCAACTGGCATTCTAATTCTGCAAGAGCCATTTTAAACGCGCTAAAGAGTGTGAGTCGTTAATCTTTAGTTTAGAGCGAGGTCTTACTTTATGCACCCTGTAATTATCCAACACCCGACAGTAAGACCATACATGGTCTATCCCGAACGTTTCCGTCATCAACTTCGGAGAGCAAAATTCGCAACAATGCTTAAAAACGGAACGGAAAGTATCGAAACTGGACGGACATCCACGAAGATATCACACTGTGCTCGTTAGAATGCACCGTCATGTGCATTAGCTGGCTAATGTTCTTAATTTTCTCTATGGAAATTAGTTCAACCTTTTCAAGGTACACCCACTCCGGTGAATAAATTGATCTTGATATTTAGATAACAATGTCATGAAGGAAAACGTCGCTGACATCGACCGGCATCGTTTATCAAGTCATGTCCTTAGTATATTTTGCTTCTAGCAGTCGAGTGACACTGTATATTCCCTTGGAACCCAACCATCATTTAGTTCTAGCAGCTGATTGTTATTTACAGAAGTTAACATATACAAATAGCAATACGTGTATTACATGTACACAGGACCAACATTACTTTAGCTCAGTTGGGTGCCGAAAGATTAATCAAACTCACAGAAGCAAAATTAAATTTTATTAAATTAAATAATTGTATCAGTGTTTTCGCGGGATGTTCTTTGATCCAACCAGGTCCACAAAAATGCATACAGAGAGAGAGAGAGAGTCCATCTGGCTTAAATTCCAGCAATCAAACTTAACACTAGATTTTCATCATTTTTATACCTCTAACAAAATACACAAATGTTTAATTCAACAAATATTGCTATCTGTGAAGGCAATCATTTCTTCCATGTATTTAAGTAGAATGTAAAGGAGAAATGCGTGACTGATTTAAGTTTTACTTAACACGTAGCACTGTTGTTGAAATCCATGCCAGATTTAATGTTAAGTAAGCACAGGAAAGTCGCTCGATTTTAATTTCGAGTCCGTCTCTATGTCTAAACTATAATTGTTAGGATTGACATTAATTATTCATAAATGCCATAACAGCTAATGATTATCTTAAACTATTAATGTATAAAAAAATAGGATAATTGTTTCCTGGTCAGTATACGAGTAGCGGATGGAATCTTGCATCGTCGTAAAAATAAGAATAAGGAACAGAGTATCATAGCGTTGAAAGAGAGAGATACAGAAAGCAAACTGACAGAAAATTAAATGAGGACACTCACTGAGGCCAAAGGCAGTTCATAAACACTAAGTCATTAGACTTGCTTTGTCTGAACTTATTATGTCGAGTATGATGTCTTCAGGAATTCATACATTTTTTTGGTCATACATATTAAACACACACATACATGTATTATTTTTCATATTAACATGTTTTATATTATATTTTTATAGAAAAAAACATAACTTTATATATATGGTGTTAACATATTTTATACAAACATACATTTAAAAGGCTTAAATTGCTGCCTTTAAGTACATTTGACCTTAAGTACTTCTGAGCTTATGATATTGATAATTTTTTTATGAAAAGTACATTGTATACTAAATTACAGTGAAATATAAAATTTCAAGTCTGCTAATCAACAATGCAATCAAACTACTCTTACCTGTTCTAAATTTTTGCTGCATTCTTATAAAATAGGTGATAATCAATTAAGATAGTGATGAGTTTTCGCGACTCAGGCAACGTCAAGAGAGCTACCTTAGCAAAGTGTATGTAGAATATTACATCATTCTGACAAGATGTGTATCGACAAAATGCACGGCTGACTCATCATTTGTGTTCAAGTAAAATCAAAGTACTGAGGGTCCTAGTGTTGCATTAAGCATGAACTGAAACAGTTTAGGAACAAGAACTGTTTTTAAAATATATATGCCCTCCTCATATGCCATAATATTTATAAAGCTATATTACATGTATGATGTTTGACTTCATAACGTGGACATGTCACAAATGTGTCCAGAACTTATCTTGACGAAAGTAAACATAATTGCAAGTTAAAATATATCATTTTCATCTATGCATTCGTTTATAAGAACTTAAAATTTCTGTGGGGCTTCTTTTGATAGGTAAGTCTCTTCCTCTCATGTTTTCAGATCGGATTAAAAAGTCTGCTTTAAGACTAAGATAACCCTCTGTCTCATCATTTTTATGTTGGTCCACCAATTTATTAATTTATTTGCTATGATAAATTATTTATAATCAATTTTATAGACAATTAATATACGAGTACATCAGTTTTCTCGGCTTGCGTGGAAGTTTTTCTAGTTTAATCTGCCATTAGTACGTTTCTCGAAAATAGATTAAAACAAATATTTTACTACTGTAAAAAAGGCGTAATCAATTAAGAATTAACTAGCCAAATACTACTTTTATACAGACATGCAGAGTATCATAACATATAAATAAACTATCTATCAAGTTCATTAATTAACAATTGCGATGATAAGAATAAAAAACATTTAAGTTACACACAGAATTACAAAATGACATACGTTTTACTAAGATAAACATCATTGGATGCTGCATCTCTCCACACATAAAATGAATGGAATGTAACGGAAGAAATTGACCTTGAATGTCTGATGATAATATATATTCATTATGTCAAACATATTTCTAAAATAAACAAAATTATATCAGTAGATGGACAACATAATTTTCAAATTTGATAACGTCATGTACAAACAATTTAATATAAAGACGACTAAAAACTGCTGCTTTTCCTTTTAGCCCTTACCAGACCTAAATAAATCAACAAATATTCATATTAGAATTTATCTTTGAAAAACTGTGGTACAAATGCAACTCGAATACATACATATGTAAACAAAAATATTAATGTATACGTTATTTTTTTCAAAATATCCAACACTCATAAAAAATCACAACAAAGCTTAAAGCCACTTGTTACATTTAAATGATTTCCATTTTATACTGTACCGGATTTATTCTACCGAAGGGATTATTCTTAATAGTCCAAACAATTCTATAGTCAGACATTATCGCACATACATAGACTCTGTATTATCGTCATTATGTCCTTGCGACTCTTACTTTAACCCAAGTATGCTGAATTCGTCCAGCAGCATCGCATCAGCTTTTTCCCGATTACTACCAATATAGTTCACTGTGTTACCCCCGAGTAGAGAATTCAGCTCATTCCAGTCCGACCGAACAAAAGAGCGGATTTTAATCCACTGGTTCTTCTGTAAGTTTTGCAGTCCTGCTAAATTTTTTCCATGACCTCGTCTGTCTTTATTCTTAAGTAAAGGTCTATTTATATTATACAAAGCAGCAAAAACCAACTCTAGTTGAATCTGACCTTTGTATTTTTGTACGAACTGTAATATCTTAGCACTGCATTTGGAACATGGCGACATGTTGCAGAAAACTTTAACCATGGGCGAGAGTTTATTTCCACTCCTAAGTATATCGTCCAGAACATAAAGAACCTTTAATTCAACGTGTCCCATTGAATCATCTCGATGTATGAAGGTCTTTAGATTACCTCCAATAAGACATTCAAATACGCAGTAGAACTCGCCTGCACTTGGCCATCGTGTACCCAATAAACCAGAACTTTCGAATCTTTCATAAACATGCGTTTCAAGCTTACCATGTCTAAAGGAAGATATGTATGTATCCATTTTGTTGTATAATCTTTTAAACGTTTGATTAAAACCTGAAAAAGAAAAAAAAAAGGCGTTTAATTTTCTCATGATTTTAAAACGGAAGAACATGCAATTAATTGTGAAAAGCTTTTCATAAAGGCGCTTGGCTTTCCTCAGATACACTCTTGTCGTATAACTAAACAAAAAGATTTAACAGTAATTGTTAACTACGAAATATACTGAAATGAAAATAGCAAGTTGTAGCCTACCAAAACTTCCTTCGAGTGCACTATTTAACTATTTAACTTAAAAAAAACCCGCAAAATTACAGACCGGTAATCACCATGTAATGACTGGCCCTACCATACGTTGCTAAACTTAGCACTTTGGGACTAAAAAGTAACCAAAACCTATCAGTTTAACTTGACCATATCGTTTTTTTATTATTTTTTAATCTGGGCCCATCTCAAACCCATAGCCATACAATCGACCATATGACGATACCGGCGTGTCTCATGTACCGCTTCCGTAATATATCGCGACCAGCTATCGTTGCTTAAGATTTTCCAGCTTATGCACTAACAGATAATTAGCTACCATTTGCTCTATATAATCTGCAATGTCCCTAACATTCGCTTAAGTTGATTTCATCAATAAAGGTCATGACCCCTTGATGTCAGAAAACGCTTTCCCTCCTACTTCATGTGAAATCCCCGAATATTCGTTTCTGGCTGGTTTACAATTCTGCCTTATCACCTCCATATCTCTAGAGTAAGTCTTATTCAAAGACGGAATGAAGCGCCACATTTGGGTACTCTTCACTATAAACATTTAACAGATGGTTAGGTAATCAACCGTTATGGATGTTTCCTACCTTGGGAAGGAACAATAATGAGGGAAATAAGTACGTGATTGATTCATTGACAGTTTAGGAAATACCAACATGTTTTATGAAAATCCACAAATTTTTAGAATCCAGCTGTAGATGAGTACTGTATGCAGTTGCTTGTGAGCACGCGGGTAATACCATGATATCATTGCTAGTTTTAGTTACATTTACGAAATTAGTGATCTTAGGTTCATAACTGGGATTAATTGGTCAGACAATGGGAAAATAGATACATTCGGACTGTTAATATATAAACAATTATCTGTTAATACGGGGCCGCCGTGGCCGAGTGGTTACAGTCATGGACTACAAATCTCTCAGCCCCTCACCGCTGTCGGTTCGAATCCCGGTAGGGATTTTGGAGTTTTCATGTGAGGAAGCCTTCCAGCTGGCTTGCGGTAGGTCGGTGGTTCTACCTGGGTACCTCTGTGTACTCGGGGTCTTCCTCCACCTGTAATTAGCTGGACGTCGCTATATGATTGAAATACTATCGCAGCGACGGTAAACCCCAATACAACAACAATACAATAACATTTGTTAATACAATGAGTGTATGTAGGCATGATAATACGAATCCAATAGATGTGTGGGTGGGGTAAAGTTACGTCGAAGAAAACGTATGCTCAGCCAAAAAAGAAAGTGTACGTAGGGTTAAGACAACAATAGGATGTTATTTATATACAAAACTCTTCACGTATGTTATATTGCGTCCAAACATCATCCTCATTTAATTAAACACATGTTTATATCTGGTGAATAGTATTGGCAAAGCACTGAGTAAATGTGTTGATTTCGATATATTACAACTATATTACAACAGAAAACATTAATAAAACAAGACACAAAACAATTTGTGTCAACGATTTTCTATTATTGAACAAATATATTAAAAGTGCATTTTAGTTATTTTTAATGTATTAACCTATACATCTATGCAGTTTTTAGTGTTGGTAACCTAAACCTAAACTGACCGTTTCTTTGTAAATCGCCCATTCATAATATAGCTCATTTGACTCTGTTTCTTAGCTGTAAAAGATCGTGAAAATACTCACTTCAGTTTCATATCGTTTGTTCCTTGCAAAACTCCGTTTGTATTGATGGTGTCACACAGATCGCAGAGCTACTCAATCACAATCGAAATAAAAACCATATCATGTAACTGAGATATTTTAATCAACATTGGAACAGTTTTATGTTTCCCTGGATAAACCCAGCGATATTTAAAAAACTGTTACAATATGAATGTTGACATATTGGACCCGGCGCAGGAAATAACATTATGCGTCATGCCCGTTTTCGGAAAATATTACAGGTAATATGTTTGCTACGCGCACTGAATGTTTGAGATACTTTAAAGGGGAAGAGAAAATTATCGATGTCATTATCTATTACAGACTGAGCTTGCATTCCTTACTTATTGACCAAGTTAATGTAACCTTATGTAATGAATATACTTTCAAAATCAGGACAAACGATTTTCAAATAATCAAAGACCTATTAAACAAAGATTGGCAACTAGTCTTAATAATATACAAAGAATTTGTCAAATTCTCGCAAAGTCACGTTTTCAAATATCTCCTTCTCTATTGAAGATAAATGAAAGTAAATTGTATCCAACAATAAAACATAATATTAACATCAGAATGATACCTTATGTATTAAAATTAGCCGAGAAATAATGATGTTTATGTAAAATAGAAAAGTACCTGCTTGATGATAACTTTGTGACATGTGTTGTTTTTCTGCCACACTCATTGAATTTAACTCCAAACAAATCAAACTTAAAATTATTCCCTGCAGTAGAGAAATGTTTTATTTATAGTATGGATATATATTCCTCTGTGATTTTTTCAAGCATTTTTGAAAGCTTGCAATATTCAACGATCTGTTGTGTGCCTAACAATATCACTAGCTAGGAATTATATATGCTTAATATGCCTTTACAAAATAGACAAGTTAGAAATAGTGTCTATATATACATGTATATTTTTTGACATTATTACATAGTATCCTACAGTTTACTATAAATCCTAGCTGGAGAAAAGATGTTACGTAAAACCTGAATTGCAATTAAAACAAGAAAATAAAAAAAGTGAAGATGGGTGTCGGTAATATATTAAAATGAGATTTTTAAAAGATTGTGATAGCTTTGGTTGAAATGAAAAGAAAGTCAAGTAAATGGAAAGAGTATTTTTTTTAATTATTGCATAATCACTAAATACTACCATCTGCATAAAATCAGAGACTTATAAACAGAGATTGACCGCTTTCCGAAATAACGCGCTTTATCGCGTGCCTCGATAGTTAACGAGAGCGCGCCCACCTCTACTGATTTTATAGCTAAAGTGAGTTTAGATGAAGGAAATAAATTCCAGTAAATTCTTGGCCAATAACAAAAGAATACAGATGCCGCCGAAAATGATAGGGTAGTCATCATTATCTGGAGTATATTCTCATTACCATACTACACTTTCATATGAAGTCGGGAACCAGAGAGGGTTAACATTAATTTACTGAAACTATTAGAATGACATTGTCGTATCCAAAGTAGGAATACATTGTCTTTCAAAATCATGTAAGAAGTATAGATTATACATGTCAGGAGCTACTTAACCTGTTCTCCTTTTATGGTGTAAATAGGTTATTTAACTTAAGACTATTAATATTGGCTATTTCTTGTAAGGATGAATGCCCGAGAGTATCAAATTCAACGACGTATTCTTATGTTAACTTAAAGCTAAATGTGTAACACATAACATGGTTTTATCTGCGGTATGCATGAATCCGATATGATGTTATACTTTCTGCTGCTCGAATATTTGCAACTACCTTATCTAGAACTAGAATGACTGCTTAAACATCTCCCAGAAATTACTTAATATAGCACAACATTGTATCAAGAATTGCCCGTAGTGGGCAGTTAGTTTATAAACATTTAGTTGCCTTATTTGGAAGCAACATTAGACTGCAAAAACCGTTATAATATTTTGCATATCAAAACACATTTTTAATTGATTTGTATTTTCCCTGTCTGTTTCTTGTTCAGGTTCCTTAAGGTTTGTTTTTAATATATGTGGACTTTCTCCGTTTGACTTAGTTGATATCTCATTTTTTCACACAAATTACACCCATATTTAAAGGCTCGAAAAGAAATCCAATTTAATTACTTTCCTGTTTATTTCATCCATGTGAGTCTTTTCAGAATAGTATATTTTCTTTCTTTTTTTTTTAACAGTTGCACTCTTCTCTAAAAAGATTAAAGATATTAAATCGGACGTATCGCTCAATAAAACTAAATTCAATGTAATTCAGTTTAATTTAGTGTAAAAAAAGATGCGCTGGAATGAACAATTTATTAGGTCCGAATTGGCAATTAACAGCTAATTAATGACGCGCTCGAACAAAGTGTCGGTCAGTTCACACCTACTCGAGTGACATCCGTCGCTTGCGCGTGTCGGCCATCATCAGCAATGGCAGCAATGATGATCTGTTGCTCATAGCAAACTTTCGCTGATGAATAGACACTCGGTTGTGTACTGTAACTTCCGGAGTTTTTGATAAATATGACAAGCGACATATGCCGATATAAGGGCAGTGGCAATTTGTCGACGAAAGGGCATGGGCAATTTACCGACAAAAGGACACATGCTTGGCGTGGCAAAAGGGCAGCTTTATACAAGGGTGAACAAGATTTATACCCTCCTTGAAAAAATGCCAATACTTTGTACTAAGCAAAAATAAAAAAATAAAGAATAATAATGATATCGTTTATATCTCTGTAATCTTGAAAATTACAATAAAATTGCTAAGTGTTCATACAGGAAAATTCGTCATTTAAACTTGTCAAACCTAAGTTTGTCGAGGTTATTAAAATATTAAAACATCGACCATTAGTTAGTTATCTGTCATTCTTAAGATAAAGCTTATCATCACTCAGAATTTATTTTAGATTTGTTCAAGCAATCAATATCAACAACCCTTACATTGTATGCAACTCTCTAATTTAATTAGTTCAACCCAAGAGGATTGAATTCATCCCAAAGTATCACATCGGCTTCCTCTCGTCGACTGCCAGAGTAGTTCAGTCCTATGTAATTTCGGAGTAGAGAGTCGAGTTCGATCCAGTCAGACTGTACAAAAGACCGGACTCTAACACACTGGCTCTTCTGTAGATTGTGTAGTCCTGCTAGGTTTACTTCGTGGAATGGTCTATCTTTCACTTCAAGTATAGGTCGATTTACATTATAGAGAGAAGGAAAAACGAACTCTAAATGTATCCGGTGTTTGAAGTTCTGAACAAATTGCAATATACTGACACTGCATGCAGAACATGGTGACCAATTGATGAATATTTTGATCATAGGAGAAAGCTTAATTCCATTGATGAGTCTAAAATGAAGAAAGTTCAGTACTTTTGATTCTACATGATTAGTCTGATCGTTGCGTTGTATGACGATTGTTTGCATACCTCCTATTGAACATTCAAACACACAGTAGACATCATTCGGCCATTTATCTACAAGTGATCCAGAACTGGTGAATTTTTCAAATACCTTTGTTCCATAGAGGCCTATTTCTTCCCATGGAATATCGCATATGATATTGTCTTTATCCATGTTTGTTATAGCCGTATGAACAATAAACATGAAACGTGCTAGATATTGATTTTGTACTTTACAGTCAAAGTCGAATTATAAACAAAATACAAATCCCTGTGACATCTAAGGGCATGTGTTTAATCTACTCCATACCACATCCACATGAGGGTTGTTGATAAAGTTAAAGTCCTGGGATCCTAATTTTCATTATGTCACATCTAGATAGAGTACCAAGCACGATACTACTTACATGTGCTACTCGCCTTTTCAAGTTTTTGTAAGGCAGGTAGATTATAAACCGCTGAATTTGCTATGATAAAACGCAATCGGTGCGCGCTGCATGGATCCAGTATTTGAACTTAACTATCAAACCCCTTTTCGGAAAATGGCTGCCCTAATTTCTATTGATTGGACTATGGCTCGATCATATCTTATTGTAAAGTTGAAAAGTGCTTGAGGTGGGTGTGTATATTTTTATTTTCTTCTGTAAAGTGATTATTGTGTTGTCGCGTGTTGGAGAGGCGAAGGTTATCTGGCACGAACAGAACACCGTACATATTGCTATGGTTATTCGATAGGGTTTAATGTCCCACCAAAGTATTTCATTTATTTGACGTCTATTGTCTACTTGAGATTTAGTGTTGCGATATGTCATAAAAATACAATCATAACGATTTTTTTTCTAGAAATCATTTCCTTATAAAGAACATACAGAAAAAACACCAGTTTAAAAGATGTTATTTTTGTTAAATTCCAAAGATAAGCGATCATTTATTAAACTTGCATTTTTAAAAAAAAATAGGATTCAATATTTTTAGAAACAATATATGACAGTAACTAAAGGATTAGTTCATTTTTTAATATTGCTTTATTTGCAAATGTTTAATGTTGATTATAATGTATGTACGCATATTCTATATAAATATACTTCAATGTGAACAATAAATATATTGCGTTTTATATGTTGTAATGAGATACGTCGATATGCAAATTTAAAAGTCGAAAATAGAAAAATGCTCTTTTCTGTTCTGATATCACGCCATAACCAAGTGGCCTGATACCGAGCACTCAGTTGGAACTACCTTAACCTTACCTCATGATATTGTTTCGAAATATGAGAAAAAGAAATGTGCGCGTGTGATGCATGTTTGTTTACCGATCAGCTTATTGATACATCTACTAAATGTGTGGTTTTAATTTTTTTTTTTTTAAAACCCCGTACATGAACAATTACAAAGAAACTCTAAGCATTATTAGTATTCTTTAATCCTGACTATTAAGAGCTTAAAAATAATTAAAGTATTATCTGGCATCATTTGTAAACATATGCTTTTTATTATTATTGACACTGGTTAGACTGTGGCAAAAACATTAAAGATTTAATTGAAACTAGTTTTATTGAACATCGTTACATCCCCAATTTTTTTTTATAAAGATGTTACATCCCCACTTTTTGTATCAAGATGTTACATCCCCACTTTTTGTATCAAGATGTTACATCCCCACTTTTTGCATCAAGATGTTACATCCCCACTTTTTGTGTCGAGATGTTACATCCCCACTTTTTGTATCAAGATGTGCATTTTAATGTGTTGATATGAAAATTGAAAATACCCTGCGCTGGATTGGAACTTATGCCCATTTTTATAACACCTAGATAAAATCAAATGTTTTGGAGATCTACTGCTTTATGGAGTTAACATCTACGAATATGTGGGGCTCCGTGGCCGAGAGGGTAAAGTCGCTGACTTTAACACTCGCTCAGCCCCTCACCGCATGCGTCCGAATCCCGGCAGGATCATTCGGGTTTTCACGTGAGGAAGCCTTCCAGCTGGGTTGCGGCAGATCGGTGGTTCTACCCGGATGCCTTCGTGCATTCAGGGTCTTCTTCCACCTGTAATTAGCTGGACGTCGCTATATGACTGAAATACTGTCCTGTCGAAGCGACGGTAAATTCAAATAGTCAAGCCAAGTCCTATGAATATGTGTACAATAATCATTATTATCATTACACAGGCCACAGCAACTCGGGATTTATTGCAACGTGACATCATTTCTATCATAATATAGAAAGTGCTATTCATATGTAATGTAAATAGTCATTTAAATATGATCATCCTCTTGACTTATTGAAAGTAATATCAAGTGTGTGTGGTAAAGAAGGGTTGGGGGAGATATCTGGCCTTTGTCGGAGATCGAACACTTGACCTCGGGTCAGTAAACCGACTCTCTAACCAAATCGCTAAAGTAATGCTGTTGGAAGTGCATTTGTTATACCGGTGCATAGTATTTTTGAATCGGTAAATTTGTCATGTACATATAGTTTCAACTGATAATGTGTAAAATATGCTGCTTTCCACTTACGTGACCCAAATAAATAAACAAATATTTATTTCAGAATTCGTATATGGAGACTTGAGTTACAAATGAAAGCAGAATACATAAATACATTAATATATGCATTTTTAACAAAATTTAAGTCCACAATGTATAGGTTAAACAGTATTACATACACATCCAGAGAACAAAAATACCGTCACTATGTCCTTGCGACTCTTACTTTAACCCAAGCATGTTGAAGTCATCCCACAGCACCGCATCAGCTCTTTCCCGCCGACTGCCTGAGTAGTGCACTACCCTGCTGCCCCGGAGTAGAGAGCTGAGCTCAATCCAGTCCGACCGGACAAAAGAGCGGACTCGGACCCACCTATTATTCTGTAGGTTTTGTAGTCCTGCTAAATTTTCTTCATGGCCTGGTCTGTTTGTATACTGAATTGAAGGTCGATTTATATTGTACAAAGCAGGAAAAACTAACTCTAATCGAATCAGACCATTGTATTGTTGTACAAACTCTAATATCTTAGCACTGCATTCGGAACATGGCGACAGGTTGCAGAAAACTTTTACCATGGGTGAGATATTATTTCCACTCCTAATTATATTGCCCAGCACATTCAGAACCTTTGATTCAACATGTTCAGTTGCATCATTTTCTTCTATGAAGGGCTCTAGATTACCTCCAATATCACGTTCGAAAACACAGTAGAATTCTCCCTTTTTAGGCCACTGCGCCCCAGGTATTCCAGAGCTTACGAATTTTTCAAACACGAATGTTTCAAACGTACTCTGAATCCGGCCATAAAAGGCATTGTATGAACACATGATGTTGCGATATACTCCTGAACGTTTCTTTTGGGTGAAAATCTGAAAAGAAATATAGTTTTAGTATGCTTTTAAAACGGAGGAACATAATGTATTAGATATACCGGTGTTAACTGATTCAAACAATCTTTACAAAACTTAACTAAATGGTTCAGTAATTTACAAAATGAACCATACCAAACTGCTCATGCATCAATAGAAAAATGAATGAAGGGTAATTAGAAAATTGATAATCTTTGAAATGATGTGTGTTCGACTTAGGGAACAGCAATTCATTCTTTTTGTTTCATTTAAATGTTTAGTCATTGCTTTCATTGGTCGCATAGTTACACTGGAAATAGATTATTTTAATTTGTATGTATAGGCATTAATTTTCCTGATCGATTTCCCCACCATGTCTTAATGTCGATGGTAAATAATGATTACATAAATATGAACTAGATCACACACCAGTTTGACTCTATAGCTTAGTTCTCAAATATCTTTAATTCCCCTAATAAAATTTATCCGACAGTGTGCCTTCAAACTCTAATATTCGATAAATCGTGTGCATACTCACTCTTAAGTTTAATATTTTTTGATCCTCGCCAACCTCCGATTATAATAATTGTGGGTATGGACAAATAAATTTGAATAAACGAAAAACACGTGAACAACGATTTTGTAATAATGGTATGAGTAATTTCGTCTCAGTCTGAACAGTTATAGTTGAATCAACAAGAAAATCCCAGCACAATCTATAAATATAGACTATGACGTGTATGCATGGGAATGTTATGCACATTTAATTTTCGGAAAATATATGTCCTAAAGAATTGGGGGGCGGTGAAGAACTTTATCTATGTCATTACCGTTTGTCCCACTTTTAAGCCCAAATTAAAAAAAAAAAAAATATTCCATATGTTGGCATGTTCCCCAGGTTATTTTTTGAAAATAAAGATAAGTTTTGAATAGTTACATGAGCCGCATGCTAGTCGCACGATGCCGCTGGAGCTCACGTACTACGTGACAATCGAGTTATTTAACACTGCGTTCAATTTAATCTTGCTTGGGTTAAGTTCCCTGAACTATAAGTAATACTTTTCTTCTTAAATATTAAGATTGCATCTTTATTTTCAGTCCACGAACTTAAGCGGAATTAATTATGACTTTGTGAAATTCAAACATTCCGAAATCAGGACAATTTTCTAAATATAGATAGGTAAAAGGTAGTGTCTCTATATTTAACTTTTTGACGTCATTACCATTAAATTAGGTGTGTGAAGTTAGCGCGTAGATCGTAGATCGTAAATCAACACTATAACTAATTTTCTTTTCGACCGGTCGAATCGTAGCTCAACCACTCAAAAAGTCGTAGATCGTAGCTCAACCATTCAAATAAACCAAAAGGAATGGTTGAGCTGGGTCGTAGATCGTAGCTCGACCATTGAAAAAACCAAAATAAATGGTTGAGCTGGATCGTAGATCGTAGCTCAACCATTGAAAAAGTTCACGGAATGGTTGAGCTGGGTCGTAGATCGTAGCTCGACCATTGAAAACTTTCATAGAATGGTTGAGCTGGATCGTAGATCGTAGCTCAACCATTGAAAAAGTTCACGGAATGGTTGAGCTGGGTCGTAGATCGTAGCTCAACCATTGAAAATGTTGATGGAATGGTTGAGCTGGATCGTAGATCGTAGCTCGACCATTGGAATAAACCAAAATTAATGGTTGAGCTGGGTCGTAAATCGTAGCTCAGCCATTCAAATAAACCAAAATAAATGGTTGAGCTGGATCGTAGATCGTAGCTCGACCATTGAAATAAACCAAAATAAATGGTTGAGCTGGGTCGTAGATCGTAGCTCAGCCATTCAAATAAACCAAAATAAATGTTTCTATTTTATTAATATTTAATCTTCGTCGGGTTTTGGGAAAATTTAAAAAATCGAAAATCTTTGTACTTGTCGGGAAGTCGGAAAAGTTTTCTGTTCGTCGGGAAAAATTATATGTAGCTCAACCATTGAAAAAGTTCCCGACGGAAACTTTTCCGACGAATGAGATATTCCCAACAAGTACAAAGATTTTCGAAAGAAACTCTTTTCCCGACAAACATTTTTTTCCGACAAATGAATTTTCCCAAAAACCCAAAATTTTCACAACTAATAATAAATTCCCGAATATATTTTTTCCCGACGAACAGAAAATTTCCCGACGGAAACCTTTCCGACGAATGAGATATTCCCGACAAGTACAAAGATTTTGGACAGAAACTCTTTTCCCGACGAAAGCATTTTTTTTCCGACAAATGAATTCCGTGAACTTTTTCAATGGTTGAGCTACGATCTACGACCCAGCTCAACCATTTATTTTGGTTTATTTGAATGGCTGAGCTACGATTTACGACCCAGCTCAACCATTTATTTTGGTTTATTCAGTCGATCTACGACCCCATTCCATCAACATTTTCAATGGTTGAGCTACGATCTACGACCCAGCTCAACCATTCTATGAAAGTTTTCAATGGTCGAGCTACGATCTACGACCCAGCTAAACCATTCCGTGAACATTTTCAATGGTTGAGCTACGATCTACGATCCAGCTCAACCATTTATTTTGGTTTATTTGAATGGCTGAGCTACGATTTACGACCCAGCTCAACCATTCTATGAAAGTTTTCAATGGTCGAGCTACGATCTACGATCCAGCTCAACCATTTATAATGGTTTATTTGAATGGTTGAGCTACGATCTACGACCCAGCTCAACCAATTATTTTGGTTTATTTCAATGGTCGAGCTACGATCTACGATCCAGCTCAACCATTCCGTGAACTTTTTCAATGGTTGAGCTACGATCTACGATCCAGCTCAACCATTTATAATGGTTTATTTGAATGGTTGAGCTACGATCTACGACCCAGCTCAACCATTCTATGAAAGTTTTCAATGGTCGAGCTACGATCTACGATCCAGCTCAACCATTCCGTGAACTTTTTCAATGGTTGAGCTACGATCTACGATCCAGCTCAACCATTTTTGGTTATTCGATCTACGACCCAGCTCAACCATTCCGCGAACTTTTTCAATGGTTGAGCTACGATCTACGATCCAGCTCAACCATTTATTTTGGTTTATTAGAATGGTTGAGCTACGATCTACGACCCAGCTCAACCATTTATTTTGGTTTATTTGAATGGTTGAGCTATGATCTACGACCCAGGTCGACAAAGAAAATTAGTTATAGTGTTGATTTACGATCTACGATCTACGCGCTAACTTCACACACCTATGTAAATTCCAGTTTATTTTTAGATCCAAGCTGAAGATGTATATTACGCAACAAGCTGAAAAGATAATGTTGTTACCATTAATCTGGAATAGTTTCTATTTATAATGCTATCATAAGAATGGGGAACCCATTTTACTAAACTTCGTACGAAAAGGAAATCTTCGTAAGCGTAAATTCACAATTGTAAAATAATAGTTTTCTTGTGTTTTTTTTCTTTATAAATAGAGTTGTGTTTGTATATTGCAATAAAATGGGTCAACTTTCTTCATGTTTTGTTGTGCAACTTAGACATAATATCTACATAGTCCCCTTCTCTCTAATGCTGGAAAATCTTCTTCGTCGCTTTATTCTTATATGTGATTTGCAATTTGAGTATTTCTGTGAAAAATAACTATTTTTAAATACTTATAAAGATACCTTTTATTTGGTCTATTAAAGTTAGACAAAAGAAATTACCTGAAAGAATTTTTTTTCTTCAATTTTTCAGTGTTTCTTTTAATTTTTAAAAGGTGTAGATATGTTTTATCAAATTGGATAAAGACCTTAATCGTAAAACATATTTCAATTGTGAAAAGTACATAGAACAGTTCATATTTATCTGAGCATGATGGACATCAAATTATTTGTTTGTTTTTTTTCTATCTCAGATCAAAATTTTAATTCAAAAGTATAATTTTTTGATATTATACTAGACAAATAGAATATTTTATTTCGACTTCGTCTTTTAATTACACGATATACATATTTCATACGAATTACAACTTATAAATACATACATATCATCCACAATCTAATCTCTAATATCTAATTTATTTAACAAATATACATGTGTCAAGTAAGAAAAGCGAAGAAAGAAAACAAAGAAGGAAAAAAAAGCGTTGAAAAGAAAAAAAATGTAAGTATATATTAATTTGTATAAAGCTAGATTTAATTTCCAATCTGTTTTAATACTTTTTTTCTCCAGGTTCTCCAAGAGAATGTAGCGTTTAATATATCATACTGCATTCATAACAGCAAATACATATTAAATAACAGTGTTTGATAGTTACACTATAATAAACCAATAATTTAGTTATAATGACAGGACGGTCAGAAACAGGCTGCGTTGCCGCTCGACTTAAAGCATGCCGACCATACGTTGGTATTCCATTGACGCCAAGACACCGTCAGGCAAGGGTTTAGTGGGCTCGAGTCTATCGCCGCTGGTCACGTAGACATTGGAATGAAGTTTTGTTTACCGACGAATCCCGGTTCAACGTTTCATTTGTTGACGACAGGGTACGAGAATGGAGAAGACAAGGCGAAAGGTTGGACACTGATAACGCCATCCAACGTGACCGTTACAGTGCTGACAGTGTCATGGCATATACCATGATGGGAAAACTGATATTGTAACAGTAGCTGGCATTCAAACCTCACAAAGGTACTGTGACGAAATAATCCAGCCGTTGTCGTACCGTTCATGCAACAACCTAACGTAAGAATTTTCCAACATGATAATGCCCGCCCGCACACCGCACGTTATACTCAGAACGTTTTACGCCAAAACAATACGAACGTTCTACAATGGCCTGCAAAATCACCGGATCTCTCACCCATTGAACACTTATGGGATCATTTAGGTCGGCAGGTAAGAGAACATCAAGGCGTAAATAATGTACGTGACCTTGAACGCGCTTTTCCATATCAGTGGGCGAGAATCCGTACACAGGTTTTTAAAAAAGCTTGTATGCAGCTTAAGACAAAGATGTATTGCAGTTTTGGCTGCTAATGGTAGGCACACAAGGTATTGAGACTTGTGTGACTTTTCTGTCTGACCCCTTTACCCTTTCCAGTAAGACAAACAATTTATCTAGTAATATCATGGAATGAGAAGAATGCATATCGACCACATTTAAACATCTTATTCGTGGTAAATATTTGATTTCACGCTTTCCTCCATGCTAGTACTCCAAAGGTTACATATTTTCAAACTTGCTAAACTTTTTTCCATCAGTATATATGTGTGGATGGTTACATCTAGCTAGGATATCCATAACATCGAACTTTACACAAAACACAGAAGAAAAACCGACATACGTACCCTATTATTTTGGGCATGTCACAGGAAACAGACATATTTTTCGGCCTCAGTGCCAGATGCGTAACTGCATGGAGAAAATTCAAGAAACTTTTGCCAATTCTGACATCGAAACATATTTCACAAAAAAAAAAGGAAAGTGTGCTCCGACTGTGTCTGCTCAGCTTTGCTATATGGAAGTGAAACATGGGCTCCTGCAGCTTCTGACCTTCAGCGGCTTCGCCGAAATGACAGATCCATGGTCCGCTGGATCTGTAGTGTCAAAAATCATGATGAAGTTTCCACAGCTACATTACATGCTAAGCTGGGGATTCAGGATTATCAACAGTTTTCCGCAATCGTCGTCTAAGATGGTATGGGCACGTAGAACGCATCACACCATGCATCAATACAATCAGGAGCATTGTGATTTCACGGCCGCAGAGGGCGCAGTAGACCCAGGAAAACTTGGTCTGAATAAGGCAAGGCTGATCTGAAAATGTGCAATCTAACACTGATCCTTTGGACAGAGTTGCGTGGAGAGTGTGTGTTAGACACAGTAACTGCTTGCTGCCTACCCCAGAACCTGGGACACCCGCAGCAGTTGAAAAATAAATCAGGATCAAGTCAAGTCAAGGTTTCAATTAAATATTCATTTATTATATAGTCACTACCGATAGCTTTATTTCTTTTTAAAGTCTTTGATGCTTTAATAACTTCCTCCAGTGAAATATTCATGTCTAGTTCGTTAATCTTTTGATATTCAATATCTTCAAAATTATGTTCTTGACGAAAATGTTTTGACGAAAATGTTTTGCCTCAATATTAGTATTTTGAAAGTCTATATTTCCAAGATCTGCAAATGAATTTTTAAATTCCTCTATATTATAATACGTTTTTGGGGGGTCTTCTTAAAATATTTCCAACAAGAAAATGTGTCTATATTTTCAAGATTTGCAAAATATTTTTTAAATTCCTCTTTATTATTAGAAGTCTTTGGGGGGGGGGGGTCTTCTTAAAATATTCCCATCAAAAAAATGTGTCTGTGAGACACTAATGCCCCGCCGGGATATGGTCAGAACCAAATATTTGCTTGTAGCTTGTATTGCTTGTATATTTTTAAAAGTTTATATAATGACGTACATTTTTACAAAGTTTCATGATGATGTGAAGTTACCTTTAAAGAAAAAGACGCTTAAACACAGAGGTAAACATGAGTCAGAATAACCAATTTTACCATGTCATAGCCATAAAATTAAATAAATACTACCAGTAAATAATCCATATCATGATATTCATGTATGTCAAATTTCAGGAAGATGTAAAGTCAACTTCAAGAAAAAAGTTTTAACACAAAAGCAGAACAAAAATTTTTTCCTGTCACAGCCTTAAATTTGTAAAAATATTAAATAGATCATATCATGAAGTACATATTTACCTAGTTTCAAAAAGATGTGAAGTCATCTTCATAGAATAAAAGTTCAAACGCAAAGGTAAAACTAGGACAGAGCAATCAGTTTTACCCCTTTCATCCAACCATGAAATATATAGGTCACAGTTATAAATATGCATAATATTTAATGGATCATATTATGGTGTACATGTGTAGCTAGTTTCTTCAAGATGTGAAGTCATCTTTATAGAAAAAAGGCTTAAACGCAAAGGTTAACCTGAAGTGAAACAGAGGCAGAACCAATTTTACAATGTTCATTCAACCATGAAATAAATACCACGTCACAGTTATAAATTTGCATTAGTATTATGATGTACATGTGTACCTAATTTCATAAAGATGTGAAGACATCTTTATAGGAGAAAACTTACCTGACGCAGAACAAACAATTATACCATGTTCATCCAACCATGAAACAATGGCCACAGCCATAAAATTTCATATATTTTAAATAGATCATATCATGATGGTCATGCGTAGCTAGTTTCATCAAGATGTGAAGTCATTTTCATAGAGAAAAAAAGCTTAAGCGCAAAGGTAAACCTGAGGCAAAACAACATTTTTTTTAATGTTCATCCAATCGTAAAATATAGGTTACAGCCATGAACTTGCAAAACTATTAAATAGATCATACCAAGATGTACATGTGTACCTAGTCTCATCAAGATATGAAGTAATCTTCATAGGAAAAAGCTTAAACGCAAACCTGAGGTATGACGGACAGACTTACGAAAGGACGCACAGACGGAAGGACTCAAAGATCGATAATCTATATGCCCCCAACAGAGTTGGCGAGGCATAAAAATCCCTTGGTCTTTCATGTTTTAATTTTTCAATTTCCTTGATTTTTTTATTTTTATTTTCATTTGTTTTTCTCTGTCTTCTACACAATTCTTTATACAACCTTTTTATGCACAGATTTTTTTGTCTGTTGTCATTAGAAATTACACATTGAAAACATTTCAAGTCATTAAGGTAAATAGCTCTAGATCTTTCATATTCCACATCAAACTAATCCAATGGATTTGTCGGATTTGTCATTAAATGTTATTTGTTTATATTTATATTTCTTCTTAAACAAAGGATCTGACATATCCCTTAAAACAGAAGTAAAATCATTTAACATAATATTTATTGAATTCCTACTGCTAATATCTATGTTTGTGACTAGCTTATTTAAATCTGCCTAACTTTCCAATTATTCCAGCTCTAAATTGTTGTTTTAAATCATCATTCCATGAAATCTTAGTACCTTTACTACTATCATAACTGATCTGTTTTAATGTATTACATTTAAATGAAAATAATATACTGGCATGTATTAATTAAAATTCTCTAAATTTGTAATAATATGAATATCACATTTCCTTCATATTAACATACCTATGACTGAAGC
>CM037787.1:8926563-8976563 GCA_021229015.1 Solen grandis
CTTACATCCAGCAAACACTGATTTACCCCCAAGTCCTTTACCTGGAGGCTTGGTGTAGGCTTTTAGAAATGTTTAATTTGATCAATAATTCTGAGATACCTCAGAGACCAGAATAATCCCTCAACTTCAGGTTGTGCTGGTTCGCAATGCATCTAAAAATCCCTACAAAAAACATAAGGAAATGTGCAGTTTATTTTTGCCAATAATAACACACTTGTGCTATTCTCAGATAAATGTACATGTACAAGCACTTAAAGCTGTCACAACACTTTAAATCAACAATACATATTTCACTAAAAAGCTAAATTCAATGTCAAGATAACACAGTTTATGATTAATTTCTTGGTTTATTTAGTTTTTTTTTTTTAATTATTGAAGTACTAATAAAAGTGTTGGATCTACAAAAAATGACATTTTGGAATTGGTGAAAAAACAACAACAGGATATTGCCAGTCAACACTAGCAGATTTTTTTCTTCACTTTTTTTTTTAAAAGAAATACTGGTATCTGATATCTGTGATAAATACATAAACATAAAGAAAGGGAGCATACATGTATTGCGTGAACAAAAATTAAGGCTGAAAAAAATAGTGTTTAAATGACATGACACATTCAGGTCAATCAATAATGCTATGATTTACTAGTACACCCCTCAACAGTACGGCAGCATACAATTTTTAATATTTCATCAACCAGTGACTTATCTTTATTTATCATTTTGCAATACACTTAAAATATAAAAACTGAAGCTCACAATAGCAAATTTAATAATATATTGATATTTAATTACTGTTGGGAGAGAGATACCACAAAGGTACATTTGCTAGATATCTAGCTAACAATATAACCAGGTTTGTAAACCTTATGTTAAACTGACTGGTTTTTAACCTTAGTGCAGCTTAGTTTTTGACCTGAATACAACTTGGTTGTTGACCTTAGTGGAGCTTAGTATTTGACCTTGATGGAACTTGGTTTGTGATCTTATTTGTGCAAAACAGAGAACAGGAAATGAACACAATAATTACTGCTGGTTACAATACCAGTTTTTAACATTTTTCAACAACAATAGGAGTTTAATGAGTAATACAGTGCCTTAAGTACCCATTTTGCCTTGAAAGTAACAAGCCTTCAGTCTAAAGTGCACAGCCACTCTTGCATAAGTCAGTCATTTTTGTGGACCATGTATCCATGCGTATGTACATGGTTATCAAGCTAAGATGGTTGTGACCAGTGACAGGTTGTGATTGCACTCTTCTCAAAAGAGGTTGTTGTAGGTCAGTGATATAACAACACTCTCAGCAGTACAGTGTTTGTACTGGTGTATACTGAACAAAACTTATAAATCCCCTCTTTATAAAATTGAGAACACAGACGTATCTGTATAATGAATTGTGTGACTTTTGAGGGTGTCATGTTAAGTGCAATTGTTATTTTGTTAAATCTTGTTGGAAATTATTTTTTCATTAAATCATTTTAACCTCATATGTAATCATTATTAGTATTGTATGGAGGTATTACCACAATTCCTCAAAATATGCAATGGGGTTTTCTATGTTCTGTTCAGTTTAATTTGTATTTTTCTCCATGAAGTTGATGCAGCTTCTAATATTCCTTGAATATTCCTGGGTTGGACCAGTACTTAGATGGTTAGACAGAATCTTGCCCTCAACAGGGTTTGAATCTGCAACCTTCAGATCTACTGTAATGTACTGGACCACAAAACCCTTGACCACCTATCTATAGAGTATATGGTACTTAAGGTCAGTCTAACAACACAACAAAAAATATACGTAATATTCAAACATTTTATTTTATATCTGTATAACACCAAAGTTTTAGTAAATGGTCATAAAATGAGCAGCTGGCTACTGTTAAAGTCTCAGTGTCTTGGGAGCTTGAGGCAGACTGTGTCTCTGCCTCAGTTTTACACAGAAGCTGGTTTTCTAGACATGGGCCCCTGTACCAGTCTACACCATACCCAATAGACTGGTGCTCTTCAAAGTGATATTTCACTTCTAAGGGTGAGCCTGAAACAGGTTAAATCAATGGCATAAAAACTGAACAATACTTATATCTTTGTATCAAAGCAAAATCTGTGTTTTTAAGCAAAATTTCTCTAAATTGTAATGAGAAACAGAATGTTTATTTTTCCTAATTAAAGATAAAAATCAAAGAAAATGATGATGAGGAAGAAACAAAATGTTTTTCCATTAAAAAATAAAAACAATGATAAGAGGAAGATGATGAATTAAGATGATGATGATGATTACCCAGGACATCAGCTGCTCCCACCACATGGAAGCCATTGTACATGGTTGCAGTCAGTATGTGTTGGGCAGTCTGGGGCTCCCACTTGATACGCCATATGCCCCCACCAAGGCCCAGGTCTGTGATTGGCTGCCTCATCTGACGACTGTCCCAGATCAACAGCTGCTCATCGTAACTACAAGATCAAACTTGAATTAGCCAGGCATTTAAATTATCAATTTTTGTCAATTATTTTACATAATATAACCCTTAACCTCATGAATATTCATGTATGAGTTAATTTAATGACTTGATGAATATTTATTCACCTAGTTAAAAGCGGAATACTTTTTGTAACAATAGAATTTCCTTGGCTATGCAGACTTTGTAGAATTTTAGCTACACTTTTGTATCAACAAATCATATCTATATGAATATCTATATGAGGTAAAAATAATATATTCATAATTCATTTATAAGCTTTATTGTGGAGAGATACTATTTGTAATACATTTTGCATATTTATAGCATTGGTATCATAAAATCTTAAGCTCAGTTATTAAAGGCTCTGTTAGCAAAATAGCTAAAAGTGTCAGGAAAATTACTATTATAAAACCACAACAGAAATCAAAGGAGCCAATAACATGATTTATATGATCATTTTTTTCAGTACACCAGCGACAATGAAAATCATTTTAACACTTTTACTATTTATTTATATACAAAAACATTACCTAGAGAATAAAACTGAACTTTAAAAGGTATATGAAACAATGCATTTTCTTTGAATGTGTCAAAACATGTCTATATAGGGGTCAAGGGTTAAGTTCAACCTATTGAGCAAAGAAAAAAAAAAACAAGAGCACCGCATGCGGGTGCCAACACTCGTCTGTTTTTGCAAATGTTACATATTTTTGTTAAACATTTAATAAAGTTGACCTTGAAAATCACAACTAAAACTGTAAGTCTTTAAATGCAAAGTTGAAGTATCATGATGGATAGGTCTTGCTACAAGGAATTCACATGTGAAATATCAGTGCCCTGTTGACAACGGTTTTGAAATGACAGGCATTTTAAAGTTTTCAAAAGTTACAGCAAAAATAGGTCAAAGGTCAAGGTGAAGGTCAATAGGTGAAGTATTTGCATATGTCTGGATGGGCCTTGTCAAGATGAATAGGCATGCCAAAAATGACAGTTGTATATTGAATAGTAGAATAGTTATGGCAAACGTTAAGATTCTGGACGACGATACCTGACGATGACAACAACGCGGACACCGGAGTTATGACAATGGCTCGTATTTTTTTTCTTCAAAAAACAGATGAGCTAAAAATGTGGAAAATATACCAGTGGTGATTTATAATTTGGCCAAGACATAAAAATATTTTGTCGTGCAGTGTAGTTGCAATAAAGTTCACATTTGATTGCAGATAAACGCAACTTTGCTCAGGAGTAAGCATTTCAAAACTGTAATTTTTGTGAAAATTACATAATTGTGTGTTTTATATATTTTTTGTTAATATATTTGATTTAAATTTACCTTCCTGTTGCTAGGATATACTCTTGAACTGGATTACTTTGCACACTACACACACCCATTGTGTGTCTGAAACAGTCATACATAAATGTACCTTCAAATAATAGTAGTCAGTGTAAGTTCTTAAAATACAATAGTTCTTAAAACATTTTTTTAATTCAATACCCTCATGAAATGATGTGGATTCAAAGATAAATTATGTGTGTGAAATGATTTGTTTTATCTATCATTTGTTCAAATGGTACAATATGAGATAAACCAATGAGAGTTATGTCCCTTGTTAGTGACAATCCAACAGAGAGAAGTCAAGATATTTGCAGAGCTTAATCCTGAGCCCTTATTCTTCAGTCTCCTAAGTCTATATTGTAGCATCAAGACTTCGGATTCTGAAATCATAGAAACTGCAGACATTTTTTTTTAATTATGTGTTAATTTATGAAAGCATCATACTTTCTAGTGATATACAGAAAAATAATTATAATTTGTGAAATACTTGTAGATTCGCTTGAACTTGAATTTTTTTCTCTTATTGATTCTAAGCCTAAAAAATAGACTAAAGAAATTTATGAAAAAGGTCCCTGATTCGAACAACACTTCACCTAGTGCAAACGGATATATACTTCACAATCTCTTTAATAACATACCTTTTACTGGTCAGCACAGGCATTGATGAGTCTAGTCTCGTGTCCCAAACCTTCAGTTTGCAGTCATCCCCACCTTTCAGATGTAAAATATTTATACATTGGACACGTTAAACCCATAACCTGCTACTGACGTCATTTCTCAGATGTGGACAGTGTAGTTTCAGACCATACAGTCTGAAATGAGAGCTATACTCTCCACTGATAAGCCAATGTTATGGCACAGGCTGATCTACAAATGTCTGCATATGGCAAATAAATCTAGCAAGCAAAGATAAGGAAGGTATGTTATGATAATCATTCGTTATGATGAAATATTTTGATTTGTTTAAAATAAGACAATTCACACATAGTAAGTTCCTCCTTCCAACTGCACATAAACAGAAGAAAAAAATGAAAATAAATAGATTTTGAGGTACCAGAGTATACAATGTTGTTATTCCATTGATCAAAAGCAGTTATCCATGCTTCATAGTCATGGGCTTTCCATGAAGACAGAGGGCGAAGCCCACCCTCACTCAACTGGAATATATGGATCTTTCCTGTGGAGTCTGAGGCTGCAACCCGTGGATTCTCCCTGAGAAAGAAAAACACATAATTACAAGTAGAGCTGATGAATACACCAAATTTGCTGCCATGATTCAACAATATGGAAATAATCAAACTTTTTGTGATGCAATGTGCAGGATTCCTTTCCAGTCCCACTTCACTTTGTGAAGCTGGGATACAATTAGCTCTATATAAGTTGTATATGCATGACTGTAAATTTATAAAATCTTAAATGTTAAAAGCAATCACTGAATATATCTAAGGGTTTGCATTCTCAAATGATAAGTTTTACTGTGATGATTATATCTAGAAATTGAATGTACACAGATGGTGAAGACATGCTCTTATTTCTCATGATAATAGACCCACTGAATGGTTCAAGCTTTATTAACTTTTTGAATATGATCAAGTTTACATGAATATCTACACCACAACTTTTTGCTACACAGCTAATCAGGTTTTATTCTGTTTTATACTAATACCTGATTTTGATATGTTTTTATGTCCTACAATTGCCTTACTGTGGCAAAAAAGTGGCAGGATATATTTCCCTCACACCAGGCCAACCAGTACTGAAACAACTCTTGCAAGGGAGATATACTGGTACAACTTATAACAACTTAAGCATGTTGCATTAGAGGATTGAACTATGACCTGGTTATGAAGAAAATGCTTAACCACTTTCCCACTGGTTTAGTGACCAACCTGTGGGTACCTCACAGACTATCAGGTTTTACAATTATATAAAACTTACTTTGAGATGAGAAAGTTACATTGTCCTTTCAGAGTAGAAATGCTAGTTTTCAGTAGTAAAGTGTTAAATGAGACTGTTACCAAGCAAGGCCTACCTTTCACACAGTGTATTATCCCAATCCAGAGACAGTCCTAAACATTCTACTCCCAACTGTTCTTCTGTGACTATGGTAACCTGCGAGCCAGTCTCATCTAATGAGAACATTTTCAACTGCCCCACAGAGTTCACCAGACAGAATGAAGGGCTGCCACTGACAGACTGTTGAGACCACTTGATGTCCAATATGCCGGGCATGTCCAGCTGAGACTGGTTCTCAAGATGGAGGCCCTCTTCTCTGTGGAGTCTGTGGAGGTAAATTCGCCCCACCCGCACTTGGGGCTCTGCCCGTGATGCTTCATCTTTCTGAGAATCAACATAGCGTCAACATAGCATAATGATATCATGATGAGAATTTATACATATTTCTTCCCCTTATACATGAAAGTAATACAGCATAACATGTATTTTCAGATTTGAAAGAATGAACATGACCTGAAATATTTTGTGGGCTCCAGGTGAATTAAATATAGAGCTTCAGTTTAAAAAGTTTCCTTTTATTACATTCAAGTAATTGACAAAAACTATACTTAAGTATGCCAAAATAGCTGTTCTATAAATCAACCATACAATAGAGAAATATCTTGCAAACATTTCAGACATCTTGATTTCTGAAAATGCCACTATTTACTTTTAATGATGTTCAAGATGTTTTGCTTTTGTACATTTACATGTATGTTTAAGAAATTTAATCCTTAGCATTAATGGACTTCAGCAATTTTTTTTAAATTTGCATTCCTTTAACATTGGTCTGTAGGTTTACCAGATTAAACCAGCCAAGTATACATATATACCTCTTCATCAGTCTCCTCCAGCTGGTAGGTGCCACACAGCAATATGTCCTGGAACCCTTTCACTGGACACCACTCCACCGAGTCTGCACAATAGACTGTGTCCAGAGACTGCTGTATACTGACCGACATACTGTGTCTGACCTCTTACTATTCCCGTCCTGGTATTCAGTTCCCTAATTACTGTCTCCTGTCAGGGACCTTTACATGGCTGTCCTGAGAATATTTTAGACAAAATAATATTAAGTTGACATACAAACAATACTACTTAAATGATCAGTCGTTTAGTTAATTGAAGAGATAAGAACGTCTATATAGACAACCATTTTTCTACAACTTCCGGTAATTTTGATACACTGAAAATCAGCAGAGACACCAGAGACAGCCCAGTGTTCTCGAAAATACTCAGGCACAATCTTAGACTCAAAAATAACCAAATGGACGAGTATGAAAATCATACTTTAGTACCATTTTCATTTTCGAGAACACGGGGCATGGTCTCCTCTTTTTGCTTAATACATAGGGAATATTTTGTTGCAGTAGCTTTTTGTTGCCTTGTATTTTGCTACGAGCAGGAGGGAAAAATTGTATGCCGAGATATGAGCATGTTGACATATGAATTTACATGTACCTTGAACCATGTAAACAATCATTCACAAAAATGCACATGTATTTGACTCAATTTGTCTATTGAGGCCCTAGATGCCTAATAAAATGTTGTCTTATATGTAATAGCCTAAAATGAGTTTTGTTGAAGTTGATGATGTAAGTTTCTTTTGGTATACTCACTGCTAATACTGTCAAATTGCGTCAACTTTAGATCACCAGTTCACACTTTTTATGATTAATTTAAGCATGTATGATTGCATCTAGCATTTATCTGTTCATTTGTTAATTTCTGCAACATTTTAAGGTTGCAATTGACACTAATTGCGGTGGTTGGGGACACAATCTAAGAAAGTGTGAAAACTTACTGCAGCAATACTGAATATTCGCACATCCGTGAGGGTGTTGGCACGTGTTGAGATAAATACATAATTTCAGGTGAGAATTTACCCATCAGGACCAAAGAAATACATCAACATATAAAAAATGCTGAGATACAAGATGTCGAGATAAGAATGGATTTTATATACTAGTATATCTTAATAGAGAAAAAAGTCAGGACTTTCAAAGTATGTGAAGATATACTAAATTTCGACATAACGAGTCTCAATTGTACCTATAAATATACAAGACACAATAAGTCAATTTACACTGATTTTAATGAGTTTATCAAGTTTTCTCAAGAAAATGACGTCACAAAAGTTGAGAGTGACGACACACTAGTAGTGGTTACCACCGTATTTGTCACTGACATAATACAGAATTTTAATCTGTGTGCCTTGTGTTTTGCATGTTTTTAAGCCAGAAAATATATAGGTATAAAATATTTTAGTCAAGATTCTACACAGTTACCAAAGAAATATCCATTGTTTTATATACCTTTTGAAGTTACCAGTAACTAAATTAAGTTTACTTAAGTCATGAGGTAATAGGTTACAAATAGTTTTTTAGACCAAGAATTTATCTTCAAAGCCTCAATAAAAACATCACAAATACTTGACAATTTTTTAAATTCTGCTTGATACCTGAAATTTTACATATCTTGAGATACTTATTTGACAAAATGGCTTAATCTCCTGCCGCATCAAGATACATTACATGCAGAAAATGTGCTATATTTAAACTGTCAAAATAAACTCATAGTTGACTCATGATTCATAGTACTTTATATTTAATACCGTAATTAATTATTTAATGAAATGGGTTACAAATGCATATACCTATCAAATTTCTGTAGGTTATTTATAATCATGTTGGACCAGTGTAAAACCAGGTTCAAAATTCATAACAAAACTTAATGTTAAGTAATAATTGAATAATATGGGATATGTTTCATTCTGCTTTGTAAAAACACCTAGATATTTTTTTTTTTTTTTTTTATAACATATTGGAGAACAAAATGTATTTATAGGATCAATTCAAATTTTTATAAATGAGTTCATGAAAATGTTATTCATGTCAGATTCTTTTTATCATATGACTTGACTGACAGTAAATTGTGATTTTAACAACAAATAAAAACATGAATGAAAATAACTGAAAATAACAATTTAACGTGTGTATATCCCATACGTTTTCAACATCATGTGAATAATGCATCCTTTTGAGCAAAGTTTGTTGCATCAAACACATTTAATCCAGCTGTTCGAGTTCAACACACTATACATATATACAGAATAAACGGGTGTGATGCAGAGTGATGTTAGTCAGCCAAAAAGTTATTTTTAACGTGTTAAATATAAGAAAATATGTGATGGTTATAAGACCATAAACAGCTATTTAACCCTTTCCCTCATAGAGGACACCATGAAAAGACCTATGCGAACAGCATAAAACCAGATCAGCCTGCGAGTAACTCGCAGGCTGATCAGGTTTTATGCTGTTCCCTGCTCCTCAGTGGTCTGGAAATGAGGATTTTGTAATTAAATTTGGTAAGGTTCAACTGTGGTTTTCTGCAGATCAGGCTTTATGTGGTACCTACTGAGTGCGTCAAAATGAGTCTATATGAGGGAAAGGGTTAAGCATAAGGTCATATGATAAAGAAGATGATCTGATTTTATACTGGTTGCATTAGTCATTACCAGATCTCATTCATCGTGAAGGGTTAGATAAGTTTGACTCTATTCCGGGGTGAATCATTACTGGCGATAGAAGTCTTAACATTATCAGTTGAGAAGGATTCCTGACAATAAACAGGGTTCTAAACAACTCAATGTTTGGAGTCCTGGACTCAACTTTTTATTGAAAAGGACCACTGCTTTTCTGAGCACCTCTTACATTTTTAAAAATCTGTCATGGACACCAATTTTCAGAATCCTAATGAGAAATCTGCACTATGGCTAGCCTTAGACCTGTGATGTTTATACATACCTTGACAAAATCCATACAAGAGCAGTCATTTGACGCTTTTGAGGTTTGTTTGGAAATGTTGACAAAACTTAAATTTAAAACTTTAAAAAATATTTTTTATTTTTTTTTTCAAATAAAAACTTAAATCAAAGACTGTTTGTTCCATCCCCTCTTTAAATTATTAAAACATTCACAAAAGTGAAGGGGTAAATGTTCACTTTGTTGTGAGAACAAAAGTTCATAATAATCATTTAGAAGCTGCAGTTCTGAAGCTTTTACTATAGTTTTAGATTCATTTCATGCTAGACTAAATCTCAAGACATCCTTGTAACAAGCATTCCACATAATAAGAACCAAATTATTGATAAACCTTAAGGAATAATACCATGTACAGTATTTTGAAAATTGGTTTACTTCTGACCATGTGAAATGCTTCTGTAGAAGCCTTGTGAAACATCACAAATTTAAGTAGGGTAATACTATACACATTGAAGGATTTACAACCCTCTGTTTGTTTGCTTAGGTTATATATATATATGTCTCGCCAATAGTATTAGACCATGTCAGTCATTTGGGGACTTTTATCTACAAGAAACAGATTTAGAGCAGCCTCACCGCAGTAACATACCATAAACAAGTGGCATGATATCCCACCAGGTCATATTATCCTGATACATAGCCAACTAGTCCTGAAGCTACCCTTTGCAGAGCACCAAGCACAAGGAAAATATGCCAGTACCATTTTTAAAGACTGGTATGTCACAGCCGGGTATGGAAACCATATCCTCATGGTTACTGGGAAGACAATCTAATACCAAAGCCACTCGAATAGTTGCATCCTTTTTTCTAACATTAAATAAAAGAAATCATTTGTGTATGAAGGAGGTAAAACACAACAAAGGACAGCTGTCTCCATATAAATTATATTCGAATGTTTTCTTGTAGGTTATTCTATAAATTTGAAATTGACAGCTTAAAAAAACAACAACTTTTATTAGAAATACAATAGAAGGTACTGAAACAGCAATACAAAAATAATTCAAAAATTCCTAATTCATGAAAATCGAAATTTTCTGCAATATTTAACATATGTGAACTGAACTTCATATTTGTTAAGATCAACTTAATTGTAAAGTAAATTCCTTACAACATACATCTGATAAATAATATGATGTCATCATTCATGATACCATAGCCACTCTGACACAAAAAGACAACATTTAAGAAAATTGTACAAATACTGTTCAGAGCATGATGTTATAATGATGATCATAGCAATAAAAATATTGATATCTGCTGCTGATTTATTGATTATGCAAACATATGGTCACTCAGATTGTGAGCATATCTTATGAAATAGTGTAAATGGATAACCAATAGCTTGAATCAACCTTTAGTGATAAACAGCTATACATCTGATTGGTACGATCCCAAAACTATGACAAACTAAGAACTTAACAATTGAGACACAGGACATGATAACCATATACAGCACAATATAACAACACACCTAAGTCAGATCTGTTCTGAGTGGTTCTCTAAATCAATTAACAGAGGACATGTTTAGGTAGTTAGTGTAAAATAAGTCCCTTGTTATTTAAGCAAAAGTGATTTGCTAATCAATTAGGTAAACACCAGTAACACTCTTTTTTTTTTTTTTTTCCATCTTTATTTTTTCCTCTTTTCTCTCCAAAAGAAATTTATATTAATATTAATGAAACCACCTATTTGCAACTTTGAATCAAGTTACAGAGCAAGATGAAAACCATCATTTTCAAGTCACAAGAAGCTCTACTTGCTGACGATTTAAAGGTGCAGTTGTCTATCAATCCACAAATTCTCTGTACCACTGCACTGGATGATAATGTATGGAAGCACATACTAAGTAAAATGGCCTTGAAACCTGTAACTGTTCAGCTGCGTGCACTCCTTTCACACTCCATCAAACACTCTCTGACTAGGATCCGAGCGTGCACTATCCCTCGCTTTAATCGTTCAGCCGATGTTCTACTGCCCGAATAGGTTGGTCTGATATCACGACCCATGTCTTCAATAACGGCTAGCAACTGTGAGTATTTGCTCTGACTCTGAAGATGATGTAAATGCTGTTGGTGCTGTAGAAGAAGTTGTTGTTGCTGATGCTGCTGGTTTACCGAAGCTACCGGGCGCTGAGTCTGAGCAGCAGGTGGTGGGGTGTTTCTCATCTCCATGCCTGCATCAGAACGGGGCGTCCCAGGATTGCTGATACTGGGAGTGAGATTTCCAGGTGAATTACTGGCAGACATTGAATCTTCATTCATGATTGTACTCTAGATTTGCCTGAAAAAGATAATAACAAGAGAACTCTTCTTATTTTTATACATTTTATTCAGAGATTGTTGAAGTACAATGTTGCATGGAAATCAATTAAAATGTCAACCCTAGAACTACAATATAATGTGTCTCATGAACGAGTCTGCTAGAGTTGAATTAGATCTGTTTTTTAATGAGCAATTGTTGTTGGTAGTTTATAACTGATAGGGTTGTAACAAAAAAAGTATTTACAGTCACCAAGTAAAGGTTACATATACCAACCCTTGCACAAATTATCAATCCATACTAAATTTTTGAAGAAGAAAATCATGTACTCTCTTTTATTGCTATTTATCATTTTGTATGTATTCAATGTGATCATTTATAGTTATTACATGGCAGAAGCTTTCAAAGGAATCAGAAAAATGAGAAATACTTTTAGATTGATGTTTGAACATGTCCTTGATTAAGTTGATCATATATTAATTTTTATGTTTAACTTTATTAATAGCATCAATGCCATCATCAAAAATCAATACCTGCCTCAGAAACAAATACCAGTACGGAATGGGGCTTCTAAAAAGTACAATGATTGAAATTTGTAACTTTTTGCATCTAACAATATGGCCAATTGGACCGGTAAAATGTGTGAACAGACTATAATGACAGACTAGAAATTATTCTAGACGGCATCCAATCACATCTTTATGTAACGTGAGAAGGACAGGACGTAGCATGCAGGATTCCTAGACAGCCCCCATATCTGTGAAACAAAGATATAAATAACAAATGTCTCAATAAATGGGACTTCAGTGTTCCTATTCATTGGTCTCTTATTTGGGCAAATTATTGAACGGGTTTGTTTGCTACTCTGAGCTATGGTAGCACATATTTTTCATGGCACAACATTTTAGGAATAATATTCAAACTGAGCCAGTCAATAGTAATTTCAATTGGAGATATTTTTAAACATCACTGACTGGAATTTTACCAGTTTACTTTTATAGATATTCAAAGTGGCAACCAGACTTGTACCAGATTTATCCCATTTATCTTACGAACAGGGGCTCTAAGAGGTGGGATTAGTCACCTTGGAATATAGACGGGACTGCTCTGATATGATCCTGGATTCCAGATATACAAGGCAATACATAATTTAGATGACCTGAAGTGGGACAATCTATTTGTCTTGAGTTCTGATGACTAAAGGGACCATTACCTTAAGTTTAAATCTAAAATTTAAAAGTAAATGTGCATGCTAAATGTAAGACTTCATTACTTCAGCCAAAGATCGATAAAATTCTGGAATAATCTGAATGAGAACAATTTCTGCCAAGTCTGCAAACTATATTAAATCATTGCTGAACTTTGACAATTGGAACAAATAAAATTTAAACCCAGCTGTTAATTGTGCGCACACAAGACATTTATTAAAATAAGTTCAAAGAGAAGAGCTATAATGAAGATTACTTCACAGAGAGGTCAGGTAGCTATTTTGCTAAAATTAGACCTTAGGATCAAGGTATATATATTTGCTGGTTATACATATTACACAAAATCTAATACTTTATCATTCTTATACATTGACAATTAAAAAAAAAGGTCATACAGTGATATTTTTCTCATAATTAATTTCTTCTATTCTAAAGCGAATTCAGGTAAATCTAACCCTGTAAACATTAAAATCATGAAACAACAACTCCTCAGTATGATATGGGGTCAGCCCTATTGATTTTTTTTTCCAAATATACATATTACCATGAATCAGCCAATCAGATTACTAGATATTTAGTAATGCCATTTAGAAGAATATGTGGTATGGACTAAACTTTCAACTAATGTAAGCAATTCTGTCACCACCAACAACAAAATTTAACATTAAAAATCAATGTTTCAGCCAAACAAGTAATATCTTTGTGGACTATAGTTGATTTTTTTTAATGCATATGATCTATTTATGAAAAACTAAATTTCATACTCATGGTCATGATAGAAACACAGGACACCGATATTCAGTAAAAAAAAAAAAAAAAAAAAATAGACCTCTCTATATATAAATAAACACCAGGAATGCAATGCCTTCCATACCCCACCCACCTCTCCGATACAGGAATAATTGTTGGGACAGCTTTACATAGGATTTTTCTGGTCTGGACAATTAAATGGGTTTATTATCTTTCAAAATATATCCTTACCAGTAATGTTTCGTGTTTTATACCACTGAAAAACACAACTCTATAACTAATTTCTAATGTCGTAGTAGCCATGACGTGACGTCACAGTTTTACACCCGCAGTGAGGGTAAGTTTACTTGTTTATGGACAGTTTGAAAGAGTTACCTTGCTTGTTGGGTTTTTCCCCTCTGTTTTTGTAATTTTAAAACCAGCATTTTTATAAAATCAGATAGATCTTCTAAATTTCAATTTGGAAAGATAAATAGAGAACACTGAATACATAAAACAAATTTATAAAATAATAATATTTAATTCTACCTTCACTGCTGGGTGTAAAAACTGTGACATCACGTCATGGCTGCTACGACATGAGAAATTAGCGGTAGAGATGTGTTTTTCAGTGGCATTAAACACGAAACATTAATAGTATGGATATATTTTTTTTTTTTAAGTTCTTTTTTTTTTTTGACTGAATATCAAGTTCCTGTGATAGAAATGACAGAGTTCACTGTGAAATTGGTTTTTAAGTTGCTGATACGCATGTTAACAAATGCAGACAAACACAGAACTTGGGACATTCATAATTAATTGTTATTATACGGGCATTTGCGGTATTATGTATATGCAGTATTATGTATAGAAGAGATACAGGATTTGTTTACACAATGCGGGTATAGCTAAACAGCGGATATGGCTCATATCCGCGGATATGGAATTCAATCTGCGGATATGACATTTATTTTTGGAAGTAAACAAAAAGTATGGCAATTTTCATTAAAATATTTATTTGGAATAATAAATAAGTACAAAAAGATTCCTTAACCCTTTCCCTCATATATACCCCTTTTGACGCCCTCAATAGGTACCACATAAAGCCTGATCTGCAGAAAACCACAGTTAAACCTTATCAAATTTAATTACAAAATCCTCATTTCCAGACCACTGAGGAGCAGCGAACAGCATAAAACCTGATCAGCCTGCGAGTTACTCGCAGGCTGATCTGGTTTTATGCTGTTCGCATAGGTCTTTTCATGGTTTTCTCTATGAGGGAAAGGGTTAAGTGAAATAATATTGAAAAAAATCTCCAATATGAACCACATTCTTTCAGAAATACACTTAAGTCATAGAAGCGGATATGGAACACTGTTACAATATAACCGGAATATACTAGAATTAGACTTGAAAAATATGTATTATTGCTATTAATATATCTCAAAGTATAAATACAATGTATATAACAAACAATCATTCCCCCATTTGCCACTTATTTGCCAAAAAAATGTCATATCCGCAGACCGTATTCCATGTCCGCTGATCATTCATGTAGGTTATTTAAGTCATATATATACACGGAATACGGTTAAAATTTATCCCGAATATACCAAACATGCTACAGGTAAGACTTATTATATATTATATATAGGATAATATTATTATCATTGCTATTAATATACATCATATCTCATATATGCTATTAATATTCATATTCTTTTAAGTCATATACGCAGATATGGAACACAGCTTCAGTATAACCCGAATATACTTAACCTGTTATGACTTGTATATTATTATTGCTATTAATATTATTATATTATAAATACAAAGCCTCTAATAGACAATTATTTCCTCATTTGATACTTATTTGAAAAAAAAAAGTCATATCCGCAGACCGTAATCCATATATGCTGATCATTCATGTAGGCTATTTAAGTCATATACGTGGATATGGAACACAGGTACAATTTAACCCAAATAAACTAAACCTGTTAAAAGTTAAACATGAAAAAAGATGTATAATATTATAATTGCTATTAATATATCTCATATTATAAATAAGAAGGCCTATAAGAGTCAATTATTCCCTCATTTGCTACTTATTTGAAAAATAAATGTCATATCCGCAGACTGTATTCCATATCCGCGGATATGGGCCATATCCGCTGTTTAGCTGTACCGCACAATGCTACTGCCTCACTGGGCCATTACTGAGGATCAACAGATTGTCTTTATATCATATATGATGGGCTGTTTCAAGTCATTTTGGTTCAATGGCAGTTTTCACAGTATGCCAGACGCCTTCACTAAAAATCATTGGCATATAAGAAAAAATACCGGATAATTGAATACCCTGTTTTGCCAGTATGTTGCGAACGGACCCGGTGCGAAAATAAAATGTTCGAAAAATCTATGACTTCCTTTTTAATAAATCTATTGCATTATTTTTTGTATTGTTCAAGGGAATATTTAAAGTCTTTCCATATAACGGGAAAATAACAGTTAAATGATTTACTATTTACCCACTTTTCAACTGATCGAAGTGGAATATTGTTTCCTTTTTTCTCCCTTTGTGGCTGTGGTGGACAGATAAATTCTGCGAAAAAAAAGAAAGAAATATATAACGAAATAATTAAATTTGAAATTTTGACTACATCGATAAAAATAAATTAACAGTATTTTTGAACAAACTATTTTTAAAAACAATAATTATTCCATTATTTTTGTAATTCAATATAACAAAATGCCTATTTCTTTTATTTTTTGGCTTTTTTTTATTTTCGTAAAATGACTTAATCATGAGATCAAGTCTACCTTATTCCAACATGGCAGCCGGTGTCCAACGAGTTCTCTCAAAATGTCAAAAATGTGTTGAGTCCGGCGATTTTTACGAAGCTCATCAAATGTACAGAACTCTGTACTTTAGGTAAAGAAATCAATTTAAAAACCACCAAGTAAACAGAATGTTACCGCTAGGCTTATTTGGCATGAATGATCATGATTGGGTTTTCCCGATTTTTTTTTAACATCCTGTGAAAAAACCCTTGTCAGACGTTTCACCCCAAGCCGTTTCCTCCCAAGACATTTCACCTCTATAATGGAGATGAAAAGTCTTGTATTTATGAATCTGAAAAGGTTACCATATTTGAAGAACCTACCTATTTTTGTAAGAGATCAGATAGAAGAATTCTGTTTGCTGCATATGAATTATAAGACATATACGCACACAATATATCGTCGGAGGTCCTAACTGCGCCCCTGTCCTAACTCCGCCACCTTCCTTTTTTTATCATACTAGTCTCGCTAGATTTTATTACACGCGTAAGCGACTTTCGGATTTTTTTCTACAATGTTTCTGTAAATAAACTCAGATGAATTTTGTGCGAAATTTTGATTCAAACAGATAAATATTGCAAATTTTATCTCGCACCACTCTTTTTATATGTTTTTTTTAAATACAAAATGATTTCCACACAGAATGGCCCTTTTACACTCAATTTTTTAAAATAAAAGTATCTCAGAAATTCCATCTGCTGTGTTTACATATTTATAAATGGGAGTCATATGTGTACAATTCGCAACTGCTCTGACGTCACCTAGGGGGCGGAGTTAGGACCACACAAAATGATGGCATACTATTTGACTCGTAATGTATTTAACGTTATTTTCGAGTGAATAATTATTTATAAAAGAATTATTTTGGGAGGTATCAATGTGAATTGATAGAATTAATTGGTACGTGAACAGTTTTTATTCTATCTGTTTTATTTATGTTGCATTTCCTAATTAAATCTTAGTCAAATTTTGTGAATATTGCAAGCTATTTATTTGGGTTGTAAGCATGTTTATAACAAAAAAAAAATGAATTTATGTTTTTATGAAAAGAAATGTCAGTCCCCAAACAGTAAACTTTTGTAGAATAAGTGAAATGAAAGTCTGCCAGCAGCCATGACATTTGAAATTCCCCTTCAGGCCTTGCAAAATCATTTGTCTGTAGTGTGTGTAAAGTACACTGCCTGGGCAGTGTAGAAAATCATTATCCCCGAAATAAAAAGAAAGCATCCATAAAATCAAATTGATGATCATTATGCTAAAGTCCAGAATATTTCAGGGTTTTAAAGTCAATTATTTACAATTATTTTATTGTGATAATAATATATTTTTAGATGTATTTATTCTAAATCAGATATGGTTTATTCTTTCATGCACTATTTAAGTTGAATTTATTAATCCCCCAATGATATTGATGAGTGGGAATTACTGGGATATACATGATAATTCAGATTGTCAAACTCTCCTAAAATAGATGACATTGATACACTTGCTTGATAGGAGAAAACATGGCTTATGCAATTTAATGTTTCAAAATGTCATACACTGAGAGTCATTAGCCACCACACAAACTCTTGCATAACATTCTACTACAGTCTACTTCGAAAGATACCCTGTCTTGGGGCTCACATAACAAAATGTGACTAGTTAGGCCAATAGGACACTTAGTTTCCTGAGAACTTACCCCTCACTTGCACACAGAAATACCAGAGACCATTATTACTGTTAAGTCCCAATTTGAGTTTGAATCAAGTATCTGGAGTCCATGATATACTGGTAAGATATTGACAAATTAGAAGAAAAAAATGCAAATTAGAAAAAATTCAGAGAACAGCTGCTAGGTAGTGCTGTCATAGATGGAGAAACAAAAGTCATGTTGAAGATCATATGTTAGAGGAATATTCCTGGCCAACTTTAGCCCAGGGTAGGAATCGTGTTCCACAAGATTCATAATGACCCACTGCTAGTCCATGTTGATAAACCCAATTACCTCCACTGGACTTATCATCCCAGGTCTGTTGCCAACCACCCAGACCAGTATGCTGCTGTAAAGTCATTAATTTTCATTGACATTAAATGTTGTTGGTTCTGTACCTAAGGAATTTTGTGGGTACATTTATTTGTGGATCTATGTTCAAGAAAACTTGAGGTCTATATAAGAGACACGTTTATTTGTGGACGAAAGCCACCTGAAATTGATGAAAATTAGTGTCCCACGAAAATTAATGATTTCACTGAAGATCATTGACATACTTGGATACATTCAAATCCTCCTTTTTTCAAAGAATTATACTGCTTTGGAACTGCCTACCCTTTGATGTTGTCTCTTCAGGAACAGTATCCTGTACAAGAGGGCCAAGATGGCCCTAGATCGCTCACCTGAGGAAAGTATCATTCATTGCCTGTATAAAATAGATTGCTTTAGAATTAAGATGATGAGGTGAAACAATGTTCAGGAATTTTCTGACCCCATCCACAAAAGATATCATCATGACAAACATTCTGCCAAAGTTTGAGGATGATTCGACCAAAAATGTTGCCCTCAGAGTATAAACAAGATTTTTCTAAGATTTGACCTACTGACCAACATTTCTGTCCAACCTGACCCATTTTCGAAAGGGTTCAAGATATCATCAAGACAAACATTCTGACCAAGTTTGAGGAAGATTGGATCAAAATTGTGGCCTCTAATGTGTAAACAAGATTTTTCTAAGATTTGACCTACTGACCTACTTTTTGATCCAACCTGACCCATTTTCGAAAGGGTTCAAGATATCATCAAGACAAACATTCTGACCAAGTTTGAGGAAGATTGGATCAAAATTGTGGCCTCTAGTGTGTAAACAAGATTTTTCTAAGATTTGACCTACTGACCTACTTTTTGATCCAACCTGACCCATTTTCGAAAGGGTTCAAGATATTATCAAGACAAACATTCTGACCAAGTTTGAGCAAGATTGGATCAAAATTGTGGCCTCTAGTGTGTAAACATCAAAATTGTTGACGGACGACGGACAATCAAGTATCCCAAAAGCTCACCCTGAGCTATGCTCAGGTGAGCTAAAAAGTGACAAGACACAAGATGTATTAATTTTATGCCATGGTAATGCACATATTGAAACAAAACAAGAAAAAGAGAGATAAGGTTAAAACAATAAGTAATGCTTTGTGAAGTTTTTATAGCCTTTTTTAAAAAAAAACAAAACAAATCACTTAACAACATCCTCCTGAGATAGACTTTAACTGTTCATGAAAATCATCTGTCCCCTTCTTGGTTTCGGGATTTTTTCACTGTAACAGGGGGGAATCTGTTTTGAATTTCAGTTGTGTTTGTCACAAAGATATTGTACCATAATGCCAGTTAAAAGATAGGGGTAGCTTTTGTTCCATACCTTTAGCCAACATCATTTCAGAACATCAATGTTTTAAGCATTTTAAATCATTTGTACTTTTTCAGGCAAAATGTCCCGAAATTCAAATTTTGTGGGGTTTAGTTTTGCTTTGGTAATTCATACAAACAAGTTTGTTGTAGGTACAGTGGTGCTAAGAAATATGTTGAGGCTGTGGACCTTCTGTTTGCTGGAAGTCAGACACTCTTGCAACATAAACAGGTACAAAATATAAACATGACTTGCCTCCATCTTGGTATGTTTAAGTTTAAAGTTGTAAGAACTTGTTTCCCAATTGACGTAAAATAAATAAGTTTAAACTTATCTTGGTATGTAGATATTCACATAAATTCTCAAAACTCTAAATACTTCTGGCTACATTTTTGATACATTTAGAATTATTTCCATTACTGTTTTCTTGAAAATTGAAACACTAAATGACATTCGATTTTAAGATTATATATCCATCTCCAGTGCAATGTTTTGGCAAATTTTATATTCCTGTAAGAAAATAATGGGAAGCATTTTATGCTTGTATCTTTTATAAACTGCTGTTTTGGACGATATATTTCAGTATACAAGTGGGGCAGACCTGGCAATGTTAATGGTAGAAGTTCTGGGTACAGCCAAGATTACGGTCTCAGATGATGTCATTGGTAAGCTGTTCCTGTACTTTTAGTGTCAACTTTGTTGTAGATGGTGGTGTTCTGAAATAACTTGGCACAAGTGATCCTTGGGAGAAGACAGTGTGTCGCAAACAAGAACCAGGTAGATAGCTTGAAGGTCAAGGTCACAACACCTGATTGACCTTGAAATGGTGTCCTGGCTTTAATTTTGTTGTGAATAGTTGTGTTTTGAAATAACTTGCCACAAATGATCCTTACGATATGATGTAATGCAAACAAAAACCCAGTTGCTAGCTTCAAGTTCAAGGTCACAGCGTAAGTTGTGTTAAAAATTTGTTTAAGCAGTCCAGTCTGGGCAGTATCTTTTTTGTGTAAAGTCCTGTTTTGAAATAATTTGGCGCAATGGATACTTAAGACAAAACAACATGTCACAAAACAAGTACATTGTACATGTACCAGGTTGCTAGCTTGAATGTCAAGGTCACATCACTTGGTTAAGCTTTCATTTGATCTTAAGATATCTTTTATATTTCCAGTTTTTCATCACTTTTCACTGACAAAAATATCTAATAAACTAAAATAGCAGGGGCATCCGTGTCCTATGGACAGTTTTCTTCCTTTTTTAATCCCCTGCCGCGAAGCGGGAGGGGGGTTATAGGAATGCCCTTCGTCCGTCCGTCCGTCAGGCCGTCAGTCCGTCAGTGTGTCCGAAACACTTTCGTGTCCGCTCCATATCTCATGAACGCTTGGACACATTTTCTTCAAACTTGGCTAAAGTGTTAACCTCATAAGGGGTTTTCTTCAAACTTGGCTAAATGTTAACCTCATTGAGCTGATGTGCAGAAGGCATGAGGGGTCACGCTGGCTCAAGGTCAAGGTCATACTTGAAGGTCAAATGTTATTTTCTTGTCCGCACCATATCTCATGAATGCTTGGTATGTTAACCTCATTGAGCTGATGTGCAGAAGGCATGAGGCGGTCACGCTGGCTCAAGGTCAAGCATTGAGCTGATGTGCAGAGGGCATGAGGCAGTCACGCTGGCTCAAGGTCAAGGTCATACTTGAAGGTCAAATGTTATTTTCGTGTCCGCTCCATATCTCATGAACGCTTGGACACATTTTCTTCAAACTCGGCTCAAATGTTTAGCTCACTGAGATGATGTGCAGAAGGCATGAGTTGGTCATGCTGGCTCAAGGTCAAGGTCATACTTGCAGGTCAAATGTTATTTTCGTGTCCGCTCCATATCTCATGAACGCTTGGACACATTTTCTTCAAACTCGGCTAAAATGTTAACCTCATTGAGCTGATGTGCAGAAGGCATGAGTCGGTCATGCTGGGTCAAGGTCATACTTGCAGGTCAAATGTTATTTTCGTGTCCGCTCCATATCTCATTCAGGAGTGTTCCCCTTGCTTTACACAGACCACTTCTTGACCTGGATTGCACTTCCACAGTGATTTATTGTACTCGGTAAATAATAGTATGTCATGTTCACAATCATACAAATTATTTCATGATATATAAAGTTTTTAATTGAGTTACACATGTACTTTGTGGTTACCTATCACATCCTATACTTCATTGATGTTCACTTTTTGTACTGTTTCCCATGTAAAACTTGTCAGTAAACTTTTAATATATGTGCCTCCGAATTCTGAAATTCATACATGATCTTCTATGTCTGCTACAACCATGCCAGGTTAAGGTGAACATAATCCTATGACCAAACAAATTCTAATATTTGGCCAGCGGCGGGGGATATAGCTGTCCTTTGGACTGCCTTGTTATCACTATAGATTTATTCCAGTACTAACATCTGTAATGTATGTTTTACAGATAAAGTTGTATCACTCTTACGACACATGGACCCAGAGTGTCAAGAGAGACATGCCTATCTGAATGCAGCTATACGCTGGACAATGAAAGTCGACACTGATCACAGAGCTGGTCATCCTGAACTTCATAAAAAATGTGGCCTTCTTTTTTGGCAAGGTAATCATCATTTTCTCATTCTTAAGGCCCTTTTTCTGTGCTAGACATGTTGTTGTTTTTCACTTATCACTGTTTGTAATAGTATGTTCATGATAAAGATAATTAGCATTTCTAGCTTTATGAAGGTTTTCTGTGTATAGGTGGAGGATATGGGGGACTTTTGGAATTTGTGTTTATATCTAGCTTCCAAGTTATATCTTTTTCTGAAGGCCTTTCCTTTTTCAGATGCTCTTATCAGAAAATCTCATCTTTAGGGGATTTTTTTTCTTCTATTTTTCATCAGATTAGGTTATTGCAGTTAATTGTCTTCAGTGCTTCACTATTCATTAATCTAAAATAAGGCCGGCTTCTAATTAACCAAATCCATTGTTACATATTCAAATTGACTTACAAGCTACCCTATGATTGGTTTGTGAACTGTGACCTAGCCATAAATGGGAATGATAAGGCTTACATTTTCACCGTTAAAAACTGGAATGGCATATACTATTTATGAAAAAAATAAAATAAAATGGTTTTATTACTAATGAAGATATTGCTGGATGAGGTAGTAGTGCAGAGTATCCATCCATATGAGTGTGTTATGTATCTGTATTGTGTTTATTTCAGAGAAGAACTACACACAGGCTCGCTATCATTATCTACATTCCTCTGATGGAAAGAACTTAGCCACCATGTTAATTGAGTATCATACTACTCTTGGGTATCCCTCAGAAGTTGATCTATTTATAGCTCAAACAGTCTTACAGTAAGTCTTGCACACGCACATGCACTCTCTCTCTCTCTCAAAGATTTTAACAATAATACAGTAACACTTCTTTTAAGTGACAGCCCTTGGGTAAGAAGTCACTTAATGAAACTGTCTTTGAAAAAAACAAAACAAAAAACTGTTACTTGATTTTCATGACTTTTTAAAAATTATGATATTAATTTAAGTTAAAATCGTCTTCATAGCACCTTAATAAAGTTGACTTTAAAGAAAATAATTTTTAATTTTTCACAACCTTGTATAAGTAGTACATTTAATACTCTTATAAATGTGTGTGTATTTTGATTTTTAAGTCTTGTTTTAATTTATACCATTTTGCATAATATCCAGCACAAAACGAGAGACCTTTTATTGCGTCATTAAGTCATGCAATATTGTGTGTATACTTGACAGATAAAATAACAATACCACGGACTACATTATATTTTATCTGAGTCCTTTACCACTAGATCTTAGAATTCAGCAAGTCAGTCAATAGAGAAGAACAGAAAGTTCCCCATTTTCAGTATGAAGACAAAATTACTGTTTATGAGTACACACAAATTTCCCATGTATTCAATGAATCAGTACTTCAGTATTTGTACAAAAATATGCATATTAACTGGAAAAGTAGTCAAATGTTTTCAGTTCAGATGTTCAGGCCTGAATTTCACAATATATTTCAAATTAAAAAAAATCTCAAATTCTATTTGTTCACAGATTTTGAAGAAAGACCAATTTTTGTAAGAGTATGCTAGTGTTTGTATGTGTGTAAACTTTATATTATCTTTGTGAGTAAATAAGGTACAAACCAACCATCAAAAGTCCGAAATTAGGAAAATCTCAATTACAGATGTTTCGTGAAACACAAGTCTGACTTTCAGTCTCACTAGATTTAGCATTCTTGAATAAATGACTGACATTGCATTACCAGTTCATGTATTGTGAATAAATGAACAACAAACACAGCAGTGTCTAAGAGTAGCTGCTGTATGTTGAATCCCTTAACATCCAATAACCAAATTGCTTTAGTGATCATATATTAGCAGGTTTTAGGTATGTTTTACTTGTATGCAAGAGAAATACAATATGCCTAACTTCAGAATATGAACTTTAAGTAGTAGGAAAGCAGGGAGGTTGTTAGTTCTGCAGTGGGTCTTGGGATGGGTGATAGGATGAGGGAAGTTAAGACCGTATAGGACATGTTAGATGATAATTTTCCATGATATGAGAACTAAGAGGATCTGAGTTTGGGATTACCATTTGTTTTTGTTTGCAGGTTTTTGTGCCTACAGAATAAAGATACTGCCACTGTGGTATTCACAACATATACCAAACAACACCCAGAGGTGGAGCCCGGCCCTCCTTATATAAAACCTCTTCTTAACTTTATCTGGTTCCTGCTTCTGGCATTAGAAGGGTAAGTGTATATCTTGGTTTAAGTCTTTTGTGTTAACAAATGTCTTTTATATCCCTTTCTATTCCTGCTCTGAAGCCTGTTTCACCAAAATTTGTATAAAATAAATTGATCTTAGTCATCAGGATGTTTTTATGTCACCTGCAGTAAGCAGAGGTCTGGCCGTTCGTCCGTCTGTCCATCACTTTTTTGTCATGCTTCAGCAGGTGACATATGTTTTCCAGACAACACTCTTGTGTTTATATAGTGTCTTTTAATGTCTTATTTGCATAGTAAAACATAAAGAAAGTTGACCAGTTTCATCTCTTTAAACAAACCCGTCACTTTTTGTGAAGAAAAAATACAAGAATAATATTATTTCACTCCTGTAAAATTAGCCTCTGAATCTTAAGTTTGGATATAAGGTCTTGGTGTCAGGGTAGTTTAAGCATCTTTCTAAGGAGTGTCAAGTTGTTGGTGATTTTGCATCTATGTCATACCAAAGTTTAAAAACGTTAATGATAGCATCCTAGCTTGGTGTATATGGCAAGTTCTTAAACTGGTTGGTCCAATTTCAGGAAAATGCAGCTTGGTGTGGTATTGTATTACTTGTCTACTGCTTGATATTACTAGGAAGCACTATAGTCTATATCTGTCTCATATGGACTTAGTCCCTAAATATTCATAATGGCAATTTAAAACAAAAAAAGCGAAGTTAATAAAGTTGTGTAAATAATCTTTTCACTGTTCTAAAAAATTTGATTTTATACTTTTCAGAGGCAAGTTGGCAGTTTTTTCAGTTTTGTGTGAAAAATATGAAGCATCAATAAGTAGAGACCCTTCTTATAAAGAGGTAAGCAATTGTGGTTGAAGCTACCCCATGGAAAGTTGTTCACATTGAACTTCATAAATTTTTGTGAATTTTTCTCTTATTAATCAGAAGGTAAGGGTAAATATTTTAAGTAAGGAACAGAAAAAAAAAATCACAAACAACACCAGGTCGACTTGAGATTAAACAAGTATAGCAAAATACTTTGTGCATTATCCAGTATATATATGTGTGTGTGTGTGTGTGTGTGGTGTATGCATGCGCGTGCACAGAGAATGGAGGTTGCTTAGACCCATGCCAACATATTCTTGGTAAATATAAGATACCTCTTGGTGAAAGGGTGAAAGAAATTGAATGATTTTCTTATGTTGAATCCAGTCAGTGTTAAATCATTGAGGTAATGATTCTTATTCTGTACCATCAAGTATTGCTGTTTTGTATTCCAGTATTTAGACAAAATAGGACAACTGTTTTTTGGACTACCACCACCCAGAAGTCAGTCACAAGGATTTCTTGGTATGATTTTTCTTTTTCTTGGAAGTATCATTTGCAAAATTGTTTGGCCTTGAAAAGCGTTTCAATAATATGTAAGCAAAATCCTATCTAAAAGCACCATACTTATTATTATTCATGTACATATCAGAGAAAATTTAACTATCGGTGACTCTTGGTAAGTTGATGAAATTAAATGTTGTTGCTTTTTCAGCACATCTGCCTATGCAAAATACTAAGGTCAGATGAGGGGGCCCAGATTCTATTGTATATCCAACCATTATATTGCAGCTCTAATGTGATTATGACTTTAATAGGAAATAGTTTTGTTTTGAGAGATAAATCACAGAATAATGCATTGTTAATTTCACTGAGTGATTAATTACAAAGCATCTAGCGCAACACAATGCATCATTTTGCTATATATCATGCAACAAATAACTGTTTCCATCCTCACACATTTAATAGACTGCAAAGTTTTAAAAGGGATTCAAATGTGTTTATTAACCTTTAACTTAAGGAATCATGTGATGTCATACATGTCATCTTTAAACTGTGTATATATCAGAGAATAATGCATGCCACACTCCTTGTATGTTATAAACCATATGTTGTTGATGTGTTGGGTTGTAAGTTTACACCATGGACTTAAGTCTTTATTTTGCTAACTATTGTTATATAGTTACAGCAGGGTCCGATGTAAGGCGTAAGGCAGTATAAAGGTTTGGACAGTTCTTGATGTTAAGATTTGCCCCCCTCCCTCCCCTTAAAAAAAATCCTGTTTGGTTTTCAAACAGAGCATTATAAGTGATCTACAATGTATGTATAAAGAGGATGATTGAATTCACTACAAACAGTGTTTGTGGGATGGTGGGAAGACATATACAGGTTTCACTCAGTCAAACTTGTCCCTTGATCTTCAAAGTATGAAGGTGGTTGAGTGGTTAGAGCACCTCAGAATTAGGAGGTCATGGGTTTGATGCCTGGCTATGACATACCAAAGTCGTAAAAAATGGTACTGGTATAGCTCCCTTGCTTGGGGCTTAGCATATAAGGGTAGTTCCAGGATTGGTTGGCCCGGTGTCAGGATAATGTGACTGGGTGTGGTATCATGCTACATGTGTGGCAGCACTGTATCTGTCTCAAATAGACATCGTCTTCAAATGACTGAAATACTGTTGGTGGGATGTTAAATCCAATAAACTAGTAAACAATCAACAATGACTCTGTCTATACAGTTTGATAGATTTGATAATTTACATAATGGTTGTACACTATGTTGAGATGAACAAGTTATAATGGTTATAATGTCTGATATTTCCAAAGGGAGCAGATTGTAGTTTGTTTACCCCTCCCCCCCCCACACACACACAGTGATAGCTTGTCAAAAAAGTAACTTGTGCCATCTTCTCTTTGATAGGAAATAAATTTGTTTATTTCTGTACAATTCCAGTGTGCATGATTGTTTTGCAGGTAACTTGATACAGAGTTTACTCGGAGGGGATGATGGAGAGGACAGCCAGCCAGGGTCTGCAGCAGTCACTCCACACACGCCCAGCTCTGAGAGTAGAAACATGTCTACTGTCGAACTGGACTGAACACGGCCTCACTTTCTTATCGTCTTATTTAACTCTAATTTAAACATGTCAATTTTTGTTTATTCCTGGTCCTGTATATTTTGAAATTACACACTAAAGTGTGATTTTCAAGCTAAAATTGAAATTGAGAATAGCCTTTAAGCTTGTAACCTTGCTGAAATTTCAAGTGTTTTTGGAGTAATGGGGGCCTAATTCAGACAATTATAGACAATTATAACTGGAAATGTGGGTATGCAGGTGTGATATTTATCATCAGTTTTGGCGACTGCAAGAAGAGACTCTGGATAGACTCTTCAAGAACAAAAAGGTTGGCTACTTCCCTTAGCATCAGATTTCCAGTTAAGAAACATTTTCTGATGGAAAGGATTATTTGACAGATGACAGCAAGAAAGTGAGATAAATTATCATTTACTTCAATGGTTAGTAATAGGGATTGTTCATTCCAGCTGATATTACTGAACATTAAAATGCATTGTAAGGTAATGCCTTGAAAAAAGCTGTGTTGTCATTACTTTAAAAATCTTGAGTCAGTATTTTTTCAATTTTAGTTAGTTGCTTTTTATCTCTGAATGTAATCTAACTTTGCTCATGTTAAGGTAATCCATCTTTAATTATGATCATGGGCCTTCAAATGATTTTAAACACTTCAGTGCAGATGCAAGCATCAGTTGAGTTGACAATTGAGTTATAGGCTCCTATAAAGGCTTGAAGTTTACTTTGAAATTCCCACGATCTTTTGATGGACCATGATCACAATTTAATGATGGATGAATTACTTTAAATAAGTTAAAAACTCGTATGTTTTGTGTATTTTTATGCATATTGAAAGAAGGGGGGGAAATGCTTTTCAAAAATAATATAAAAATTGTTATACACATTGTCTATTTAAAATCAGTCTCAGAGCCATACTTTATTTATGTTGCCAGTTGGTACAACAATTATTCCATTCACTGCATATGTGGAAAGGATTTAGAAAACAATTTTTTTCTTGCTTATTTGTATCAGATTTTGCACAATAATTTATGTGAGCACATGGTATGACATGCTTGATAACTTTTATCTCAATTAATAACTTGAAATATATATACACATACCTCATTGATCTTATTACCCTATATTGTTTTAAGTAGTAGCTGATGACAATTTGATCATCATTATTTATTATTCTTGCATCCCCGTTTCACAGTGGTGTGGGGATATATAGGAAATTGTACGTATTGTCACATCCCTTTGAGCCTCGTCTTAATAGAAAGTTCATTACCTTTCCATATTGTTGAGTCAAGGAAGAGGAGAGGTACTTCTCACAAGCAAGGATACCCTTAGTGTCTCTTATTAAATGATCTTTCCTTGTTTTGATTTGTAAATAGGTAAAATTGCTGTGAAGAGGCACATTTGTGTTCTAATTTATCCGTCTTTTCAGTTTATGTTTAAGATGCAGAATTTTTAGTTTTGATCTTTTCCTATTTTTTTTATTTGAAAGGATTTTATATGGTATGTTAATTTCCTTCATATTCAAGGAAAGCAATACTCATAGATTGTATTAAACATTACTTTGATCATTTTCATTTGCATCTCATGAGTGAAAAGTCTAAAATGAAAAATTAAGCAAAATGGAATCTAGACAAAGTCAAGTAAGTTTTAGACACAAGACACAAAAAAGTGCAAATTTTCAAAGTGTGGCTACTAAATCTGTAAATATCCAGCATCAGATACCCACAGCTGTCTATTACATCTGTCAACCGTGGGAAACTTGGCTAGAATACTTAAGGACTGATTACAAATTGGTTAATTTCTTCTTTTTTGAAATAAAATAAAATGAAAACCATTTATAAAATGAATTACCACAAAATCATTCTCTTTCAATATGAAGAAATATGTTGACGTATATTCTTTGAAATACAATGTATGGTATTTATCAGCATCAGAATCCCACGAGTGCTCAATACATACATCGCCCATGGGATTATTAGTTAGCATTTGCTCGTTGCTTTATTGTTGTAAGGGTGTTCATAAGATGTACATCAACCAATCAAATGGCTGCTTACACAAATGAGTACTCTTCAGTTGGAGATCTAAAATCTGTAAGTGGGTAAAGGTTTGTCTAGGTGCCATAAGTATGAGAGTTTCTATTGGTCCAAAAAATCCCCACTACTTAGAGGGGCTGCGAATAGTGGTGCAGCTTTTCAAATAATCGATAACGAGCAAATGCTGACTAATAATCCCATGGGCGATGTATGGATTGAGCACTCGTGGGATTCTGATGCTGATAAATACCATACATTGTATTTCAAAGAATATACGTCAACATATTTCTTCATATTGAAAGAGAATGATTTTGTGGTAATTCATTTTATAAATGGTTTTCATTTTATTTTATTTCAAAAAAGAAGAAATTAACCAATTTGTAATCAGTCCTTAAGTATTCTAAGGAGATTAATAAATTAGGGCTCTTGTCAACATCATTGCCAAGTCATTGGTTCAAACTCTTCCATACATCCATGAAGTTGGCTCTGTCAGAATTTGATATATTACAAGTAAAAAAAAAAAAGAAAGATCTTAGAAATTTTTAGAATCATGTTCAGATGTGGCTCTCATTTGAAGATATTCTGATAAGAATGGATAGCACATTTCAATGTTGTCCACATACATGTATACATTGGTTATGTCTGTGGACCAGGTTGACAACTTCTTGTGATCTCTAGAAATACCAGTAGTCTTTGAACTGATCAAGATTTGAAACATATGCTTTGGAAACAGCAATGACTAAAGACTTGCCATTCATGTGTTTGTTTCCTCAATTTTTGTTCCATTGGTGAAAACTTGTTTTTTTTTCAGTTTTGATCAAATATAGTCAAGTATAAAATTCATTGTAATCTTTCAGTGTTTTGAGTTTCTATTACTCTGAAGTTGTTAAGAGGTTTCTATGCAATACTGTCAAAAGTATGAGGGAATCTGAACAGTTATAATTGAATATGGAATAAACTACGGAACTTTTAAACACTTTGGTCTGTTTTTCTTTTCAGCTCACCTGAGTACGACATGCTCATGGTGAGCTATTGTGATCGCCTTTTGTCCGGCATCTGTGCGTGCGTCCGGCATCAAAAATTTCCTTTAAACAACATCTCCTTCTAAACCGCTGAATGGATTTTGACCAAACTTCACAGGAATCATCCTTATAATGCCCTCTATGAAAATTGTTCAAATTATTTTGATTGGTTAAAAAAAGTAGGTCACAGGAGCTGAAAATAGATTTAAAAATGCAAACTTTGCAAAACTTCTTCTGCAAGGCCTAGAGCTTAGATATTTGTTGTGTAGCATTGTCTAGTGGATCATAGCCCTGTGGTCAAAATTGGCTCGCCCCAGGGATTACCCGATTTTACATAGGCTTATATGGGAAAAAAAACTAGAAAAATCTTCTCAAAAACCAAAAGGCCTGGAGTTCAGATACTTGGTGTGTAACATGGCCTTATGAACATCTACCAGGTTTGTTCAAATCATGACCCTGGGGTCAAAATTGGCCCAACCCCAGGGGTCACTTAATTTTACATAGGCTTAAATAGGAAAATTTAGAAAAATCTTTTTGTCAGAAACCACAATTAAGATAATTGATGTGTATCATTGCCTTATGGACATCTACCAAGATGTTCAAATCATGGCCCTGGGGTAAAGATTGGTCCTGCCACAGTGGGTCACTTTATTTTACATAGACTTCTATAGGAAAGATTTTTAAAAGATATTTTTGTCAGCAATTACAAAATCATGGGTTTAGATATTGGTATGTAACCTGGCCATATGGACCTGAACCAAGTTTTCAAATCATGGCCCTGGGGTCAAATAGTCCCATGCTTGGGTTAACTTTTATTTTTTTTACATGTGAACTTTTTATATGGAATTAAGATTATATTGCTGTTCTTCTGCATGGATTTTGTATTCAGTTTGACTATGTTGTAAAAGGCAATGAAAGCAATATTTCTCGGGTGAGAGATTCAGGGCCATCTTGTTTTTAACGCCCATCAACATTTACATCATTCTATTTTGAAGATATATATGCATATACATTGTTGAATACCCCCAGCTGACTTTTTCTGTTAACTCCATATGCCATGGGGGGAAAGGCAAGCAACCCATCTTAGTACAGTAGATATTGATACATTTTTCGACCAATAAAATCACAACTTCTAAATGCAACTCTTCAATGTGGAGGCTTGAAAGTCATGTAAACAATAAAAAAAAATGACTACGTTTGGCAGCTGTTTAAAAACGGCATTTATGATGGGTTTTAAAAGACCAAATTTCAACCGTAATATCCCACGGCCTATAAATATCTATCGATCAGCTGTGGGTATTCAACAATGATGCATACAGTAAATACTTTCAATTACATCGAGTCATTTGATAACCTTATAACTGCTGAAGTGACTTGCTTTGAGTTAGTTGAGTTTATATCTCCCTTACCATTAATTTCTTTAAGAGTCAGTGCTGTATATAAAATGTACCTTGTAAACAATCTCAATTATGCAGACTGACCTTTCTATTACATAGTGTCAGTTATTGCAACACTGTTTATGGTAGCATACATTTATGAATATGAATTTTGGGGCTATATTTAGGCATCTTTATTTAGATTTCCCTCCTTTTTACTACACAGAGTTCCGAATTTTGTTTTCTGCCCTTTCAATAAGCGGTGAAAATTTTCATGTTTATTTCAGTATGATTTCAAGGAATGATGATAAATAGGTCTTTCTGTCAGAATTCCCATCATTTTGTATAATTCAGGGAAACTTTTTCCCAACCTATATCCATCAATACATTGTGATTATATCTCATTCCAGTTTTGAGTTTCATAGGAAATACGAAGTCATCCTTACATTGATAGCTGTTTTTAGCAAACCTGAGCACATGCTCATGGTGTGCTATTAGGATGACCCTGTGTCTGTTATGCGTCAGCCATCAACAATTTCCTTGAAACATCTCCTAAACTGCTGATTGCCAAACTTCACAGGACTGATCCTTATGAGGCCCCCTTTCAAAATTGTTCAAATTGTTTGAAAAAGTAGGTAACAGGAGCGAAGAGATTTTGAAAATGCAAACTTTGAAAATCTGCAAATATGTAGGGCTTAGAACTTCTAGGGACTTCTACCAATTTTGTTCAAATCATGACCCTAGCTCAAAATTGGCCTCACCCCAGGGATCGATTAATTGTAGGAAAAACTAGAAAAGGCCTCGAGTTTAGATATTTGGTATGTAACATGGCCTAATATTCCTGAACCAAGTTTGTTCAAATAAAGGCACTGTTGTCAATATGGTCCTGCTCAAGGGGTCATTTGACCTTATATATATGACTTATATAGGGCTATGACCTTCCTTCAAAATTTGTACCACAGGTAATATTGTATGAAAGTAGATTAGTTAATTATCTTGCTGTACTTCTGCATGGATTAATGTTTTCAGTATGACTATGCTATAAAAAGCAATATTTCTCAGGTGAGCAACTTCAGGACCATCTTGCCTTGTTTTTTTTTTTCTTTTTGACAATTTCAGTTATCTGGATATAGCTCTCAAACTTTCATAATTTGCTATTTCATGTAGTTCATTAAAAGTAAAGACAGACATATTTGTGTATCATCTTTAAGATTAAGTATGGTTTCCTCACCATTACAGTATTCATAAACAAGATTAATAACCAGGCCCTGCTTAAAATAAAAGTTTATTTATATAAAACAACAAGAAACAAATAGTTCACATATTTCAAGTCACTTTGTCACACTGGTTGAATCTGTTCAGGAGTTCTAAAGCACTAAAACAGCAAGGTAGAACTTTACAAAGAACAGCAATCTGACTAAAGTATGCAATCTTCCAACAGTAGTGTAGCATAAAGTGGAGGTGTACTTAGAGATCAGTCTCATATAAATATTATATACATGTAAAAGCACATAATTGTTTTGTGTATGTCTGAATTGTAAGAATTCTGCACCATTTGATAACACTCATATAAAATTAAATATTAAAAAAAGAATCAAAATTTGATGACCTACGTAAGATTAAAGATAAATACATTTCAATTGTTTACTGCTTTGAAAATATATGTTAAGTGTCTGAGGAGTGGGGAGACATGTTAGAACTCTGAATAAAAGACCCATTTTCCCTGAATGACTGTTAGAAAAAAGATGCCCATGTGAAAAATAAAACCGGTTTAGCACATTAAAAATTTGCATTTAAAGACTGATGGCAAGGGCAGTTATTAATTTTTCATGCTATTTCACACATATTCATCCACTTCTTAAAAAGACCCAATGTCACATAAAACAAGGGTTCAAGACATTAGACAATGTTTGATGACAATTCCTCCCCATGTGACAATCCAGACATGTCTTACCAGAAGCAGTACTTTAAAACAGGGACTGCATTTATCTTATTTGAAGTTATTTTATATCAAAGGTTCCAAAAAGGTTCCAAACTCATGTAATTCATTTTGAAATCTACAAAAATGAAAGATAGCCAGATTTTTCAAAAGCAAAGTCAAATTTCAGGTAGGTGTTGAATATATATCTAGAAATCACAAAATTTACTTCAGTGACCTATTTTTTTACTCATACAAATATTCTGACCAAGTTTAATGAAGACAAAGACCTAAACCCAAAGATAAGAAACTCATATAACGGTAAGCGTGTGAAGGAAATCTTGTATACCCTCGGCACCACCGCGATATTGTGAGAAAAAGCCGTTGCGCTTGTACTGAAGTAACTACTGCATGGAGTTGTGTTCCGACGCCATTTGAAAGCCTACGATGACCATCTACAGCATAAGGTGCATGTGAAGAACATGGTTTTAACTGGTTGCATACGGCAGATAAATTAAGTAAAATAATGGCTGTTTAAATCCGAGAGTAATCAATATAAGGTCTTAATGATTGATTAAGGACTGGAAGGGAAATATTTCAGGAAGGAAATAGTTCATTTAACGAAAAGATCTTTGCTAATATTTCAGCAAATATAGCCTTTATGACGAAAAAGTAAAAATAATGCTCACACTCAATAATGCTAAAAGGCAGTATTTTTTTGTAGGGAGTAACTTTATTATTACTAGTATTTGAATTGGGTTAGATCTGCCCTGGAATTGAAAAGTTGTTGGTTCGATCCCCGGCCACGACATACCAAAGTCGATTGAGATCCCTTGATTGACGCTCATCATATATATTAGGTATTTCCAGGAATTGGTGTAAGAATAACTGTGACTAGGTGTCTATGGCGTGATGCTGCAGTGTCTCAAGCAGACATAGTCTTGAAATGACTTAAATACCGTCGGTGGGTCGTTAGACGCAATAATCAAACAAACTAGCATATATTCATTTTTATGGGATTATTTTCCTATAACAAACCAAAGTGCTCTAAGTCATTAAACATTATCGTATAGAAGCTAGTACATGTATAACCTAAACAAAATTTGACATTATTGTGGTATTATATGTGTATTTTGTGTAACAAATGCTACTTTTGAATGAATTACTCCCCTCTCCCCTGATTTTACAGTGTTGGTCTGTCCATTTTTTTTTATAGGATGTCTATTTTAGTCCTTAAATTTGACAAACTGACTGGATTTTGATGACCCATACAACTGTCAACTTTAGTCAAAATATTTTTTTTTGCAATGTTTTCAACATTTTCATTATTAGCTGTTTACAAATGACTGCAATCATAAAGTACTTTACAAGTTTAACTATTATTTTATTTCAGCCACGCTTTCCCTCATGTGAGTAATGGTATTTTTTCTATAACAATGGTTATCTTCATATTTTGAACATGCTATACGTTCAAATGCTCCGCAAGGGCCTTAGACCTTAGGGGTCAAGGTCATTTGATGAAGGTCAGGGTATCTGGCTGGTAGAGCTTATCAAGGTGCATGTAACTAAAGTTTGAAAGCTGTAGGTGGAAGGATTTCCAAGTTATGGTCAAGGTTAGTTTTGTGACAGACAGACGTCAGACAGACAGACAGATAGACCAAAACAATATGCACCGATCTATCGGTGTGGTGGCATAAATAAATGTTAAAAGGACCAAAGAATAGGACAAAAAACACCAAAGTAATTTTTTAGTTAAATATTATACACCCAGACAAAAATGACAAATCGTTTTTGCTATCGCTTAGTAACACAGAACTGGATTTTCGCGATACAGCTGCACCACTCTCGTTCTGGCACAAGAATATACATTATTTCGCTGAGTTTTTTATCTTTGGGTTTAGGTCTTTGATGAAGACAAGTTATGTCAAACTATTTTTTTTTTATATACAATTGGTGTATTATATTCAACAGAATATTAACCAGTATTTTTCAGTTTTATGGATTTTGCAACACTTATGATAAGGAGAACTTGTGGAGTTTTAACAAAATAGGCACATAGAAGACAGCACAGACAAGAAAAATCTCCCTCTAAACAGTGACATGAATACCATACATAGTTAAGTAGTACATTTTGTTTTTAAAAAAAAAAACACAAACTAGAAAATAAAAATACAATTCTAGCAAGTGACCATTAAACTACACGTGTAAAAGTTGTGACATACTCTCATGGTATTAAGAAATATTCTGTATAAGTTCATCAAAATCAGTGGGTGCAGCTCACAAACGAAACAGCACACAGCCATTCTTTGGTTAGTTGGGAACTTAGTATAAAATGTTAGTTGATTCATACTTGAAACACTTATCCTACAAACAGGTATTAGTAAATTAATACAACACATTATCACAGTTAAACATGATTCAAGTATGGAACAGGTAAGCAAGCAGATCTGATCAAATTGAGAATAATCCCTTCACATCTTATATGGCTTTAAGATTACACCATCAAGCTGCTCTGGAAACTACCAAAATCTTCCTTAACATCTTAAAATTACATAGCTTCTCATGCTCCATTTTAACCAAATTTAGTAGCATTTCAAAGTTCAAAATGGGCCAAATTTACAATTAATTCATCCCATCTGTAACTTTATCTGTCTAATGTGAGTGAATTTTCAAGACAATCCAAGAACTGACTGCTAAGATACAGGCATGATTATATGTTGCAAACAAAACCTTATCAATAAAAAAAAAAGAAAAAGAAACAGGGCCACAATGTGCATTAAATTTGGTCAAGAGTTATCTAACTTGTTGGATACTCTGAAGACCATAGTGATATATCAAATTAGTTAGTATAGCTGGTTTCTAAGAGATCTGCATAATAGGGAGCTGAATACAAAACCTTGACCAAGGTGTGACGCCTATGTTAAGGTGAGTAGAATAAGTCAACTTCCCCCATACAGTTGAGCTAAAACGAAAATCATGAAAGATATTGCAAGAGAAAGGCTTTAAAAATCTAATAGTCCCATGTATGGAATACTTATAGTCTCGTGTATGGAATAATCAACAACAAATGAGCAGCTGTTTCATATAAATTACATGTACAATAATCAGTATATTGCACTTACATGTTGGGTCTAAGAAAAGCTGTTCAGCTGTTTTAACTCTGCCAAATTTTGGACTCATTTCCTACAGAGGCATGGATAAGAGCTTGAATAGTTAAAACAATGCAATTTAAAATTGTTCAGAGAAGTGAATTTTTATTTCAAGAATTAAGAACTGTCAGAAAGACAACATGCCCTGACTATTCCACTGATTATTAGTTTAATGTTGTGTTAACCAAAGTTTCTATGTCTAAAGAGGGCCATAAACTGCATTAAAATTGTGCTAGAGTTTTTGGTGTCCCTGAAGGCCTTAGTTTTGTATAAAGTCAATAGATATAGCTGGTTACTGATATGTATGCATCATAGTTGATTGCATGCAAAAATCTCAACCAAAATTAGTTGCACACAAAACTAAACCAAATTTTTTAAGTTCAAATGGGTCCTTTATTTACAATAAATTCACTAAAGCGTTATCTAACGTAATGGTTTGCACCTCTTTGAGAAGTATCAAGTCAATCCCATAACTGATTGCTGAGATATATGTATGATAGTATGTAACATGCAAAATTATAAAGGTGTGAAGCCTGTGCTGGGGTGAGGAGGATAGTTTGACAAACATTTTCTTTCAAAAGGAAAACAAGCTAACATATAATTACTTCAGGTAAAAATCTCACAATAATAACCAATAAGTTCTATTTTTATAAAGAACAATGACAGTGTATACTGCAAAATAAAACAGGAACAATTTGGTTAAAATAGTATACTTATGTATTACAAAATATGTACATATATACATGTACTTTCTGAAACAAACTTTTCTGATCTTTTCAAAAATTTAAGAATGTTCACTCATGTTTTGTTTCTCCAGCATTTTTTTCTTACAAGAAAGTAGAAAAGCCCTATCTTCCAATTCTTTTGCCAGCTGCTCTAATGAAGTTGTTTTTCTTGACATGTTAGTTGCAGCTTGCGATTCCACTTGTTTCTTACCTTGAAGTTTGCCTTTTAACAGTTCTAGAAATTGTTTATCTTCCCTTAATGAATCAGTTTTTGCAAAGTCTTTTAACCTTAACTTCTTTATTATTCACATTTTTCATTGTTTCTCTGCTCTGATGTTGTTTCCCAACATCTCTGCTCTTTATCTGTTTTTTTGTTTCTACCTTATTTTCTTTAAATTGATGTTTATTTTCATCTATCTTTAGTACCGGTACATGTTTTACTGTTTCTGTAGTAATTTTAGTTATCGGTACTGTTTCTACATTCTGCTGTCTCCTTATTTCTTTTTTCAATTGATTTTTTGTGTCTGTAATATTCACTTGATTCCCTTTTTCCTTGCTCTGTTGTCTTTCTACTTCTGTCATCTTGACTTGTGCCATTCTCTCCTTTTTCTCAGTCTCTTTTGTAATGTCTCTACCCTTAATAAATCCCTTTACAGTTTCTCCCTTAACTGAAATAGGTGGCTTTCTATCATACTGAGATTTTGCAACAAATGGTTCTTTAACTATTTCAACTTCTCTCTTTTGCAAGTTATCTGTTCTCTGTCCTAAAATATCAACCTGCATTTGTCTTGAATAATCAGAACTTTGGTAGTGGGCCTCAGGATATTGATATCCTCCTGATTTTGCTCTTTTTCTGTGCTGTTTCCCTTCCACAACACACCGATGATCTCCTGCAAATGTTATTGTGACTTTGCAAGGGCTGGACAATATGTTTGATTGAACTCCATCATGCCCATTATTATCAATCTTTTCTCTGTTTCCTGTAGAATTTCCTCTTGAACTGGCATCAGAGTGCCTCCTTATTCTAAGGTAATTCGATCTTGCAAGGTTTTCTTTTAATTTTTGGTTATTTTTAGCTGGTGAAACATGTATTTCAGGACCTGTTTTCACATGTGACTTCACAATACCTGATTCATTACATTCACTCTTTCTAGACCTAGATGAAGATCGGCTCCTTTCACTTGAGACACCTCTAGAACTCCTGTCCTTTGTATGAGTAGAATGATTTCTTGCATCTTCAGGACTTTTATTATTTTTCCTATATGAACGCTTAGGGTGCCTATCAATACCTTTCAACTTACTGGTAAGCTTTTCTTTCTTTTCATGTATTTTTACTTCTTCAATGTATGTGTATTCATCATTAGCCGGTGGTGAACTCATCTCAGCAGATTTGTTGTCATTGGTGGTTTCTATATATTCCTCATTGTCTTCATGAAAGTCAGAGGAGTATGCTGACTCAATAATGTTCATCCTGGATTGCGTTTCACTCGTTCTACACTTCTTTTCTTTGCTTGTAACAATTTTATGGTGACCAGATAATGTTGGTTCCACACTTAAATTTCCATCAACTTTTTCAAAATAATTTTCTTCTTGAATATGTTTTACATTTTCACAATCTGAATCCAATTCCATGTCAACAATCCTCACAAAAGCATCAGTTTCAGCTAAGTTCTTGTTAGGAAAGTCAGTACAACTCTTTCCCTTCTCGACTGATGTTGTATGTTCATCTTCTGTTTCTATTATATTCTCCATTTCATTACACTGCTTCTCTACAAAATTTGCATCATGCTGCAGACTGAGTCCTTCAGGATATCCATTATCAGCACATGTTTGTCAACAAAAACAGGATCAGAGGATTCACTGGCAACACAGAGTTCAGCCATATCCGTCTTAATATCATGGCAAATTGTTTTTTTCTCATCATACTGACAGGATTCAATGAAGTCTGTAGACTGAGAAGAGCCATCCATATCATGAAGCTCTACATGATGAAGAACTGGCACTCTACTGTTAGTGTCATGTAATGGTTCTTCATCAACTGCACGGTTTATAATCACTGGTATTGTAAAGATCTGAGGTTCATTGTATTTGTCTGCAATATTTTCACCTGATGATTTCTCAATTTCTGTATGGTTCTCTTCCATTCCATCTATGACCACCCTGCTCATGTCATTTTGTGTTGAAGCAGCGTCTGACTTCTGAACTGAAAAATATCTACATCCATCCCTCTCATAACAACCTGCAGATTGTAGTTGGCACTTATGAGACCCACTATTACACATGTATTTTGTTTCAGTTGAGTGAGGAACATTTTGATTATTGATTACTTGTTCATATTTTGGCATTCTCGACTCTCTTCCAGAAATGACAGGTTGAGTGTAAGATTCTTTGTGGTTTGCAACATTCAGAACTGGCAAGGGTTTCACAATTTTAGGGGGCACATAATATTCAACTTGACAGATTTTTCTTTCTTTAGATGGTCCCCAGTCATGAGCAATGATTGCATCTACCTTATTATCTCCCCATATTTGTCTGGCAAAGGATGGCAGTTTCAGAGGTAATGTTGGTCTATCTTTATGTCTTGCTCTAGGGTCAGTTGGAATTTCTCTATCTGCTTTTTTCACAGCAGTTTTTGGGATGTGTCTTGGCTTTACACCACCTTTCAGCATTGTTCTACCTTCAAACTCCATTTTTCCACATGAACTAGGACTAGAGCTATCATCTGGGCTTTTATTCACTCTCTTTTCATACATTGTATCCAGGTTGTCAACTGGTTCTGGAAGAGAAGTGTCCATGGTATATGGGGGGGTGAAACCTGTTCCTGACAGCTGGCTACCATTTTCTTTTTTCAAGACCTGAATAAGAGACATCAGCTTTAATTTGTCATCCTCAGTTTTCACAAGTGCTGAACACTGCTTAATGAATAGTTTAAAAAGTTCTTCACTGTTCTTACTTGAGCTGCAGTCTCCCTGCATGGTTACTGTGTAAGTATCTTTTTCAATACATGATTCATCATCAATTTCTTCAGTGTAGTAGGGATTTACATCAGTACATAAACTGAGCAGAGATCCTGGTTTCGCACTCTGGCTCTCCCTGAATAAACTACCAAAAGATCTCTGACCAGTCTGCTGATTCCAAGCTTCCTGAATGAGGTTGAGGAAAGCTGGACTTCCACTGTCAACCTGTGATAATACTCGTGTAACAGTAGACTGAAAAGAAACTGGGTTTTCTGTTTGTTGGTTCAACATATTCGAACCCTGACCAGAACCAATCTGATCAGAGGGTAGGACTGGAGGAGAGAGGAACTTGTGATTTGGAGATGGACTCCCTTGATACACAGTTCCATAGAAAACTCCATTATCTTCATGTATTACTTCTTGCTTGGTCCGAGTGTTAAATTTTGAAGGCAAAATGTTTTCAGTTTTGGTATTAATAGAGTCATCATCACCACTTACACGTCTCTTTTTCACTGGTAGTAATTCATCTAGTGGAAAAGATCTGGGTGGTTTTATATTGAATACTTTCTTTTTTTTCTCCCCAACCATCTTTTTGAGATGTGATGAAACAGCATAGCTGGTTTTATTCTCTGGTTTGGCTGCAGTGTAGACTGTATCGATTTTGTTCTTCTCATCTATGTCATTAAAATGAGGAGAGGTGCTTTCTTTACAAATTTCAACTTTTTTACTTTGAGAATTTACACCCAATTCTTGCACTGTATCTGCATCTTTACACTGTGTTTCTAAGAGAAATATATGGTTTTCCTCTTTCCTTATGTTGTTACTTTTATTAGCTACTCTTACTGAACCATCATTACTGCAAATATCTCCTGGGTCTTTAAACTGTTCTGTTTCCTTTGTTTCTTGGCCTTTATGTTCAGCTTCATTATCTTTGTTTTTAGTTACTATTTTGTTATCTTCATGATCAAAATCATTAAGCTGTTTATTATACTCAGCCTCCATGTATTCTGATCCCTGGTGTAAACTCGACACTTCAAGCAGTAATGGTATTTGAACTTTGTGCTTGGGTTCTAGCTTACTACATTCCACTTCATACTGAACGGAACCTGAATTAGAATATGCAGCAACAACTTCTGCTGTAGCCCTGTTAAAATCATTCTCACACAATTGATGTGCTTCATTCTCAGCAAGCTGTGGCTTTGTTACTCCAATATCTGCAGCAGAGTGTTTAATGCTATCGGCCATGTCATCTTTGTCCACATTTTGAAGACCTATCTCCGATGCAGTTTGTAGAACTGAATTTTTCTCATGATAAAAAGCAATAGTCTTTTTTAATGCCTCTAATGGTGAACTGTGATCAACATTAATTTTAGAACAAATGGACCTTGGCTGATCTTTGGCCTGTTCAGGCAATTTCTCACTGCTCTTGACCACAGATTTGAAATCTTCCAGCCAACTTGGATCAACCTCATCATGGTCATCCAAGTCTCCTTCTCCTGAATCAAAACAAGTGTCTCTATTGGTTGTGAAAGAAATCTCTGCCAAGTTTGAATACTTGAACTTCTGTTTTTTATTCAAGAGCCTAAACAAGACCTCATCATCTTCATCTGTTGTTTCCTCCTCTGTGCTCTCCACACCAACTGACTTGATTTTGGCAAATCTTGATGACAATGCCATGATCAGAAGTGCCTGAAACAATCATTGATGGCTTATTATACATAATCTAAAGTGAAGAGAAAGAGAGATAAATGTATAAATGCTTATTAATACTGGTCCAAAAATTGCATATTAAAAAGGGTCCTGCATAACAAGTTCCATAATGACCCAACCATGCAACCATTGCTCTGTAATTTCAAGTTTGAAAATCATTGAAGTGGAACAGTGGGCTGACAAAGAGGAATTTGATATTTTCCCTTTTTAGGAGTCTAAATCTCCACCCTAGGACACTGGCAATTTGTGAAGATCCCCACATGATATGCTTACCAAAGTCTACTTCCCAAGACCCAGTACCATTCTGTTTGTCAAATTCCCGCCTGTTATAATTATGTCAAGAGCCTCAGTGTTGTTGTTGTTTCGAGTTCACCATTGCTGCTACAGTATTTCAGTCATATAGCGACATCCAACTAATTACAGGTAGAGGAAGACCCAGAATGCACTGAGGCATCCGGGTAGAACAACCAACCTACTGCAAGCCAGCTGGAAGGCTTCCTCACATGAAAATCCGAATTATCCTGAAGGGACTCAAACCCATGCAGGAAGGGGCTGAGTGAGTGCTATAGTCGGTGACTTAACCCTCTCAGCCAAGGAGGCCCCAGAGCCTCATGTACACCTGCCACCTCCACCCTGGGGCAATACACTGATAAGTGCATGATATAATCCAATAGCAAAAAATGAAACAAACTGAGCCCGAGCCAAATGCTTTTGATGTTCAACTAAAAGTGGATGCAAAGTCCAGCTGCTAAATTAAAACTCAAAAGTTCCCTCATAAACTTTTTTTTCTGTATGAAATATGGTCATGTCTTCAGTATGTTAATCTTGTAAACAACTGATAAGTAGTTAATCATCAAATACATGTGGTTAAGTATTTGGTAACAAATTTGAGTCATCACTGAAAATGATTAATACCACTGCATAGACCCAGTTCATATGAAACAAACATGCAAGTGCTTTGATTTTTTCATTTTTTTTTTAACTATGACCTTCACAATACCTATCCCAAATACTATACAAAACTACTAAAGAATTATTTACTTGAAAAAAAAAACTAAGTGAAGCGGGGACAAATTTATTTATCCTGAATAGTTAACAAGGACAAGTGTTAATAAATACACATAGAGTAAAAGAGTAATGGAGTGAATAACAACAAATCCACTTGTCCTAGGATAGTACATGTGTAAGTACATTTCATAGAAAGGAGAAAAGACAATAATGTATAAGGTTGACTTACCATCTCTTAAATCCCTTAACATTTTACCCAGTACTGTATCATTTTGAATGGAATTACTGTAATAATATTAACAACTAGAGCTTGCAGAGAGGCGCCAACATTCGTCTGTTTAACAAGTCGAAAACGTGGGGCCATATCTGAGATTTCAGTTTGAACACCATGAGGTTTAAAGAGTAACTGTTTATTGTGTTAAATAAATACAAAAAAAAAGAAAAAAAAAGTCTTAAATAGTGTAGAAGAAAGGGCAATAACTCAAAAGTTATGAAGTCAATTGTAATAGTTATGTTTCTTGTGTACTGCACTTCTCCTGGGGGGAGATCTATATACCTCTGACGTTTCATGTCAATATCTTATACTTTTTGAGTAATCAATCACATTAAAGTAATTGCATACGATCCAGTGATCACAATAGGGCTACTTTTTTAATTTTTCTCAATAAATAGAATAACTAGCATAAAACAACTTTGAAAATGTTCAAGATATTGTTATTTATGCAGAAGTTCCAATTATTTTCCATGAGATAAAGGGGCAAAACTCTAAAGATACTGATCAATGAGTTATGAAACTTGTTCCCTTTAGCAAATATGCCAAGAATAGTACAATGTCTTTGTTAGTTTTCAAAATATTCCATCAATAAGCAATTTTAACAAAAATTCTAAGCTACAAAGGGGCATAACTCTGAAAATATTGCTTTCAGAATAATGCCCCTGTCTTATAACTGCACCTTGTCATGATTATCAAGTATTCAAAGTTTCGTGTTGATACCTTTAAAAGTGTTTGATAAATGGGCTACATTTAATCTTTTGCAAAACAACAACCCAGGGCTCACAATAGCTCAATATTTTTTTGGAAACTGACAAGCTAAAAATGGTACACAAATTAAAAATATAACAGAACATTATTAATTAAAATACTTTGTTGCATGGGGGTTTGAGAGGAGATGGAGTCAGAGACTCAAGTGATGGTAAGTCAATGAAAATTTTGGCAAACGGGCTGCACCTTGTCATGATTATCAAGTATTCAAAGTTTCATGTTGATACCTTTAAAAGTGTTTGATAAATGGGCTACATTTAATCTTTTCCACAACAACGACCCATTTTCAAGCAAAATTCCCCCTTCAATGGAAAATGCAAGGGCTCGTATAGTCAAGTGGTAGATTGTTGTACAATAGGCCTACCATTTTACTGTTTGATTTCCATTTCACTTTCAACCAATAAAGTTAGTGTACATTTTTATAATTAGATCTTCTGTATGTGTGTGCATTAATATTGCCTAAAATTCGCCCCTCGGGGGAAAACGACACGAAAATTCTTCCTCCTGAAGGCTGAGGTTCTATTCCCCCTAAACAGAGAGGGAGCCTTGTGAAATCTGCTGAATACAAAACTTCAAAAGGCTAAATCTCTCCGAATTTTTTTTTTCTATGCCAAATGGTATTTTACATTCCTCTCACATTCATATATAATGAGTTAAACAGAAAGGTCTCATCTCCATTCGTGTTTTAATATAATTCAGAAACTTCATAACATAAATACACTTCAGTACATTGCACAAACCTTCAAAACTTCCAGATATCAAAAAGGGCTCCACTCCATCTTGGTTTGCCTCGTTTTGATTCTGCGCGTGCAACGCACGAGGTAAACAAACTAAGGGACTGTTCATTTTGGGTTAATAGTCAGATTATATTGAACTGAATATTGTCTTTTCCTATATGGTCTGTATTACATTATTATTGTAATAAGGTCAGAGACCTTAACTAATGCTTTAAGGATATTCGAGGGTTAGGGAAGAGCACTGTACTGTACTCCTCGCTGTCGGGATCCATACCGCGGTATTTTTCACGCACTACGTCATGCAAGTTTATCTCTGAAGTATTGGCAAACAACTATATTTAAAAAAAAGTTAATATTTTCAAAAAGATATGGATCTATTATAGATCTACAGAAAAATAAATTAATTATTTTGAGCTTTTTTTATATAAAAAAAAAACACAACAAAAAACAATAATAATAATTGTTTCCCCCCAACGACGTAAGATAAATAGGTTTAATGAAACACATGGGCATAACTCAATTATGCATGGGTAATTTTCGATGACATCTAATGTCTTTGTAACGTCAACCAGTTTATACATTCATGCAAAGTTCCATTAAAATCAAACCAACCAGTTCCAAGATAGACCTGTTGCTCCGGGCGGAAAGTTTCCTTTTAAAATGTTTGTTTAAAAGTAGGAATTACAAAGGGTCATCTATCAATTAAACTTGAGTGGATTTGATAGCGTTTGACGTCCATGCCAAGTTTCATAAGGAAAAAAAAATATAAAAAAATAACTAACTAGATCTACACATAACAACTTCAGCCCTCCTCCCCCGCAGAAATTGGAAAAGTGGCTTTGTCTTTCATTTTTGGAAATTCAGGCGCGATATTTCGGCCATATTGGGAAAATGTAGTCTAACTTAAGATACATCAATAACATATGGCAGGCTACATACAAGTTGCATCAAGTTAATAATTGTAGTGCAGCGCGGAGATACTCTGAATGGATATTTACTTCGGTAAGCCAATAAAATGCCAGTTTTCAGTTTCATTCGCTTCTAAAGAATGTAATTTTATTAACCAATCTCGTAAAATAGAGTTCGGGAGAATCATGCCAACATTTCTGGAATTTTAGAATTGTAACATTGGGAAATTCTTTCACCAATATTGGTAAAAAGGCTTTTTGAAATTGAGAAGGTACTCAATACATGCCTCTACTATAGAAGGAAAAAAGGCCATGAACTTTTCTAAATGGACATTTTAAGATTTTGGAAATTCCTGACAAAGCAAGCACTGAAAGTCTTTCTAATTATTTTAAGCATCTCGTTAACAGATGGTCATTGACTAAAAATCTTATTTTTAAATAATATATTACGTCTATCAATATCCATGCACCTACAGACGCATGGTCACCCAATGCAACAATCTGTATTGCAAACAATGGATAGTTTACCCATCACAAGCAATCTAGCGTTGTGTATTTCATTTGCCGTCATGAACTTGACTGATCAATGCGTATGCGCTGGACTTGCGAAAACTTACTTAACTTAAATAGCGTTTTCCCGCGCAATTTGACCTCCACTTACCGAGTTTATTTGTCAGGAGTCCTCATCAACATTAACGAGGCAGAGTAGATATTCTTTTGTTATTTGTATCGAGCTGCATTAATATCTCATTTGAAATCATAATGGCGTAAAATGTCTGCCAATATGAAGTTATTTCAACTGACCTGTAGAGGACATGTGTTGCGAGCAATGCCAGTGATTTGTTAACCACTCGGATCGATAGTGATTTACTGACAACTTTTAAAAAGCTTTGTTAATGATCCATTATCAACTATTTAGTTAGTTTCAAATATTGGTTAAGCGGATTTTGAGAATGGAACTGTTATAATAGTTATCAGAGAAAGATAGCCCACATCAATCACCTATGCTACATAAGATATTGTCTTGCTGAGCTTGGTTCGTTATGTTCATTGGTCGTCAGAATGCCTAGATGTTGGATAACAAAATTTACTCAACCGACGGACGTTATACACAATCAATATCTTTACATGAAAAAATCAGCAAATCTGTTATTCACTGATGTAACAGAGAAAGCCTGCAGCTCGTACGAAGTCTTAAACAAGAGGACCAAGATGGCCCCGAAAAAACTCACCTGAGAAATATTGCCTTCATTGCCTACACAAGTTACTATATATAATATAGCATAGTTGAATACATAATTCATGCAGAAATACAGAAAGATTATTTCAATTCCACAAACCAAACAGTACCTCGACATTGACTGAAAGATTATGGCTAGAAACATTATCATGAAACTTCAAAATGATTGCTTAAGAAATGAAAATGCTCGAGTGTATACAAAGTAATATTTGTCTTTTTTTTATGGTTAAAGGGCCATAATAGCCGATATCAGTCATAATTGAACTTGGTCTACAGATTATGGCTATAAACATTGTTATAAAGTTTGAAGATGATTGCTTAAGAAAGGAATATGCTAGTGTGAAAACACCGTGGACGCTGGACGGACGACAATAGCTCATCCTGAGCACATGTGCTCAGGTGAGCTAAAAAGCGACATTGTGCCGTTCTAAGCGTATGGATTGTTTCTGTGCGTCGTCTTGGTTTGGTATCTACACGTTCTCCGGAAACCCAGGATCGATTGTCGTCATTACGTTACACTCAATATAGTAATAAATAGGTAGAAGTGGACATCCGCCAAAATTAATGTTTTAAAAAGAAGTATTTGAATGTCCAGAAATCAGTGTATTCAATCCTAATTTAAAACCCTTTTCAGAAACAGACGATAATGAATGTCCACAATTGATATCTAAAGAGAACATGTATGACCCAAATTTCACCAACTTAAATAGGGATCAATTTTTGGCACCACAAATTATATGAATAAGAGATATGATATTCTCACAAGAATGTTTTAATTTATAAATAAGAACACAACACTGAATAATATTTACTGTCTTTATTTTATCATTTTTATCGTAAAAATATCTTAGTATCAAAACAACAGTGTGGGAGAAAACAGATGCACATCCAGTAAAGTTTTGGTGAAATGCATATTCTAACAAATAACAATCAACAATGTCTGCCTGTAACAAAAGCCATGAAACTGCACTGATAAAAATACATAACGAAAAAAACTAGATGGGTGTTCCTCGGGACACTTGTGTCACCTGCATTACAGCAATTGTGAGAGAAAGGGTAAGCATGAAATTATCAAAATTAAATTAATTTTGGTTCTACTTACAAATTATCACAATACCAAACAAGCCCTATCTATTTGATGCCAGCACCCTCATATGAAGGTGATCTCTATTGATTTGCCATGCTATGCTGGGCACAACAAGCAATATTTAGGACTTTGAGCACCTCATTAGGTGTCCCATGATCTTAATTTGAAGTACATCAACCATATAGTATTGGAAGTAATACTGTGGGCACACTTTTTACAAAATGAAGAAGGTGGGTTACAGTTCCTGAGCACCTATACCTCACAAGTTTTGGAGATTTCCATGAGCCAGTGTTACAGTTCTTGTATACTGGACATCTACACCTCATTAGAGATCCATGTTTTGGCTCAGATTTTTTTTTTAATCAAAATCAACAAAGGGGTGGGGGGTTGTCATTCAAGAATGAGATGAGCTAGAGTTACAGTTCTTGAGCTCTACACTTCTACATTCATGTTCCAAGTTTGAATTGAATTTATGCAACAGCGTTGAAGTTAAGCTCAGGACAAGGAGAGTGACTTGACGCCGACAACGCTGACAATGGACAAAATGATCCCTATCTGTCTTCCATGCTATGCAGGCAACACAAAAATGTATTCCCATGTTTCCCATGTCACCAATACATTGAAAGAAAAAAAATTAAATTACTGAAATTACAATCAACCTAGGTTCCTTACTAACTGATCATAATCCACCAACTCATAAAAAATCAGAGATCCTTGGGTAAGTGTTAGGCCAGTTGGTGATGAATACAAGGTCACAAATCTACAACTCTGACATTCAGACAAACCCTTCAAATAAAGTGTTGTAACTTGCACAATTTATAGACCCTTCCCTAGTTTCTTATGTAATATAACAATACAATCAAACAAATGGTCAGTTAGATGGAAACGTGTCTATATTTTGACCTCCAATATCTATGGGAGCCATCTACTTGTCATGTTTAGTTTGGTAACCATCAACTTTTAACATGCAAGTTTAATACAAAACTTGGTGTATTGAATGTCTGATGCAATATATGCCCCTCTCTCTCTAAAAAAACGGAAAAAAAAAACAACAACATGAGTGGCACTGACCTTAATATGACTTATTGTTAAGTTCTTGCCATTTTCCTCAATATGAGGTATAAAAGACACACGAATCTAAATAAACAAAGAAAATTCCTAATCTACATGTGTAGAATTCTCTCCTGTTTTTACATAATCAAGTGTGATATATGTTTAACACTGCCTAACAATAACTATTTCAACGCACCTGATTGCCATTTGCCCTTATCATTGTACATGTATAAGTCAATATGACTAACCGCATATCAACAACATGAAATGGACCTACCCAATATATACAGATTATTCAAATTAATAACATTATCCATTAGCTATATAGGAATA
>CM037787.1:8976663-8995661 GCA_021229015.1 Solen grandis
ATTTAAACGGGTTGAGGTAATTGAGATTTATGGCATTAGGATGTCATTAGTCTTTTCTTTTTTACAAATGTTTGAAGTTAATATTCACTAATTCGAAACCAGAGTGCTACATTTTCTGTGTTTTCGTTTCAGTACCAGTAAAGGGGAAAGTTCAGGACTTCCATATAACAATTCAGTTTGAATTACCATATGGTTATTCGTGAATTATACATCAGTAAGAAATTGTAAATAATATAATTGTTATAACTACATTGTACATAAATAAATAGCTACATGAAATGCCATATTCAAATTTGTTAATTGAAAGGAGACATGAAGCCACATAATTTTTGTAAAAATAAAAGATAAAAAAAAAGCGTTTCTTATCAGAAAAAAGTTTAAATGGAAAAATTATAGCTATGGTGTTGAATTGTATTCTTAAAATACAGTTCAATTTGCTTCTGAAATAAGGTCAGAGTGCATAGCTTCTTCGCCAAAGTACACATATATATGTTTTATTTCATGGCGCAAAGTATATGTTTTCTTGAATTAAAGTAAAACTGAAGAAAAAAAAGATCACAATATACATGTAGGTGGTAATGTCGCCGATGTACGTCAAACGCACCCAGATATTTCGGGGATAGTCTGAAAATTCTTGTTATGCAAAGTCGTGTATACTTACTGCGATTGAAGAATGAACGAACAGACGGACACATTACCATTACTACTGCTACTACTGCAGCACCTGCAACAACACAACAATAAGCACCAGCAGCAATGATATCAACAACTACTACAACCATTCGTGTTGATGACGACGACAATAACAGTGATCATCATTATCATCATCGTCTTTCAGGACTGAGCTATAAACGGCGATATGCAGTATATTACGTTTGCGGTAAGCAATATTCGGTGTAGGCTGTATACGGTTTCATAGTCACAGCTAACAAGTAGTCACTAAACACCATCACAGGACCACGGCAGTTTTCGAAATTGTATGTCCATTTCTTGGCAATACATGTTGTCAAGGTTAAGGGTCTATATATTTGGAGCAAAAACATCAGGCTCATTCTGGTTTTATACTGTTGTTTTATACTCCTTCAGTATATGTTTCAGACCCACTATGACTCCTTCAGTATATGTATCAGGCTAACTGAGTTAAATACTTTTTCAGTATATGTTTATCACTGTTTTTGTTCTCAATGTTTTTAAATGACATAGAAGACATTTTTATTAATAAAGGATTATCAGGAATAGATGTTAGTTTGTTTAAAATATTTTTAATATTATATGCAGATGACATAGTAATATTTGCAAGATAGTCGTGATGAACTGCAGCAGAGCTTGGGTGCACTTTTAGTTTATTGTACATGTAATAGGTGGAAATTAGTTGTAAATACAAGTAAAACCAAAATAATGATATTTAAGAAAGCAGGAAGGCTACCTATTAATACTATATTTCATTACAATGACAGTGAAATTGAGATAGTTAAATCATTTATTTATTTAGGCATTGTGTTAAGTACAGGGGGTCTTTTTCAGAGGCACATACTGCACTGTCTGGTCAAGCGCTTAAAGCTATATTTCAAATGAATAAATATTCACATAAATTTACTGATATATCTGTAAAACATAAAATTGATCTTTTTGATAAATTGATTACTCCAATTCTTAATTATAGGAATCAAGTCTGGGATTTTGCTCAGGGCAAATGTATTGAAAGGGTACATCTTCAATTTTGTAAGAGAATACTGGGTGTAAAGAGATGTACACAAAATGATTTTATATATGGAGAACTTGGACGAATGAATTATCAGTGTTTGCGATACGTTATGATCATTAAGTATTGGGTTAAAATATTACGGACGAATAATAACAAATATATACGTAAGGTCTATGAGATGCTAAAAACTGATGTAGAATGTAATCCTGATAAAAAAAAATGGAGTTCACTTTTGAAAGATTTATTATGCACTCTTGGATTTACTGATGCATGGTTGTATCAAGATATTGGTAACGCTGAACTGTTTTTATTACTTATTAAACAAAGAATAAAGGATCAATTTATTCAAAACTGGAATGGGAGGTTAAATGATTCTAGTAGGGCTGTATTTACAAAAACATTGCATCATTTACATTTCAACCATATTTAAGTATAATACATTTTGCAAAGTTTAGATACAATTTAACAAAATTCAGAGTTTCTTCACACAGGCTTGGCATTGAAACAGGTAGATGGTCAAAACCGAATCCCATTCCAATTAATGAACATGAATGTTTTCACTGTAATGTGCTTGAAGACGAATATCATTTTATTTTACAATGTGGTTTGTATAATAAATTAAGGAATACATATACACCTAGATATTATAGAATACGTCCTAATATGGTTAAGATGATAGAATTGGTAAATAGCCGAAGTGAAACAGTCTTAAAAAGTCTTGGTATTTTCATTTCTAAAGCGTTTCAAACGAGGAATGAAATGCTTTATACGTAATGATGACTTAGCATATGTTTTCAGTAATTTTATACGTCAAAATGTTTTTTAGTGTATACGTTTTATTGGTAATAAATTCTGTATTATACTCATACTTTATGTTAAGACATTGCTTGTACCTAAAATAATCATACTTAAAGACACGATTTCATAATGTTTTATGTAGTTTATATATTAAGACTGAGATTACAACATGCATATTGAATTCGCAGTTTTTGATAATAATACAGGCGAAAGCGAGTATCATGATATAATGCAGGTAATTTTTATGCTCACTGATCCTTTGGATTTTGATGTTATTTTCTGTTGTTACATGTAATAAATAATAATATGTGTATGTGTGTAAATTATGTATACATGTATTTGTATTTTAATTTTCAGCTGTTATGCCTATAGTTCGCTTTCGGTAGGTGTGTGGATACTGGAATGTTTTTCATCGATTGCCTTGTAAATATTTTGGATCAGTGATTATAAAAACTTACAAAATAAATAGTAAATAACGCAAATACATTTGTGTCTACTAATTATATCAAAAAGACTTACATAAAATTGAAACTGGTGCACATTTTAATGATATAGTCACCAATTCTACATGTTTCTTTGTCTATATATGTATTATATGTGTTAACTGTACATGTATGTTCTCTTGGGTCACTGACCTTCTGGATTTTGAGAAATAAAAACTTCAAACTATTGTATCAGACTAATTGAGGTTTTATACTCATTTAGTATATGTATCAGGCCCACTGTGGATTTGTACTCCTTCGGTATATGTATCAGGCCCTCTGTGGTTTTGTACTCCTTCAGTATATGTATCAGGCTCACTGTGATTTTATACTCCTTCAGTATATGTTTGTTTGTTGGGTTTAACGTCCCACCAACAGTATTTCAGTTATTTGGAGACGATGTCCAATTGAGACAGATATAGTGCTGCCACACTGCAATATCACGCTGTAGACATGTGGCATGATACTACACCCAGTCACATTATCCTGACACCGGGTCAACCAGCCCTGCAACTACCCTTATATGCTGAGCGCCAAACAAGGGAGCTATACGACTTTTGCATGTCGAGGCCGGTGATCGAACCCAAGACCTCCCGCTCCCGAGGCGGACGCTCTAACCATTCAGCCAGCGGGGACGGTCCTTCAGTATATGCATCAGGCCCACTGTGGTTTTGTACTCCTTCAGTATATGTATCAGGCTGTGGTTTTGTACTCCTTCAGTATATGTATCAGACTCACTGTGATTTTATACTCCTTCAGTATATGTTTGTTTGTTGGGTTTAACGTCCCACCGACAGTAGTAGTAAGGTCGCCGGTTTGGCTCCAAAGACTGCGCATGCGCAGGAGTGACGTCATCAGATTATTTGCGCATGTGTGGCGGCCATATTGTTTTCTAGCATTAATTTTAGAATAACATCATGATCTATATTTAGAAAAGGCATCATGATCTATATTTAATTGACATCAGATCTATATTTAGAAATGACATCAATCATGGTACCTTGTATATTCAGTCATAGGGCTTAATCATGGACATTGAGGGTCAGGTCCTCAGCCTTAGACGGGGACTATACAAAGTCTTAATAAATAAAATATATAAACAGAAATAAATGAAAAGAACATATAGGGTCATGGACTATACACGCAATGAGTAAATATAATAAAAAATATATCAAACAATATTGGAACATACTTTTTGAACATACCTGTACACTTTACTTCAACACAAAACGGAAATAAAGATCAATTCCTCAGAATTCAGGTGTGTGTGGAACACAATTTTTGAACATGTCTGTACACGTTATTTCAACACAATTTTTGAACATGTCTGTACACGTTATTTCAACATGAAACGGAAATAAAGATCAATTCCTAAGGATTCCCATATTGGTTTTCTAGCATGACATCTAATTTTAGAATGACATCATGATCTATATTTAGAAATGGCATCATGATCTATATTTAGATTAACATCATGATATATATTTAGAAATGGCATCATGATCTATATTTAGATTGACATCATGATCTATATTTAGAAATGACATCAATGTACAGAGCTGACTTGTACATTTGACCTAGGGTTAAGGACATTGAGGGTCAAGTCCTTAGCCCTAGGCGGAGACACATGGTGTACAATGGACAATTCAAACACCGTATGAGAAAAAAAATGGCAGCAATAAATAGAAAATACAATGGGTAAAATCACTATTTTAAAATTAAAAAGGAAGAAAAAACATTAAAATAAGTAAGAAAAAAATGTATAAATATGTAATATAGAAAATAAAAAAACCCTCAATAAATACATAAGTCAAAATAAAATGATACATTATTTTAAAAGAGAAACACTTACGATGTGAACAGTTCCATATCTTCCAAGAGAATGAATACATTTCCGGTAACTACTTTAATGTGTTTTCCATTTATGGTCAAAGTGTTTCCGGTCTCTATTTTTAGTCCAAGGCGTGAGAACGTACACTGTGTTCATGGGAACCCTGCTGTGAAAGTTATTAACTTTTCCCCAACACCGGATTTTCGGTATGAACATGAAGTGGCATCAGCTGTGAAAGTCATTAAATGCATGGCCTTTTTTCTGCTCTAACATTTAGTCATTTGAGTATAGGTATGGACTTGGAGCCCATTGTAAAGATATCCAAAATAGCAAAAAGAGTAAGAAGTAGAGAAAAACAAAACAACGGCCCTTTTCAGGGCCAACCCAGATGTCTCGAAAGGATATTTTTTACAATTGTCAAAACCAAGTAATAAAATTATCAAACCAAATGATTTCATGTCATTCGTTACCAGGCTGTGCGATGGATAAGTCACATATAACTAACATGGACAACGACTGCATAGCTGACATGGACAAAATACAGGACCGATACCAACGTACGCTTAAAATAACAACAACACTCAGGAGTATCGTAGCCAAATTGAGTGAATGTTACTGTACTGATCTATACTACGATGATATCTTAAATATCTTTGATGCACATTTCATCACCATAGAACATGTTGAATATCTGCTGAAGAAACTCATAGACAATCATGAGTAACCACTACTCTGTGAAAACAACGGCCCTTATCAGGGCCAACCCAAAGGTCTCGTAAGAGAATATACCTCAATTGTCACCATTTTTTCAAATTCCCTTCAAAAATATTTTTTTTCATTAAAATATGATCCAATGTTTTTATAAAAGTTTACAAAAGTTATAAAAATGTTACAAAAAAAATAATCATCACAACTACCATGCGGTTTGAAATGTTTAATTTAACAGCAATTCTGGAAAGAAAAGTCATATGCGTAGGTGGTTATTTTAGTTTAGACTCTACTGTGTGTATAGCGTGGCGGCCATATTGAAATTGTATGGCGGTGCTATTGATTATGGGGTACTGATAGTCCCAATAATATACAGAGCTGACTTGTATATTCAGTCATAGGGCTTAATCGCGGATATTGAGGGTCAGGTCCGGGGACTATACAAAACCAATATAGTCTTTATACAATGATCAACATATGATCATCATACAATAAATGAAAAGAACATATAGAGTCATGGACTATACACGCAATTAGTAAATATAATAAAAAATATATCAAACAATATTGGAACACAATTTTTGAACATGTCTGTACACGTTAACATGAAACAATCAGTAATAAAGATCAATTTCCCTGAACTCGGACGTGTAGGGCATGGAACACACTTTTTGAACATGTCTGTACACGTTATTTCAACAAAGGAAAAAATTCAACATAATGACTTGCGAATATTGAAATCAGTTAAAGCATTCTTTCTCTCTCTTAATTTCTGTAGAGTTTGTATATGATTATATAAGCACATTCTCATACTTAAACTTGTATAAAATTTAATGAAGTACATGAGCACGCACATGTATACATGTAACATTTTCATGTTATATTCTCTCTCTCTCTCTCTCACACACACACACACACACACACACACTTTTAATCAAAGTATTTCCGGTATTTATTCTTGGAAATGTATTTCCAGTATACAACTAGAGTAAACCAGAGATAACTGGTTTACAATTTGAACCGACCAATGCAATGTCTTCATTTTATGTCGATTGAACATGACTAGACTAGACTAGACATGTTGATTAAAAATTACCATGACTTAGATCAACAACCAATCAGAAAAGAAATGCAGAATCGCAACCAATAACATGTTTCATTCCATGAATAGGCATGACATTGCACAACAACCAGCAATCATTTTTACTCCATAAATCTGATGAGGTGTACACACACACACACACACACACACACTATTCAAACAAAATTATAGAATGTGTTCTGGAAATGAAATGGACATGCCGAGTAAGGTAAACGTTTTAATATATAAATCACCTACCTTTTTTTCCTCAGTATCCATTTTTTTTTTATATCACACAACAGAATTTCCAAAAAGTTAATGACATGTTTATCAATTAGTCTTTAGAAATTTCCTGCACACAAAAAAATTCCAACTGATCACTCTAAGAGAATACACAGAAAAAAAATCTGTGTACTCTGTGCGTGAAAAAGATTATGTTTATGATGTCTGTGTATGTTTTGGGCTTCTCTAACTTAAAACACATGTTTGTGTGTAATCGACATAATCCTAGAGCGGTGTGAAAGAGCTAATTAAAAATACATTACTTCTTTCAGTTTACCAAATTATATACCATTTGTATACAAGTATAAAATATTGAACGAATTTTGTTATTTTGATTTGAACATGATTGATCATATATTCATTTTGTTATATATACAAAAAACAATATTTCTTTTTTTCTGCTCTACATTTATCATTTGAGTATAGAATATTGTTATTTTGAATTTTTAGAACTCAATTGATTTATATTGTTTTAGTGCAAATCAAGTCTAAATACATGATTGATCCCATATTATTTATCGATTTTTGTTATATCATACAAAAAACAATATTTCCTTTTTTTCTCTTTTAATTTTCTATACATGATTGATTTATCATACAAAAAAAATCAATATTTTCCTTTTATTCACTAACATTTAGTTATTTGAGCATACAAGTAGTAAGCAGATTCAAAATAAATCTGTTATTTTGATTTTCAATCGAATTATTGTCAGTTATCGATTTTATTGATTTCCTCCACCCCCTTTTTTAAAGGTACAATGTTAAAAGGTAATATCTCCCTTAGTTATTAACCGATTTGAATCATTTTCATAGCAATGGAAAGCTCAAAGTGAGATCTTTACTTTGAACACTCTTAACCGTAAGTCCATGATGAATAAAAACCGGAAATGACGTCATCAAATTTAAAAAATGACTCTATCTCCCTTAGTTGTGAACCGATTTGAATCATTTTCATAGCTATGAAAAGCTCAAAGTGAGATGTATACTTTGAACTCCTTAACCGGAAGTCCATGATAAATAAAGAACCGGAAATGACGTCATCACATGTTATCACATGTTAAAATCGACCCTATTTCCCTTAGTTTTCCATTGATTTAATTATTTTTATTACTTTGGTAAGCTCTTAGTGGGATCTATCCTTTGAACTCTTTTAACCGGAAGTCCATGATGAATAAAAACCGGAAATGACGTCATCAAATTTAAAAAATGACTCTATCTCCCTTAGTTGTTAACCGATTTGAATCATTTTCATAGCTATGAAAAGCTCAAACTGAGATGTATACTTTGAACTCCTTAACCGGAAGTCCATGATAAATAAAGAACCGGAAATGACGTCATCACATGTTATTACATGTTAAAATCGACCCTATTTCCCTTAGTTTTCCATTGATTTAATTATTTTTATTACTTTGGTAAGCTCTTTGTGAGATCTATACTTTGAACTCCTTAACCGGAAGTCCATGGGCCTTCAAAACCGGAAATGACGTCATCACATGTTATCACATGTTAAAATCGACCCTATTTCCCTTAGTTTTCCATTGATTTAATTAATTTAATTACTTTGGTAAGCTTTTAGTGGGATCTATACTTTGAACTCTCTTAACCGGAAGTCCATGATGAATAAAAACCGGAAATGACGTCATCAAAAGTAAAAAATGGCTCTATCTTCCTTAGTTGCTATCCGATTTGAATCATGTTCATAGCTATGAAAAGCTCATAGCGATAAGCTATCGTTAACGTAGTGGTTTTTTGATTGATGGTTCATGCATGGCTGATTTAGATTTTCTGATTGGTTAGTTGTACATTTATATTCAATGTAAATTCGCCATTTCGACATTTTATGTAGATATTGTTTGTAATCATAGGAAGAAAATCCTCGCGGTATTTCAAAGAGTGATTTATATACTGTTGAGAGTGAATAACTATGGATGTTTTATCAGAAAATCTCTGTATTTTAATTTATAGAAATATGGTGGAAGAACCATTCATATCTTTGAAATATATTCTCGATTATGAATTGTATAAAGTGGCGTTATTTGAGGCATGTAGAAAGATAGTCTTGAAAACCAAAATGTCTATTTAACAGTGGTTAAACAAAGAAGAAACATTTCTAACATTCAAAAAGTCATTAACAGAGTTATCATACAAGTACAACAAACGTATTAACATCAAAATCCTTACCATGACAGAGTGGAATACTTACGTTCAAGATAATGTAAAAGTTGTGAATTGGATATATGATGGGAGAAATGGCTGTATAGCTTTTGACATAGGGCCCGAAGATCCCTACATGGAACAACATTTTCAGTTGGCGATATTGGGATAGTATCTCTATGTAGACCTTTGAATGCAGGTCTTAACGACATTCTAAAAATAGATAGACAATCATATGATAGTGACTTCATACTCATCATTTACTTAACTTTACTTAATGATATATTCTCTTATTCGAGAGTGACGCTGAGATTTCATCATCAAACAAGTTTGGACACGTTCAACATTTGATGACGTTTGTTACTAAAATTAGCATTCAGTAAAAGCAGTCAGCCAATCAGATTTAGGTATTCTTGACCAATCAGAGTGGACTTGAGCATATAAAAGACAGTGTAACGAAGGCTGTTGTCATATGTTGTCTGGCAATCGACAAACAACTATGGCAAACAACTAAAGATGCAAACTTGCTCTAGGAAATGATCGTTACGTTCAAGTGTGCGAATGGAAAGGGGAGCTCAGGGTTGACTTGAGAGAATGGCTGAATGGAAAACCAACGAAAAAAGGTATCAGTTTAACACTGAAGCGGTGGAAAAACTTGGTAGATGCATCAGAGCTTGCGGACCAGCGACTTAAAGACAAGCAGGCTTATAATACCCATCTTGGAGGAAACGTTTATTGTACAGTGAGTGAGGGAAGTGTTTGCGTCGACATAAGACAGTATTGGAAACCCGAGGAGGACGTGGTACCTACCAGAAAAGGACTTTATTTAAGACCAGATGAATACCAACGCTTGAAAGAATACATACCGGAAGTGGAACGGGTGTGTCCTGAACTGGACACAGTCATTCCGTGTTATTTAGAAGCAGATCATATGAATATTATAGGTTCATTACAGTGTTCAGAGTATCACCCTAATGATTTTCACAACTGGTAAAAAATGACGTAAAATCTATAAATAGAATGCACTAAAATAGAAACAAGACACACTATAAAAGAGAAGAACATCGTCATTTCCTTCATACTATGAACTTTACCGACTCAATACGCGTCATGGCTAATGGACTAGTATATTATGATAAAAGACTAGAGACCTTTGACAACTATCCAAAACAAATGGTTCCAAACAAATATGAGTTGGCTAAAGCCGGTTTTTATTACACTGGAACAGCGGATAAAGTGGTTTGTTTTAGGTGTGGTATTATTTTAAAAGACTGGGAAAGACATGATAACGCCATGATCGAACACGAAAAATGGTCACATGACTGTGAGTATATAAAAATGGTGGGGGTACCAGGCATGGATGTTATTGGATAAACATCACCGACCAATCAGAATGGACTTGAGCATTATAAATAGATGTTACAGTCCTGCATACTGTCAGTATGTTCGGGCTCATGTACATAGTATATTGATGTATAGATGAAATGATCTGGTGGTTGACTAAACGAAGATTTAGACGAGAAACAAGACTTGAGGCAGCCAGATTCATTAAAATATTAGAACAGTTTGAACCCGCCCGAGGTGGATAATGATTAACAACATCGTCTTGTATACAGACCTAACTTGTGCTATCAACCTAACAGAACTGACATTAAAATGTTCTAATATCATCTATAACCCGAAAACATTTTCTGGTGCTCAATGGAAAAGTAAAAAGATGGGTGGTCATTGTATGCTGTTTTCAAATGGAAAAATGATTGTGAATGGAAAAACTAAAACTGTGAAGGAAGCAAAATTACGTGTGAGACGTTACGCTCGTGTATTACAGAAGATGGGATGGTCCGTTCAGATAGGACATATCTACGTCAAGACTATATCCGCCTTATTCAAAGTAGAAGGACCTATAGACTTGACACAGATTGTGAGACACTACCAAGGAAGCTACGAACCGGGACGATTTCCAGCCGTCATGTTTATTAAAGACTCTGTACATTTTACATGTTTTCATTCTGGTAGTGTTCTTATGACTGGAATCAAATCTGAGAAACAATTGTATGATGTATGTTTACCTGCACTTATCGAAATACCAATATTGTAAAGTGTGTTTGGGGGTCCGCCCTAATCCCCAACATACTATATTCAGCGGGGTCAATAAAATGTGAAATTGAACTTTTGTGTTGTTATTTATGATGGTAAAGAAAGAAAAACAAACATTTAAATCTATACTCCTCTAGTATATTTATCAGGCTCACTGTGGTTTTATACTCCTCTGGTATATGTATCAGACTCACTGTGGTTTTATACTCCTCTGGTATATTTATCAGACTCACTGTGGTTTTATACTCTGACAGTATATGCATCAGGCTCACTGTGGTTTTATACTATGACAGTATATGATTAGGCTCACTGTGGTTTTATACTATGACAGTATATGATTAGGCTCACTGTGGTTTTATATTCGTTCAGTATATGTATCGGGCTCAGTGTGGTTTTATTCTTCTCCGGTATATGCATCAGGCTCACTGTGGTTTTATACTATGACAGTATATGCATCAGGCTCACTGTGGTTTTATACTATGACAGTATATGTATTAGGCTCACTGTGGTTTTATACTATGACAGTATATGCATCAGGCTCACTGTGGTTTTATACTATGACAGTATATGCATCAGGCTCACTGTGGTTTTATACTATGACAGTATATGTATCAGGCTCACTGTGGTTTTATACTATGACAGTATATGTATTAGGCTCACTGTGGTTTTATACTATGACAGTATATGCATCAGGCTCACTGTGGTTTTATTCTTCTCCGGTATATGCATCAGGCTCAGTGTGGTTTTATACTATGACAGTATATGCATCAGACTCACTGTGGTTTTATACTATGACAGTATATGCATCAGGCTCACTGTGGTTTTATACTATGACAGTATATGCATCAGACTCACTGTGGTTTTATACTATGACAGTATATGTATCAGGCTCACTGTGGTTTTATACTATGACAGTATATGCATCAGGCTCACTGTGGTTTTATACTATGACAGTATATGCATCAGGCTCACTGTGGTTTTATACTATGACAGTATATGCATCAGGCTCACTGTGGTTTTATACTATGACAGTATATGCATCAGGCTCACTGTGGTTTTATACTATGACAGTATATGCATCAGGCTCACTGTGGTTTTATACTATGACAGTATATGCATCAGGCTCACTGTGGTTTTATACTATGGCAGTATATGCATCAGGCTCACTGTGGTTTTATACTATGACAGTATATGCATCAGGCTCACTGTGGTTTTATACTATTACAGTATATGCATCAGGCTCACTGTGGTTTTATACTATGACAGTATATGCATCAGGCTCACTGTGGTTTTATACTATAACAGTACATGCATTAGGCTCACTGTGGTTTTATACTATGACAGTATATGATCAGGCTCACGTGTTTTATACTATGAATATATGATATATGTTGTCATGGTAATGGGTTTATATATTTGGAGCATAAAACATATTAAGCATCAGGCTCATTGTTCTTATATATGTATCAGGCTTGATGTGGTTTTATACTGAACCAATATATGTATCAATCTTACTTTGGTGTGATACTCCTCCAGCATATGTTTCAGGCTTATTATGTTTTTTTACTCCTCTTATATACATATATCCTTACAAGATTTATTGATGTTTTATTAAATAAAAAAGAAAAAAAAACGAAATGGAAAAAAGGTAAAAAAAAACAACAAACAATATCCATCTTATATAAGAAATACTTCGTGTTGAGAAAATAATATGGCATTGATTGCTCTACATACACAGGAGTTTGGTAAGTCTCATATGGAGTCAAAAATGAACTCCGATTCAAATAATATTAATATGTGGTACTTCCGGTATTACAATAACTTATGTACAAACTGCTATCAAATATAATACATAAATATGTGATTATATATATATATAATACGACATAAAAATACGTTTAAAATAAATACGAAAAGTACACGTATACATTGTATCAAATTAATTTGGAATCTTAGCCAGAGGTCTATATCTATCATTACATAGGGTTGATGTTGAAGTACCTGCAAAAAAATCATTAATTAAAACTTTAAAAGCAGTTGAAAATATGTTGGCTAATGTTTGCCCTTCAGTTGGAAGTAATGCATTAGAGTCTCGGAACCTTAGATTTGAATTATTTTCTCAACACTAAATATTTCTTACCTTAGATAGATATTGTTTTTTACCTATTTCCCATTTCGTTTTTCTTTCTTTTTCATTTAAATACAGCATCAATATATCTTGTAAGGACAGCTTGGTTGGTGACGGTGGATATGGGGCTTGTGGATTCAACCCCAACTGAACCTAGTCAATTTAAAAGAAATACTTTAAGTTTAAACTGAATTATATGATGTCCCAAATTAAATTTCGCGAAGTATACTTATATCCGTTATTTCACTAATCAAAAATACTTTTATATTTCACTCATTAACAAATTTGTTGATCAGTAACACTCGTATCAATTTATTCAGTTAGTTCATACAACATCAAATTGTGTACAGTGTACCTACCTTACCTACCTCATTTAAAGACGATCGCAGCAGTTGCATTTTTTTTCCAAACAATTAGAATGCCATGATCCTTTTTATATTGACAGCATTTTATCAAAATGATCAATGTTTTTGTCAGTATAGCCTATATAGCAGCAGTTTAGAATGAAAATTCACCTAAGAAACTTTTTTTCTTCAAATTAAGTACAATCATACAGTACAAATGTTATGTAATTACAGTATATTGGCGAATCATCAAATGCAATGAAGCAAAATGAATTTAGGGTGTACTATAGGTTTACATCTATTATTAAATACCCTTACGTATGGCTAAAACACACTTTATTTTGAAAAAAATGTACAAACCAGCAGTATTTGTTTAAAACTTTATTTTTTCTATTGATAAAACATTCAGAATGTTCTTATTTTCTTCAATAAATACTTTTTATGTTGTTATATATAAGATAAAGACTTAAAATCAATAGGACAGCAGGCTTATCTTTTTAAAATACACATCTTAAGTTTGTGGGTAGGGAATTTACATAGGGGAATTCTAACTTTTGAGTAGACAAATATTTATTCATATATATATATTTATAGGCCTGTAGACCTACTACCGAAATCCCGTTTACAGTATACGCAGGAATAACGCGCATGCGTTGCAGTTTCTTCCCTCTTAATCATTTTAAACATTTTTCTCATAAGTGCGCCATGACAGTCGGAATGATACATATGTACAGAAAATATACAATTGTGGCAATATCTGTCCTAAATATAGGTTCAAATTTGCGGTTGGTAACAGAACTGAAAACTTTGCAGTTGAAATATAAGACGCACACCTTTCCGATCTTGACTTTTTCACCATCTAGCGTATTTTTTAAACAAACCCTGATATATTTGCATTACCGGTGACAGTGTAAAATTTACTCGTGTATGATAATAGTAATTGTCGCAATCTCTTTCACAGATGGTCACTGACTAAAACTTGATTGTTAACTTTATGTGTGTATTACCCATCTACAGACGCATGGCCACCCAATGCAACCACCCTTGATCGTAAATAAATTGGTGATTTCCCAATTTCCCAATCACAGGCAATACTGTATTGATAAAATATTAAGAATTAAAACACCTATATTTAGATTTTCTATTTTCATTTTCCGTCAGTCACTTTTAGCGCACTTCATAGGCTGAACTTACAAACTGGTGAAGAACGTCTTACCTGTTACCGCAAACACTTGCTTCTTCGGGGATACCGTATTCTACATTTAACCGATTTTGTCGAAGTTGCGTTTACGAAAACAGCGTTTTTATGCGCATTCGCACAGAAAACACACATTCATATATTTCAAGCCGTCGCCACTGTATCAAGTAAAAAATGTTTGTTGTTGCTGTTGTTGTTGCTGTTTTCTTTGTATTCCTTTTCTTCTTGTGAAAATATGTTGTTATATAAAATTCAGATAGAAAACAATATGTTTTTTTTTTCGATAAAAAGAAAAAAAAACGTAACAAATTAAGCCATCAAAAATGCAATTCCATTAGCAATTAAGAATGTATTTTTAGAGTAGACGGAACGCCGCCTTTATTTCATATTATTAGCAATTTAATCTACTTAATTTGTGTATAACATCATAAACGTAATGGTTTATTCTTTTTATACATTTTTTTTTTGTGTGTGTGTGTAAAACCATACTTTAACACCATTCCACAATGAGATTTATTCCGCAATAATAAACCATACTGTTGCAAAGTATGATATGTAAAAAGTTAAAAAGTTTCAATTAATTTACACTGCACTGCCGTACCACGTGCCCAGCCATGACGAGAAGATAGTTTTATAAGAGAAACAGCGAGAAAAAACAGATTGGACAAACGGATTGAATGGTTGGGTGGTTGTGGTTAATCTTTTCTAAGTAAGATTTTTTTTTTTTTTTTTTTTTTTTTTTTTTTTTGTGAAATAACACTTACCAGGTTTACACTTCGCATGTGGAATCAGAGAAGAACAATTAATGATGTTAGCACGCTTATAATTATAGTAGCATCTCTTGAAAGTGATTCGATTCTTACAATATGAATGAGTAGTATTATTCAATCGATCTCGCAAACTACTTGCAGCAGATGCAGCCACGAACGTACGCTATGACGTCATAAATCGATACCATAATAACAGACTCACGCGCGGTGCCTGCAGCACCGTGCTTTGACGTCATCAATCAATATCATAATAACAGACTCACGCGCGGTGCCCGCAGCACCGTGCTTTGACGTCATCAATCGATACCATAATTATATAGTTCTTTAACGAAGATTAATTAATCGCGAAGAAAAAAACGTAAGCAATTTTTGAATAAAAAGTTCTATGCCGGACCAAGTTTTGATAAATATATATGGGGCTGCAGTTCCGACCCCACCCCTTTAACGAGGTCACGTGACTTTTTTAGGTTCACCGTCATTCGGCGCTAAAACGTGAAACATGGACGCTTTACCCGCCCACGTATGCGACGATATATACCATTTCCTAGTAGAAAAACCGTTTATATCTTTGAAATTTATTCTCGGTTACGAGATGTACAAAATGTCTTTATACGAAACGTGAAGAAAACCAACGATGAAAACCAAATCGTGTCAGGTAGGGTATTGTGTTATCGATTATTGACATAAAACGATTTTTTTCTTTCCTCTCTTCATGACCGCGCGCGTGCGTGTTTTATCTTCTTTTTTTTTCTCCCTTCCTTTCAGGTAATTCTCTCACTCTTCATTTCTAAATGCGCTTTTCTATCACGCTTACAATTTTTTGACATGTAAACAACTGTCTCACCCGTCCTCGGACGTATAATGATTATTTACTGTATGACTCTGTGTTTACGAATTAAACCGAACATTTTAGTCTATATGCGTATTAATGCTTTTTTCTATCATTTTTCTCTTTCTCGTCATATTTCCCCGTGATGCTCGCGTTGTTCTATCGTTTGTACCGTTTTGTTTCATTTTTTATTTTTCGCCCTCTCTCTCTCTCGGCAATATTATTCGTAGGTATTCTTTTATAAAGACTGGAACTCTAGTAAATAAGGCGGAACTACGAGAATAAAATGAAAAATAAATCATTCAATAATATCATTCGTTTATCGGAATTTAAAGTCGGTCGCGGGATCGATTTTTCCATTACGATGTTCTACGGGCTTATACACAATTAACGGTCAGAGTTCAAACCGACCAATCGCCGAACGCGTCATTGGAACGCATATGTAAACCCGCCGCAACCCATTTCGTTCTCTCTCTTCATGAGTGCGTGCTGCTTAGGATCGGTTTTTCAACGGTTTAACATAACAAATATGGATGTATACGAGGCTTCGAAAATCGCATAAAATCGTTTGAAAAATCGTTTCTGAACAAAACATTATATACCTTTTTTGAACGTAGTAATACCTATATATTTATATCGTAATGCGACCTTCGAGGCGATATATTTCACTGGCTCGTGTCTTTCCCGGACGATTTGAGCGAAATTTGCTTAAACTATGTAGAGAAAGTTGCGAAATTTCCGGGACCCGTTTACAAAGCCGGTGTATTAAAAAATTTAGGCTATATCTTTATGAATATCTTTTCTTATTTATACATAATTAAAGCTTTTTGTAGCTTAGTTTATTATTTCTTAAACGTATATTTCATAATTACGAATAAATTACTTACGTTATTGATACGTATCGTTGTCATGAGAACCGTACCATACGATTTTATTTATTCATTTATTTTTGTCGAAGTAGTAGTAGTAGTAGTTGTTGTTGTTTATGTCTTTTTTATATTGATATTAATGCGTTTGAATAAATCGAGACTCTCTGGTGTGTTTTTACAACGCTTCTTTACATTTTGTTTTTGTAGTTGTTGTTCATGTAGTAGAGTATTTGTAGTAGTAGTAGTAGTATTAAGGTAACGTACTAGGAGCAAAATAATCCACGCGCATACGTACGTACGTTCACCACGCAGTCATATGCGCACGTTTTTTTCAACTTTTCTGGTCACAGTATGCGCTTCCGATCAGCTACGCGAAGAAAAGGGGCGTTTCGTCGTTTGTAACACTGATTCCAGCGACGGCCCGGGAGAGCATTAGACCGTGTTCTACTTTCCGTACAGGGAACCTTTCGAGTATTTCGATTCTCTCGGAAATGAACCTAAATATTACAAAGCCGGATTCGAAAACGTTCTCGATAGAAAAAACTTACCCGTAGACGGACAGTTACAACAGTCGACGTCAACCGTTTGCGGGTTGTATTGTTTTTATTACGTTATAAAACGTTGCGGCGGACAGACCATGAAACGCATCTTGCATGAATTTGGCCCAAATCGACGACGCAATGATCGTTTGGTGGTGACTAAAATGATGAACCTGCTGATATTGTAAACACGTATTTGTGTATATATATATATATATATTATATATATATATATTTACTCGTAACAAAAAAAAACTATATATCTGTTCGTTATATATAAACTACCCTTCTACAGAAAATAAAATCAATGATGTGTCCGTTGTATATAAATTTCTATTTTCGATACATAATACGGTAATACTGTAAGTGATAATTGAAATTTAAAGCGTGCGAGTATGACCGTGGTGAACCTACGTACGTATGCGCGAGGATTATTTTGCTCCTAGTACACAACATTACTACATGCGCGTGGATTATTTTGCCCCTAGTACGTAACATTACTACTTCTACTACTACTACTACTACTACTACTGCTGCTACTACAAATACTCTACTACATAAACAACAACTACAAAAACAAAATGTAAAGAAGCATTGTAAAAACACCTCAGAGAGTCTCGATTTATTCAAACGCAACATGAAAAACAGCAACAGCAACAACAACTACTACTACTACTACTTCGACCACGTACGTTTGACAAAAATAAATGAATAAATAAATAAATAAAATCGTATGGTACGGTTTTCATGATAACGATACGTATCAATAACGTAAGTAATTTATTCGTAATTAAGAAATATACGTTTAAGAAATGATAAACTAAGCTACAAAAAGGCTTACACCAAGCTATAATTATGTATAAATAAGTTATCAACGAAAATATATTCATAAATAAATATAGCCTAAATAGAGAAGTTTTTTTTAATACACCGGCTTTCGTAAACGGGTCCCGGAATTTTCGCAACTTTCTCTACATAGTTTTAGCAAATTTCGCTCAAATCGTCCGGGAAAGACACGAGCCAGTGAAATATATCGCCTCGAGGGTCGCATTACGATATATATATATATAGGTATTACAACGTTCAAAAAAGTTATATAACGTTTTGTTCAGAAACGATTTTTCAAACGATTTTATGCGATTTTTCGAAGTTGAAAAACCGATCCTAAGCAGCACGCACTCAT
>CM037787.1:8995761-9031110 GCA_021229015.1 Solen grandis
AGTGCTTTAACATTTTTAGATGGATAGTTTTTCATGCAGCTTGTTGTTTATGAAGAGTATCAACACGCAAACTAAGACTGAAAAACATTGTATAATGTCTGTTGTATTAAAAGCCTCATATAATTTTATTGTTCTGATTGCAACAATTATGCAAGTCCTTTCTTTTTGTAAATTTTATTAAAAGTTTCATTTTACTAGTATTTACTTCATCGGCTGTTAGTATTGTTTTAAGTAATCCTACAACCTTTAACATCCCTAGTGACATACAGAGCCGGATCCAGGAGTTCGGGTTAGGGGGCGTATTTTTTTTTTAAATGCAGGCAGTATCAATGCAATCGGCTTGTCACTTTGCCAGAGCCGTTATAAGGGTGTAGTTCCAGTTGGACTAGGCATCTTGGGGAATTCCTGTGTAATTTCTTTTTAAATTAAAAGCTGTAGAAAACTGCAAAACTAGTGTAAAACTACTACGTGCGCACGTAATAGCTACTACGTGCGCACGTAATAACTACTACGTGCGCACGTAATATAAAAATATCTTCCATGTCACCTTTATGCCACCGTATAAAAGAGATAATTTCTTTTGATTGTTGAACCTGAATGTATTTATATTGATTACGTATCCCTAAAATAACGCAGTAACAATTTGACGTTCTTAATAATCGCTACAATATTAGGACACAAAACATACGAATCGTTTATATACTTAACAACTTTTCTAACTCAGCAATTTTATTTTCAAATAGCTTTTTAAATGTAAAAAACAGTTTTGAAATTTTACACGTTTACATAAAAATGATGACCTAATTCCCATAATAAAACCGCATACACACAAATCCATCTCTGAGATTCGAGATGTACGTCCATTTCGTAATGCTTGTCGTCTACCGTTTTACAGTGTCTGCAATGCTTCTGAACCGATACATATGGATTGATGGACTGGTATATGATCAACCTGTAGTAAAATCATACAATTAACCTGTTATGTAATTTTAGATAAAATGTTCTATGACATTAGCAGAGCGTGGACCACCTGTTGGTAGGGTACTGAGTATCATTTCTAATAGGCAGATAAAGCATCATTTAGTTGTTGTTTTTGTTGTTGTTGTTGTTGTTGTTGTTGTTGTTGTTGTTGTTTTTAATCTTCTTGCGAGTGATGTGATAGACCATCATGTTGCCCCAAGATTCCCGATTTTAATTCATCCAACACCTCTGGGACGAACATTTCTCTGCGAAACTCGAGCATGCGTTAGTTCGGACATGGAAAATAATTTCACAGGCTAATATAAGTAGCAACATCGGATCCAAGCGTTTACGGTGTCAGGCTGTCATCAGGGCAAAAGAGGGTCACAATCGTTATTGACGAAAACGTTTTGTAATATTGGAGTTTCGATGTGTCATATTGTTTCAGCTGTGGTACATTGTGTTCACCTTTGATTGTTGTTGTTGTTGTTTCAAAGGGTATTTAACATTGTGTGAAATTTTAATATTGATATATTCACATTTGGTTGAAAATTCAACTAAACGCCAAGTGTAGATTAAGAAAAGCCGTTAAGTGTATACTTTCGCTGCTTGTCATTTGACAAAGTTCTCGGAAACATAGTTATATCAAACATGTAACTGTGTTCATTTTTTTCCCGGATATAGTTACTTCTAGCATTCAGCCTCAACTCATACAATGCTTACAAAAGAAATACATGAAAGACGAACGAATACGGGGTCTATCGCGCCCCTTTAAAGATAGTGCGTTTTAGTGTAATGCGCTGTGAAAAAAAAATACTCGAGTAAATGCTTTCGCTTCGACAGTCTTCGAGAAAAATTAGTGTTTGGACTATTTTTCAACAGATTCAAATTAACAAATTAGAAATAAACGTCCTTTTCGTGTAACACGGATATATTATTCTGGCCATAGTAAACGTCTAAGCTAGTCAATCCGTTGATTGTTCGCTTACATGGAATGTGCATAGCACTGGGACTAGAACCCCAGAAAAACGATTTTTGTCCATTTAAACTGTATTATGAATGTGGTAAGGAACGGAATCTGACATCACTTGACTACGGAGATCGTAACATAGTATAAATGTATGCTTCATTATATTCTATGCACGGTTCTATCAGCCTGAAATTCATTTAACACACATGGTATAACGAATAATTGTCAAAAGGCATCCTTAACGAAGTAATAACGCGAAATGTCACATAATTACATAATTTTCCACTCTCAACTTCCGGCTTGTTTTTTTTTTATAGTTTTTTTTAGGCAATTCCTACTGAATGACGTTATACATCCCCAAACTCTGACGATGTCAATTTCACATCGCCCAATTAAATCGCTCGATTCAAATCGACCGAACATAAATGGAAGTTGAATAATGGAGCAGACTTATATAGATGAACAAAACTGTTGACATTTCGCGTTATTACTTCGTTATGGTTGCCATTTGACAATGATTCGTTATGCGTTACCATGTGTTAATTGAATACCAGTCTGTTTGAACCGTGCATTGAATATGATACTAACAAACCTTTATACAAAGTTTCGACCTTCGTATCAAGTAGTCAGATCCCGCTCCTTACCATATTTCAATATACAGTGAAGGAGAACGAAACTTTTTTAAATCGTAAAATCAAGATTCCAATGCTGTGGTAATTATGGGTTCTGGCGCCATGGTGCATGGTAAATAACTCTTATCAAGGACACAACAAATCTATATTCTTCTGGAAAATTGAACTGCTAAATACTTTCCCTCCTTTCGCTTTTAAAATGTATGCTTACAACTCTGTATAGGTAAAAAACCTTCCCTCCTTTTGCTTTTAAAATGTATGCTTGCAGCTCTGTTAAAGATAAATACTTCCCTCCTTTGTTTTTGAATGTTGTTGCAGCTCTGTTTAAGATAATACCTTCCCTCCTTTTGCTTTTGAAATGTTGCTTGCAGCTCTGTTTAGGAATAAATACCTTCCCTCCTTTTGATTTTGAAATGTTGCTTTCAGCTCTGTTTGAGATAAATACCTTACCACCTATTGTTTGCAGTTCTGTTTGTAACGCATCATGGTTAAGGGTTACAACCTGCACATCGAAATAGTTGTGATGCTTTATGAATTTTAACATCAAGTTCGGTCAGATGAAACAAATAAATTGTTGTTTTCTGTGTACTTTGTCCTTTTTTTTTTGTTGTTGTTGTTGTTGTTGTTGTTTGGCGTCAGGCTGAAAGCATAGAGTCGCTGAACCACTTGTGTGTCGATATATATATATATATATATATATATATATATATATATTATATTTATAACGAGATTTTGAAGCTCAAAAGAATGGTACACACTATGTATAGGTCATTGCGTGTCCAAATGAACATGTTTTTGATATCGAGATATTCGGTCCTTGCCCCCCCCTTCACTTAAGATCCCCGGACTCAAACACTCCATTGTTTAGACGGATGATATCCACGTGACGTTTTTAATAGCACAAAACATGATTTTGATTATCGTTTTATTGGAAGGTCGCGTTCACACTCAGTATTTGTTGGCGGACAACATAAATGTGTCATTTTAATGAATGCTAGAAGGTGGCTTTCTACTGGCTAGGTAAGCGAGTGCGTTAACACAAAGTTTCAGTCTTAATCATATTACATTTCACGGAAGCCTTTCCAGATAACTGTACATTGTTATTTCAACTTTTTACGTTTAACACATTTGATTGAAAAATTCCTTTAACCTAGGGGACGAGAAACTATCTTTTGGGGGGACAGAAAAGCATCTTGAGGAAACGAGAAACTACTTGTGGGGAAAGAGAAAATCTTTTGGGAACGGGCAACTAATTGAGGAACGAGAAACTATCTTGTGGGAAAGAGGGTAGCTATCATGTGGGAACGAAAACTGATTGGGGGGGGGGGGGCAAAAGGTTTCAAGGGTTAAAAACCCCAAAAAAATACCCCCAAATTCAATGATATCTTGAAAATAAATTGTTTGAATTTGGTTTTTTTTTATCAAGGGGAAAAAACGAGGGGTAAGAGCGAAACTAGGCTAAATCTTTTAAAATTAAATTTTTTAAAATTTTTATATATATATTATATATATAAAAAATTTTATTTTATAAAAAAATATATTTAAATGCACTTAAACCTAGTTTTGCTCAAATTTGGGGAAAAAGGGGTAAATTAAAAAATTTCAAGTAATTTCACAAAAAATGAGTAATTTTTCCAAGGGCCCTGAAATTAAGTACAAAACTTTAAAAATTTTAAAACCTTTCCAACCCCTCATTGGGCATTCCCTTTAAGTTTCCTAAGTTTTATATTTTCTTTTGAAACCCCCCTGGTGCTTATATAGTTTAGATCGATTTGCGAAGGGTTTTATAAAAACGAACCAAAGATAAAATCAAACACTGCAGAAGTAACACATACCATACAATCCCATGTTTTTAACACACCGAAACTTTCTCTTCTTAACGGGGGTGGGACCGTAACCTGTCGGGCTAAACACCTGGGAAGTAACACAAAATTTCAAAAAGGGAAAGGTTTGGGCACTGCCCCAACCGTAACACTGTCGGGCTAAAACACTCTCAGGAAGTAACACAGACCTCAAAAAGGGCAGCTTTAACACGGGCCAGACCGAAAAAACTGTAAAGGTTTTAAACACCTCGGGAATTTAACACAGACCCAACACGGACAACTTTAGCACTTAAATTGTACACTGTCATGCTTTTACATGTATTTTAATCTTTTTGACAGACTATAGTTTGACAGGGGAAAATTGAGGTTTTTAGTAGAAAAATTTTATTTTTTTAATCTCAATTAAATTATAGGGTTCTAATTGTGAAAGGTTTTACTGAATTAAAAAATAAAAATTTTTCCTCGAAATTTTTTATGTTAATATGTTCATATAAGAACATTTAAATATTTGGTTTTTTAAAAAAATCTTGGTATTAGGGCATTGCCAAAACATATGTTAAATAGTTTTTTTCTGCTCCACAGGGAAAAAAAAATTATTTTCTGCCCTCTTTTTCTTTTATAAATAAAATTTTTTGTTGGGGTTAGCCTTGAATGATTTTAATTTGAAACCATTTTAAGGTTGTCTTTAAAAAATCATGAATGGAGTTGAGTATATTTCACTAATATTATAAAGAATTTTTTTTCCATCTTTAACCCTTTCGGGTTTGGGGTTTCTTTTAAAAGTAATTTTTATTTAGTATACAGTAAAATATCTTTACAACCCTTTCTTTTACTTAATATACTTTAAAAAAAGAATGGTAAAGGGGTTTGGCCCTTTTTTAAATTTTTTTTTCCATTGCCCCGATTTTAAAATGATTTAATTACTTTTAAATCGAAAAAAGGGGCCTTTTTAACCCCTTTTATTGGCGCTCAAATTTTTAGAATTTAAGAAAACATAGCGATAATTCTTCGGGAAGCGATTTTATACGTTTTTTAAATTTTGACGTCATTAGTTCGAACTGGATCGCCATAAAACATTTGCTTTCGTTTTTGGAAAAAGGGAAACCCCGGGGATCACAAAAGCCTAACATACACATTCTGTGAAATTTTGGTGAAATCGGCCAAAAAAAATACTGTAGACCGAGTAAAAATTTTTTAAACAAAGGTCAAGTTTGAGGGTCAAAACAGTATAAAAAATGAAAATGATTGAAAGCAAATGCTTTATTGAAGCATATCTTTTAAAATTTTTTCAAGGGGGGTCGGATGTTTTAAACATTAAAAAAAAAACATGTAAAAATTAGAAATTATTTTTCACCTCAGACGTCTATGACGTCATACACATTCATCTTTAAGAATATTAAGGAAAACGAGATTTAATTCACCCAAAATCATCTTTTCTAGCTCATCTTTAAGCGTTTTTATACCCTTTTAAAATTTTAGCGTCAATGGTTCGAATTTTTGATTCCCCAGAAACCTTTGCATTTTTAAAATTTTGAAAAACGGACCCGGGATGCAAACTAAGCCTAACATACACTTCTTGATTTTTTGGTAAAAAATCGTCAGAAAAAATGGCTGTAACCGCGAAAAACTTTTTCCCTACTCAAATCTGACTTATATGACGTCAATGAATAAAAATTCATTGCCCGAAAGCTCATGGTTTGAAATATATGCCATAAAATTTTCATTTTTTCCGCAATGCAAACATCGAATTTTAAAAAAATTAAGAGGAAAAAAAAAAAGAATAACTAGATTTCATTCGTGATACGAATATAGGATTTTCTGCAACATTTTGAAATGTAAAGATTAATACCGTTAAAAAGAAAATATATTATATTTCCTCCCTTTAAACCCTTTTTTTTCGTATGACTTCTCATGCATGAATTGTGAAGTAAGCCAATGTCGAAAAAAAATAAATCTTTATTTTGATACGCTTTCTTATAACTTGCCCAAATTTTTTTGTTTTGTTGTTTTTGGGGTTTTTTGTTTTGGGGGGTTTACCGTGGGTGTGTAGTATTTAAATCATATAGGACGCCCAGCTACAGGGGGGAAGCCCCCGAGACAAAAAGATACGGGGATATAACCCCGACCTACCGCAAGCCACTGAAGGGCTTCCTCACATAAAAATCCAAAGCCCCACCGGAATTCGAACCCACAGGGGTGGGGGGCTGAGAAAACCCAATTTAGATTCTATACCAAAATAAATGTCCTGAAACCCCTACAATTAAATTTGGGAAAATATTTGGGTCTAGTTTTTAGGTTTTCAAAATATAAACAATTAAATTAAACCTATTAATTCTGCATTAAAAATTTCTTTTTTTTTAATTTCGTGTAATCGCGGAATAAAACCGTAAATGACAGCAACAGATTCGCGACGGTGTACCCTGTGATTTAAAATTTCAATAATGTTGTACATACGTGGAACAAAACTGATTACTTTATAGTTATGTTTTTTAAGAGAGATTTAAACATTTAAGAAGCCAGAATGAGCGTAGCGAGTGACGGTTTCTTAACTGCTAAATTCCCTTTTTCGTTTGAAATTATATTTTGTCCAATGAAATCATTCCTTTTTTCAAATTTTTCTCCATTTAATTTTTTTAATCGGCTCAACTTGTCACAAAAACCTTTTCCGTAAATCAACTGTAAATTTAAAACCATTTCAACACCTTCCTGAGCAGTGCGTCAAGATGTTCGAGAAGCGGAGCTTTATGTTTTCCCCAAAAATAGACTAAGACCACAATTCCCTCCCCTTTGGGTTCCCGGATGGCCTACACAGAAAAAAGTGCCCAATTTAATGCTAATTTAGGTGGTTTTTTGACGAAAGACTGCAAAAAGGGATTGAGTTCTATGAACAGTTAAAATAGTCAAAAAATGCCCTTTTGGGACCCTTTATTCCCAAAACAATCTTAAAGTTTCATTACTGGGGGGAGAATTTTTGAGAAAATTGGCGTGAAAGGGCCGACCGGTGCACAAATTCATACGCATGTTTTTTGGGCCTAAAATGGGTAAAAAGTATCGGTGACCCATTTTTTAAAATGTACAGAATTATTTCTCTTGAATAGATCATCTAATGGGGGTAATTTTGGATGCCATGTCCCTTCAGAAATTGTCATTTGATATATCTTATATAGAACAATAGAAAATTTAAATTGTGGTTTGTCCACGCATTAAAAAGTTTTACGGGGATTTTTTGATGTGAACGCATGAACTCACAAAAAATAATACACACAACCATTAAAAACAAACTTTACTACCAGGTTCTGATTAACCCAAAAAATAAAAAAGAACTCTACCCCCCCTTTTAGTTAGTTTAAACAGTTTATTGCCAAGTAATGATGATACAACATTGAAGATTTTTTAAAAAAAAAGTAAAAGGGTTTGACCCCAATTCTAACAAAATTAGTATCGGTCACGCTTCAAAGACACGTATAATTTCAATGTCTACACATGTTAACAAGAAGGGCAAAAATAACAATTACTAAAAAAAGCGTTTTAAATAAAAAAACCGAAAAATAAATTTTAAATTTAAAAATGTTTAAATAATGAGAAAAAAAAAAAAAAAAACACTTACAAAAAAGGGGTTTCTTAAATAAAAAAAAAAAAAAAAAAAAAATCCCAAAAAACAACAAATATGGGCAGATATAAACCTTTTTAAAAAAGTATTTTTTTTTCAAATTTCAATTTATCACTTTTTGCCGAAGAGACAAAGTGGCTTCCGGGTTTAATGCCATTTGGCGTAGATCTACACAGAATACACAGCAAACGACGCTTTGACCTTTACATAACATGTTTAAAATTTACGGATGAATTCGGGAACAGGTTTTAGGGCGGAGTCTAAAAAATCATACTAATTTGGAATGTCGACTGCGTTAAATTCAAACATAATAGTAGTGTTTTTTTGTAACAAAGTCCCTTAAATCGGTTTGGGCGGCAAAGCCCCGCGACCGATTTAATGACTTTAAAGCTTACAAATAACACTAACCATACTAATTAACACGACTAACTTAGATTGCCCCGCCCATTTTTACTTATGTGCTATATTAAAAGGGCCCCTATAAGTGTTTCGTCAGCGTGTTTTAAAGCATTCACCCCACTGCACGTGCTTTCCAAAACGGGTGTAACACATAAATTTTTGCGCATTTTTTGACCCGGCTCATTTTTTTTTCGATTTCAATCAATTTTGGATGGCTGTTTTTTTATTTATTTATCTTTTTTGAATTAGTTGGAAATCAGAAATTACAAATGATTACATTAAGGAAAAACAAAATATGTAAAAAATAATCGTTTTAAAAAAATGGGGTCACGGGAAATTCAAGGCAAATACCCGGAAAAACCAAAACAAACGAGATAACACATATCTGTAAGTTTTTCAAAAACTTTTATCAATTTTTCAATTCTTGATTTCCGTTCCAAACTTGGACTGGGATAGCTCCCCTTGGTTGGCGCCAGCTTAATAAGGGTGTTCAGGATGATGGCCCGGTGTCCGGATAATGTGACTGGGTGTGGATCTCCAACCCGTCTAGACGGAAACATGCATGGACAACACTAAAATTTTTCTCAAGTAAATTGTCCCCAAAAGACTTAAATACGTCGGTGGGGCGTTAAACCTAATAACTTTACTTGTATTTTGTATTTAATTTAGCATCTTTTTTTTTTCCTTAGGAGTCCCTTTTGCAAAAAATATTTCCGAACTCCCCCATTCTTTTTAAAAAGTTTTTCTAAAACATGTTATTTAAGCAATTTTAAAAAATTTTTTACAAAAGACGTCAACAGCGCCATGTGACACCTCGTGTGTAGGGGTGGTGTAGAAACCTGCTTATATGATTCATTTGTTTTTGGGGTTTTAACGTCCCACCACAGTAATTCAGCCATCAGATTCTACTTCATGCGGTAAGGACTACCCCACTGAGTTTTCAGCCCTAGACATGTGCATGATACCCCACCCAATTCACATCATCCGTACCGCGCTAAACCCTCCCGCAAAAACCCTTAAAGCTGAGCGCCAAGCAAGGGAGCTATAAAAGTACCATTTTTTACGACTTTGGGATGTCGGGTCGGGATCGAACCCCCGACCCCTTCCGCTCCCGGGCGGACGCTCTAACCACTCGGCCACCGGGAAAGGGTACGCTTGTTTTGCTAGTAATTTTCATATGATATAAATAAAAAGTTTTTTTCAATTTTTGTTCCCTTTCCCCTGGGGAAAGGAATATTATGTCTACATTTCAACTTACAGTTTTAGACTCGCTTCCTGCCTCATGATACCTACGATGAGACGGGATCCAAACGGAATGACTGATAGCAAAACCGCCCTTTATCCCCCATTTTATTTCACGGATTCCCCATTTTATCGGGGCCATTTTAGTCATCTAGAGGGCGCGTAGGGTTTTTAAAAACGGGTACTTTTTGTCCCTTAAGAAAATACGAGTCAGCCCAAATTAAACTTACCCTATTTAACCCTTTAATTTTTGCTTCATTTCCTGTGCTACCATGATTTTAAAAAAAAAAAAGAAATAAAAGGGTTTTACTTGGGGAGAAATGTTCAAACCCAATACATTTGTCCTTTTCGACTCTAAGGGTTTTCCCTTCCTATGAAATGCTGAAAAACAGCTTTCACTTCATACTATAGTTTAAAATCCCCGGAAGGGAAAATTTTGTAGGCAAAAAATTTTATGACTAATCTAGCGAAAAATTACATTTTTCCGAAAAGTTCAATTTAAAGTGAAAGCGAAAGTAATATTCTCGAAAAATTTTTACACTTGGGGTTTAATTTTGATTTTTTATGTAACTTCCCTTTTCTTTAAAATTTAAATTTTAAAACTCGGTACTAAAAATAATCGTCTTAAAATTCTCACACTCACTCCTAAAGGTGTGGACTTTTTTTAATAACTTTGAGATATTGCCTAGAACTTTTTACAACAGGCCCGAATCGCGAAATTCTCATGTTTAAATTTTTATTTTTAGCTCACCTAGCACAACTCCATGTGACTTTGAGATCGCCTTTTGTCCGGGTCCGTCGTCCTTTCCCCCGTCCGTGCGTCGTCTTTCGTCAATTTTTCTTTAAACAACTTTCCTCCTAAACCACTGATGGATTTTGACCAAAAATTAAGGTCACCTTTATTAGACCCTATCAAGTTGACAAATTTTTTTGATTGGGGTAAATAAGTGGGTCACGGGAGCAAAAATAGTTTTTCCCCAAAAGCCTAGCCTTTGTTTTTTTGGTATGTACATATCTTATGACTCCTCCCAATTTTGTAAAAATTTAAAGACCCTGGGGTAAAAATTTGGCCCCCGCCCCAGGGGTCACTGATTTAACATAGGCTAATATAAAACAAACGAAAAATCTTCTTCTCGAAACCAAAACTGGAGTTTAAATATTTGGGTTTTAAGTAGCATGGTCTTATGACCTATACCAAGTTTGTTCAAATTATGACCTGGATAAAAATTTGGGCCCGCCCCAGGGTCACTTGATTTAACATAGCAATAAAAAAAAAAAACTTAAAAAATTTCTTCTCAAAACCCAAAGGCAGGGATTAAGTATTTGGGTGTAGCATTGTCTAGGGGACACAACCAAGTTTGTTCAAATCATGACCCTGGGGCAAAATTTGGCCCCGCCCAGGGCACTTTTTTTACATAGACTTTATAGGAAAAATTTGAAAAATCTTTTTCCAGAAACCCAAGGCCTGGAGTTAAATATTTGGTATGTACAGGTCTTATACCTCTACCAAGATTTTTCAAATTTTGCCCCTGGGGTCAAAATTGGCCCGCCCCAGGGCACTTGATTTAAAAAAGGCTGTTTAAAGGAATTTTTTTTTTTGAAAAATCTTCTTCTCAGAAACCAAAAGGGCCCTGGGGTTTAATTTTTTGGGGGCACTTTTGTCTAGAAATCAAAACCCAAGTTTTTCAAACATGGCCCGGGGATCAAAATTTGGCCCCACCAAGGGGTCACCGTTTTTACATACTAATATAAAAAAATTTTGAAAAATTTTCTTCTCCGAAACCAAAAGGGGCCTACCCTTTTTGTTTTTTTTCACCGAGCACAAAGTGTCAAGGTGACTTTGTGATCGCCCTTCCCGGCGTCCCGCGTCCTCGTGCGTCGTCAACAATTTCTTTAAACGACATCTCCTCGAAACCGTGGACAAAATTTTTAAAAAAAAACTTGCGGGAAAGTTATTTGGGGAGGCTCTAAAAAAAGTTGCTAAAAAAAATTGATCCATGAAGAACTCGGGTTGCCAGGCTACAAAAAGAAAAAATTTGAAAACTTTAAAAATCATCTCCTTCAAAACTACTGCCAGTTTTCAAAATAAAACTTTCCTTGGGTCAACCTCTACAAAGTTGCTAAAATTTTTCCGATCCTAAAAAAACAGGGCCGCCAGGGCGGGGCTTTTTTTCCTTTTATATTTATGGGGGAAAACTTTAAACAACATTCCTCTGAAACCACTGAAAATTGTTTTAAACTGGCAGGGTGACCCTTTGGGGTCAACCTTCACAAAATTTGCAAAAAAAAAACTTATCCATGTAGAATTGGTTCCCCCTGGCAAAAAAAAAAATTGAAAATTTTTAAAAATCTCGCCTTAAAAAATACTAGCCAGTTTTAAAAAAATTGGTAAGATTTTCCCTTTGGGGTCAACCTCACCAAATTTGCTAAAGTATTCCGTCCGTAAAAAAACATGGTCGCCAGGGGCGGGGCTTATTTGCCTTATATGAAGGGGAAAACTTTAAACAACATCTCCTCTAAAAACCACTGACAAAAATTTTTGATTAAATTTGGCAGGGATGATCCTTGGGTCAACCTTCACAAAAAGTTCTAAAATAAACTTGATCCAAAAGAACCGGGTTGCCATGGCAACAAAAAGAAAAAAAAAAAAACATTTTAAAAATCATCTTCTTCAAAACTACGGCCAGATTTTAAAAAAATTGGTACAGATTTTCCCTTGGGTAAACCCCTTTTTCTCGGGTGAGCAATTTAGGGCCATCAGGGCCTCTTTTTTAGTAACTTCCTTTTACTTTGTTTCAAATTTAAAAAATAAATACCAAAATAAACGTCTAAAATTTTCCCACATTTCACACGCTTTATGTTTAAAATTACAAATAATTTGAGATACAAAGGGTTAAACCCCCTAAAAATGAAAAATTCACCAAAAACTACAACACAATTTTTTATTTTCTCAAATTACCTCCATCAAACTTTGGCCCAAACAAAAGTTTTGGGATCAAAAACGACCAAACTTTTCCTACAAAAAATATTTATCATCATATTTTTTAAAAAAACAAAAGGTTTTCGAGTAAAACTGTTTTAAAAACACTGGGGTTACCAAAAATTTTATTTTTTTTGCCCTAACTCAACCAATTTAACCCCCATCATCAAAACTAATATCATCTGAAAGGTCTTTTTAAACACTACAAATTATACGCATAGTGTCTCGATGAAAATTTACCGTTTTTTTTAAAATTTAAGGCCGAAGTAAAACCCGATTTGCTTGCCAACGATCGGAGTATCGAGGTTAATCCCAAAGATTTGATTGGTCCTAACCGTGCCACGAATAGCAAACGTGGACGCATTAGCTACCAAACAAATTTTTTTTGATTATCTTTGGGCCCCGATTAAACGGGAATTTTTTTTCTTTCTTAGTTACTAACTCTTGGCCACGATTATCGAAACTGTTTTTTTTACGGCTTTTCCCCAAACATCGGAAAACGTTTTGGGGTTGTTCTTAAACAATATTGATTTGCTTTTCCTTCTGCTTATTCGGCACCCCAGGGTTAAAATTTTTTACCCCTCAACATTGCTTATATCTTTTTTCCCTTTTTCACATTGTCCCCCACCATGATAATTTTCCCTCACATGTATCTTCCATCCCCTTTTTCAAAAATCATTCAATTCAACATTGCATTTTACATATTTACATCATCGTCAAAATTGTTGCACTCCCCCGTTCAAAATGTCGCATCACCCTCATTTTTCCCCCACAAAAAACTGCATTCATTTTTCAACATCCTCTATCCTTTTTAAAACAGCTCAAAAACCGTTCATGTTACCCCCCCTCGTCTGCGTTGCATTTCACGAAAACTAACTCCCCATTTCAACTTTGTACCCTTTTTAAAAAACCCATTTCTCGCATTTTCTATGCTTTCCTTTTTTTTATTGCCGAATAACAAAAATTTTCTCCCCAAAACAGCGGTTAACCTGTTAACATTGTCATTATTTAGCATTGACCTTCCCGTTCAATATTGTCACTATATTTCAATGTCATAGCACGTATTCATCTGACAAAATTGTTATTTTCAATAGCAGTGTCCTTTTACAGACTACCCTTTTAACATGGTTTCCCGCCAAAGGTGTCATTCAAGATTCTCGTCTTCTGTTTTCTTTTATTAACGCTATCCTTGATACGGGCACTCACCTGGTTAAAATTTTCCCATCATCATATTTTCCATCCAACATCCACCTGTTCAACATTCACTATCATAAAATTGGGCCCTTTATAACTTTTACATGAAAGTCTTATTTTTCATCATCCACCTACCCCGTACATAATCCCCTTCCCTTCTTCAACCTTTTCCTCATTATTTGTCTGCATATATCTTCACCCAATGTTTATTTTATCATATCATCATCAACAACAATTTTTTTATGTATTTTACAGTTCTGCCATCCCTTTTTTTTCCCCTTTTTTTCCCTTTTTTCCCCCCCCAAAAAATTTTCCCCCCAAAACCCCCCAAAAAAAAAATTTTAAAAAAAATTTTAATTTTTTCCCCCTTAAATTTTCCACCCCCTTTTAAAATTAAAAATTTTTTGCCCCCAAAAAAATTTTTTTTTTTTTAAAATTTAAAAAAAAATTTTTTTTTCCCCCTTTTTTTTTTACAAAAAACCCCCCAAAACCCTTTTTCCCTTTTAAACCCCCCCAAAAAATTTTTTTTTTTAAAATTTTTTTTTTCCCCCCCCCCCCTTTTTTTTTTAAATTTTTTAAAAATTTTTAAATTTTCCCCCTTAAAAAATTTTCCCCCCAAAAATTTTTTCCGGGCCCCCAAAAAATTTTTAAATTTCCTTTTTTTTTTTCCCCCCCTTTTTTTAAACCAAAAATTTTTTAAAATTTAAAAAAATTTTTTTTTTTTTAAATTTTTTTTTTTAAAAATTTTTGGTTTTTTCACCCCCCCAAAATTTTTTTTTTTTTTAAAAAAATTTTTTTTTTAAATTTTTTTAAAAGGGAAAAAAAAAAAAAACCCCCCTTTTCCCCCCCCTTTTTTTTTAAAACCCTTTTTTTTTTTTTTTTGGGGGGGGGCCCCTTTTAACCAAAAAAATTTTTAAAGGTTTTTGGCCCCCCCTTTTTTTTTTTTTTTAAAAATTTTTTAAATTTTTTTTAAAATTTTCCCCAAAAAATTTTTTTTTTTTCTTTAATTTTTAAAAAATTTTTTACCCCCCAAAAAACCCTTTCCCCCTTTAAAAAAAAATTTTCCTTTTTAAAAAATTTAAAAAAATTTTTTTTAAACCCCCCCCCAAAAAAAATTTTCCCCTTTTTTTTTTCCCCCCCCCCCTTTTCCAAAAAAAAAATTTTTTTTTTTAAACCTTTAAAAAATTTTTTTCCCCAAATTTTTTCCCCCAAAAAACCCCAAAAACCCCTTTTTAAAAAATTTTTTTTTAAAACCCCCTTTTTTTTTTTTAAAAAAACCCCATTCCCCCATTTTTTTAAAAATTTTTTCCCCCAAATTTTTTTAAACTTTAAAAAAATTTTTTTTTTTTTTAAAAAAAAAAATTTTTTTTTTTTTTCCTTTCCCCTTTTTTTTTTTTTTAAAAAAATTTTTTTTTTTTAAAAAAAAAATTTTTTTTCCCCCGGCCCCCCCCCCTTTTTTTTTAAAAAAAAAAAAAACCCGGGAAAAGGGGGGGGGAAAAAAAATTTTTTTTAAAAAACCCCCTTTCTTTTTCCCCCCCGGGGGGAAACCCCTTTAACAGGGCCCCCCCTTTTTTTTAAAGAATTTTTCCCGGTTCCCCCCAATTTTTTTTTTCCCCTTTAAAAAACCCCCCTTTTTTTAAAAAAAACCCCCCAAAAAAAAAATTTTTCCCGGAATTCCCTTTTTTTTTTCCCTTTAACCCCTAAAAAAAGGGAAAAAATTTTTAAAATTTTTTTTTTTTTTTTTTTTTAAAATTTTTTTTTTTTTTTTTTTTTTTTTTTTTTTTTTTTTTTTTTTTTTTTTTTTTTTTTTTTTTTTTTTTTTTTTTTTTTTTTTTTTTTTTTTTTTTTTTTAAGGGTAATATTTTTTAATTTTTTATTTTTTTTTTTTTTTTTTTTAAAATTTTTTTTTTTTTTTTTTAAAAAAATTTAAAATTTTTTTTTTTTTTAAAAATTTTTGTTTTTTTTTTTTTTAAATTTTTTTTTTTTTTTTTTTTTTTTTTTTTTTTTTTAAAAAATTTTTTTTTTTTTTTTTTTTTTTTTTTCCCCCTTTTTTTCCCCCCCCCCCCAAAATAAAAATTTTTCCCCCAAAAAAAGGGGAAATTTTCCCCCAAAAAATTTCCCCCCCCTTTTTGGTTTTTTTTTTAAAAATTTTTTTTAAATTTTTTTTAAAAAAATTTTAACCAAAAAAAACCGGGACATTTTTTAAAACCCAAACAGCAACCCATCTACGTACATGAAGATCACCCCGTAAAAAAAAAAAAAAATTGCTTTTCCCTAAAGTAAAAGTAATTGGGCCTAAAGTATCCGCACAATATTTTTCATATGGCGAGTTGGGTTCCCCCCCCAGAGCCCTTTTTTTTAAATTTTTAAATAATAGCAAACATTCTATTTTCTTTTAAAAAAAAACAAATACCTGGGCAAAATTTTTACACAAACAAAACAACAGATAGAATTCGCAGCACAAGAAAGAGAATGCCAATTTTGTATCAGCTCTTTTTGAAATAAAGGTTTTAAAGACCTTTTTCTCCGGGTTTATGTTTTCAAAAAGAACTTTTGTACAAAAAGTGGGTGAGTTTTTTTTTCGTCATGTGACTGCTTCAAAAAACCCTTTAGAAACGCGGGTTTAGAATGTTAAACCCGTAGCCGCCCCCTCAGCGCATTGGGGCCTTTTGGGTTTTTTTTTTGGCAAGGAAAAATATTTAAAAAATTAATTCATCACATTTTTTTTATTTTATATAACGGGCAACCCAAATTTTTCCTTGTTTCAAAATTTATACCCCCTTTTTACGAATCGCATTTTAATTTCATTGGGCCAAAATTTTTTCCTTTTTGTAACAATACACACACTTCCAAAGTAAAAATACAGGAAACGGATCTCCCACGTAAATAGGGTGATCAAAATAATAATAAAAAAATTTGATACAAGAAAATTTTCAAAAAAACTGGAATCACATCAAAGGTTTTTTAAAGAAAATAGCAAAACTTTTTAAAATGATAAAATTTTCCCTCAAGTAAAAAAAAAGACTTTTCCTTGGGGTAACAAAATTTTTTTTTAAGCTTTAAACCGACTAAAACAAACTTTTTCAAAAATTTTAAATACCCAATGATAAGCTAATTTGGGGCAAGACCGAAAAGTTTTTTTCGCACAGAAAACCCATTTTGACAAGGAAATTTTATATTTTTCCCTCCGCGTAACAAAAGTTTTACTTGATGTAATGCATTTCTGAAAAAATTAATTTTTCCTGCATTTAAGAAGTTTCAAAAAAAATGTTCTTGCCATAGGGTTTGACTTTTATAACAAATTTTTTCCCTGATTAAACTTTTCTATCAAAGACATTAATTTTATGAATCTAACTAAACCATTTTGGAAAAATTATTTCCCTTTTTGTAGCAAAAAACTTCCCCTTTAAAGTAACGTTTTTACCCCGGTTTTCAAACACTGACTGTTACATTAAGGATTAAATTTTACATTAAACCATACTTTAAAATCTCTTTTCACTGCAAATTATTTTTTTTTTGTCTGAAATCATCCCCAAATTGCTCCATGAATTTTGTGTAAAAAAATATGCCCCCCTTTTTTTTTAGATATAAACGGGTTTTTTGACCCGTTACATCGGTATAGGATCAAAATATACGCAACTACCCATCCCACTAAAAAAAAACGTCATACGAAAAGATTCTTCCCAAAAACAGGGAATAGTTTGGGTTTCCCACATGAACCCGTTTTAAAAAAATGCCTTTTAAAAAAGGCCATTGGGGTTATCAAATTTCAAAGGGGAAAAACCTTTTAAATTTTTGCGAATTGCAAAAATGTTTACAGCACGACCCAAAAATTTTTGGGACAAACCCCTTTTTTTTCATAGAAATATACATAAAGAACATGGAAATATATTTTTTATAAAGGGGAAATTTTTGGAAAATTTAAATTTAAAATCATCAAGAAAACTTTAAAATAAATAGTAAACCCCACATATTAATCCCGGGAAAAAGCATCAGAATAAAAAAAAATTTACTTTTGGGGACTTTGGGTTTAAGCGTTTTTTTTTACCCCTTTGGTCAACTTTTTTGACAACTGAGATCTTTTCATGGGACATTCTCCATAACCCCTTGCAGTTAAAAAAAAAATGCCCGGGACAAAGATTTTTTTTGCAAAAATATAATTTTGGGTCAATTATTCATTGATTTTGGGTATACGCAACTTTTAAAATTTTCTCCTCTAAACCTTTTCATTTTAATTAAATCTGTTTTTGAACCTATGAAAGTCCCGGCCCCTACGCCCTTACATTTATCTTAAAAATGGCTGTTTTTTTTTTATTTTTAAACGCATAAAATCTTTTAAAATTTTTTTATCTGAAATTTAAATGAAGGTTAAACGAAAAACCCTTTTAAATTTTAAAACTTATGCCCCTGGGAAACGTACTAGGGCCATGGTGGCCCCATGGGTTTTTTTGCTGTTTGGTTTCACGGTTAATTTTGATTCAGAAAAGTGGATGCTGAAATTTGGGAAGGGGGTTAAAAATAAAGGGGGCAAGCAAAGACACCCAATACCAGTGTACCCCACCCGCGTTTTTGGGGGTAAATTAAGCCCTTAAGGGGCAAAACTCCCGGGGGGTTTTTTAATTTTACCCAAAGGTTAAAATTGAATTTTTAAAAGGGGGAATTATTTTTTCCTTTTTAAAGCAAAAAACCTTTTTAAAAAATGGCTTTTAAAAACTATGAATGGAAACGCCCGTCAGTGTACTTCCTTCCGCTTGACCCCACTTTTTCCCATCTAAAGTACGTAAAAAATTAAAAAACAAAAGAAACACATTCAATTTTTTCGTACCGTAAGAGTGCAAGCGGGGAAACCAATCCCCTAAAAAATTCAAAAGTTAAGGTTAACTAAAAGGGGTTTTCCCCTTTCATGAAAATTCCGTAACTTTTGACAATTACTGGGTGCAGCTCTAGACGGCACTTACCAGTGAAAAAAAAAAGTCACGCCTTAGACTGCAAATTCTAATAATAATTATTTTGCTCAAATTGTAATCACCATTGTTGTTGTTTTTTAGAGGTATTTATATTGAATACACACTTGCTTACCTGAAATCAAAGCCATTGTCTAAATATTTAAACGGGTGAGGTAATTGAGATTTATGCATTAGGATGTCATTAGTCTTTTCTTTTTTACAAATGTTTGAAGTTAATATTCACTAATTCGAAACCAGAGTGCTACATTTTCTGTGTTTTCGTTTCAGTACCAGTAAAGGGGAAAGTTCAGGACTTCCATATAAAAAATTCAGTTTGAATTACCATATGGTTATTCGTGAATTATACATCATAAGAAATTGTAAATAATATAATTGTTATAACTACATTGTACATAAATAAATAGCTACATGAAATGCCATATTCAAATTTGTTAATTGAAAGGAGACATGAAGCCACATAATTTTTGTAAAAATAAAAGATAAAAAAAAAGCGTTTCTTATCAGAAAAAGTTTAAATGGAAAAATTATAGCTATGGTGTGAATTGTATTCTTAAAATACAGTTCAATTTGCTTCTGAAATAAGGTCAGAGTGCATAGCTTCTTCGCCAAAGTACACATATATATTTTTTATTTCATGGCGCAAAGTATATGTTTTCTTGAATTAAGTAAAATGAAGAAAAAAAAGATCACATATACATGTAGGTGGTAATGTCGCCGATGTACGTCAAACGCACCCAGATATTCGGGGATAGTCTGAAAAATCTTGTTATGCAAAGTCGTGTATACTTACTGCGATTGAAGAATGAACGAACAGACGGACACATTACCATTACTACTGCTACTACTGCAGCACCTGCAACAACACAACAATAAGAAACCAGCAGCAATGATATCAACAACTACTACAACCATTCGTGTTGATGACGACGACAATAACAGTGATCATCATTATCATCATCGTCTTTCAGGACTGAGCTATAAACGGCGATATGCAGTATATTACGTTTGCGGTAAGCAATATTCGGTGTAGGCTGTATACTGGTTTCATAGTCACAGCTAACAAGTAGTCACTAAACACCATCACAGGACCACGGCAGTTTTCGAAATTGTATGTCCATTTCTTGGCAATACATGTTGTCAAGGTTAAGGGTCTATATATTTGGAGCAAAAACATCAGGCTCATTCTGGTTTTATACTGTTGTTTTATACTCCTTCAGTATATGTTTCAGACCCACTATGACTCCTTCAGTATATGTACAGGCTAACTGAGTTAAATACTTTTTCAGTATATGTTTATCACTTTTTTGTTCTCAATGTTTTAAATGACATAGAAGACATTTTTATTAATAAAGGATTATCAGGAATAGATGTTAGTTTGTTTAAAATATTTTTAATATTATATGCAGATGACATAGTAATATTTTCAAGATAGTCGTGATGAACTGCAGCAGAGCTTGGGTGCACTTTTAGTTTATTGTACATGTAATAGGTGGAAATTAGTTGTAAATACAAGTAAAACCAAAATAATGATATTTAAGAAAGCAGGAAGGCTACCTATTAATACTATATTCATTACAATGACAGTGAAATTGAGATAGTTAAATCATTTATTTATTTAGGCTTGTGTTTAAATACAGGGGTCTTTTTTTAGAGGCACATACTGCACTGTCTGGTCAAGCGCTTAAAGCTATATTTCAAATGAATAAATATTCACATAAATTACTGATATATCTGTAAAACATAAAATTGATCTTTTGATAAATTGATTACTCCAATTCTTAATTATAGGAATCAAGTCTGGGATTTTGCTCAGGGCAAATGTATTGAAAGGGTACATCTTCAATTTTGTAAGAGAATACTGGGTGTAAAGAGATGTACACAAATGATTTTATATATGGAGAACTTGGACGAATGAATTATCAGTGGTTGCGATACGTTATGATCATTAAGTATTGGGTTAAAATATTACGGACGAATAATAACAAATATATACGTAAGGTCTATGAGATGCTAAAAACTGATGTAGAATGTAATCCTGATAAAAAAAAAATTGGAGTTCACTTTTGAAAGATTTATTATGCACTCTTGGATTTACTGATGCAAGGTTGTATCAAGTAAAATGGTAACGCTGAACTGTTTTTATTACTTATTAAACAAAGAATAAAGGATCAATTTATTCAAAACTGGAATGGGAGGTTAAATGATTCTAGTAGGGCTGTATTTACAAAAACATTGCATCATTTACATTTCAACCATATTTAAGTATAATACATTTTGCAAAAATTAGATACAATTTAACAAAATTCAGAGTTTCTTCACACAGGCTTGGCATTGAAACAGGTAGATGGTCAAAACCGAATCCCATTCCAATTAATGAACATGAATGTTTTCACTGTAATGTGCTTGAAGACGAATATCATTTTATTTTACAATGTGGTTTGTATAATAAATAAGGAATACATATACACCTAGATATTATAGAATACGTCCTAATATGGTTAAGATGATAGAAATTGGTAATAGCCGAAGTGAAACAGTCTTAAAAAGTCTTGGTATTTTCATTTCTAAAGCGTTTCAAACGAGGAATGAAATGCTTTATACGTAATGATGACTTAGCATATGTTTTCAGTAATTTTATTACGTCAAATGTTTTTTAATGTATACGTTTTATTGGTAATAAATTCTGTATTATACTCATACTTTATGTTAAGACATTGCTTGTACCTAAAATCAATCATACTTAAAGACACGATTTCATAATGTTTTATGTAGTTTATATATTAAGACTGAGATTACAACATGCATATTGAATTCGCAGTTTTTGATAATAATACAGGCGAAAGCGAGTATCATGATATAATGCAGGTAATTTTTATGCTCACTGATCCTTTGGTTTTGTTGTTACATGTAATAAATAATAATATGTGTATGTGTGTAAATTATGTATACATGTATTTGTATTTTAATTTTCAGCTGTTATGCCTATAGTTCGCTTTCGGTAGGTGTGTGGATACTGGAATGTTTTTCATCGATTGCCTTGTAAATATTTTGGATCAGTGATTATAAAAACTTACAAAATAAATAGTAAATAACGCAAATACATTTGTGTCTACTAATTATATCAAAAAGACTTACATAAAATTGAAACTGGTGCACATTTTAATGATATAGTCACCAATTCTACATGTTTCTTTGTCTATATAGTATTATATGTGTTAACTGTACATGTATGTTCTCTTGGTCACTGACCTTCTGGATTTTGAGAAATAAAAACTTCAAACTATTGTATCAGACTAATTGAGGTTTTATACTCATTTAGTATATGTATCAGGCCCACTGTGGATTTGTACTCCTTCGGTATATGTATCAGGCCCTCTGTGGTTTTGTACTCCTTCAGTATATGTATCAGGCTCACTGTGATTTTTATACTCCTTCAGTATATGTTTGTTTGTTGGGTTTAACGTCCCACCAACAGTATTTCAGTTATTTGGAGACGATGTCCAATTGAGACAGATATAGTGCTGCCACACTGCAATATCACGCTGTAGACATGTGGCATGATACTACACCCAGTCACATTATCCTGACACCGGGTCAACCAGCCCTGCAACTACCCTTATATGCTGAGCGCCAAACAAGGGAGCTATACGACTTTTGCATGTCGAGGCCGGTGATCGAACCCAAGACCTCCCGCTCCCGAGGTCTGGTTTTACTTTATTGTGTCTTAGGTATTAACTATATGCATCAGGCCCACTGTGGTTTTGTACTCCTTCAGTATATGTATCAGGCTGTGGTTTTATACTCCTTCAGTATTGTACTCCTTCGGTATATGTATCAGGCCCACTGTGGATTTGTACTCCTTCGGTATAATTATGTATCAGGCCCTCTGTGGTTTTGTACTCCTTCAGTATATGTATCAGACTCACTGTGATTTTATACTCCTTCAGTATATGTTTGTTTGTTGGGTTTAACGTCCCACCGACAGTAGTAGTAAGGTCGCCGGTTTGGCTCCAAAGACTGCGCATGCGCAGGAGTGACGTCATCAGATTATTTGCGCATGTGTGGCGGCCATATTGTTTTCTAGCATCTAATTTTAGAATAACATCATGATCTATATTTAGAAAAGGCATCATGATCTATATTTAGATTGACATCATGATCTATATTTAGAAATGACATCAATGTACAGAGCTGACATGTACATTCGACTTAGGGTTAAGGACATTGAGGGTCAAGTCCTTAGCCTTAGGCGGAGACACATGGTAAACACCAAATAATATACAGAGCTGACTTGTATATTCAGTCATAGGGCTTAATCATGGACATTGAGGGTCAGGTCCTCAGCCTTAGACGGGGACTATACAAAGTCTTATAACAATAATGATGTCAACATATGATCATCATACAATAAATGAAAAGAACATATAGGGTCATGGACTATACACGCAATGAGTAAATATAATAAAAAATATATCAAACAATATTGGAACATACTTTTTGAACATACCTGTACACTTTACTTCAACACAAAACGGAAATAAAGATCAATTCCTCAGAATTCAGGTGTGTGTGGAACACAATTTTTGAACATGTCTGTACACGTTATTTCAACACAATTTTTGAACATGTCTGTACACGTTATTTCAACATGAAACGGAAATAAAGATCAATTCCTAAGGATTCCCATATTGGTTTTCTGTTCATCAAATTTTTGAATAATAGATCATATTTAGAAATGGCATATGATCTATATTGATTAAACATCGATAATATTAGAAAGGGATCAGATTATATTTAGATTGACATCATGATTTATTTAAAATGCATCAAGTAAAAGGCTGACTTGTACATTTGACCTGGGGTTTAAGGACATTGAGGGCAAGCCCTTAGCCCTAGGGGGGAGAACATGGGACAATGGACAATTCAAAACGTTGAAAAAAAAAATGGCAGCAAAAAAAGAAAATAAAGGGTAAAATACTTTTTTTAAATTAAAAAGGAAAAAAAAACATTAAATAATAAAAAAAAAATGTAAAATATGTAATAAGAAAATAAAAAAACCTCAATAATACAAAAGTCAAAAAAAAAATGTCATTATTTTAAAGAAAAAACACTTACATGTGAACATTCCATTTTTCCAAAGAAGAATACTTTCCGGTAACTATTTTAATGTGTTTTCCATTTAGGGCAAAGTTTTTCCGGTCTCTTTTTTAGTCCAAGGGTGAAAAACGTACACTGTGTTCTGGGAACCTGCGTGAAAGTTATTATTTTTCCCCCAACCCCCGGTTTTTCTTTTAAAAACGAATGGCACAGTGTGAAAGTATTAAATGCATCCCTTTTTTTTTGCTTAACTTTTAGTCTTTTGGTTAGGATGGACTTGGAGCCCTTTTGAAAAGATACCCAAAATGAAAAAGAGTAAAAAGTGGGAAAAAAAAACAAAAAACGGCCCTTTTCGGGCCAAAAACCCGAGCTCGAAAGGATTTTTTTTTCAATTTCAAAACCAAGTAAAAAAAATTTAAAACCAAAAGTTTCATGTTTTCGTTACAGCGGCGAGGGATAATAAATAAAAAACTAACGGGAAACGACGCTAGTGACAGGAAAAATCAGGACCGTACAACGTACGCTTAAAATAACAAAAACCCTCAGGGTTGTAGCAAATTGATGAATTTTACTGTCGATCTATACTCGATGATATCTTAATATCTTTGTGACTTTTTCACCCCATAAAATGTTGAATATTGCGAAGAAACCATGAAAATCATGGAAACCATATCTTGAAAAAAACGGCCCTTATCGGGGGCCCAAACCCCAAAAGGTCCCCTAGAGAAAATACCTAAAATTTTCACCATTTTTTAAAATTCCCTTCAAAAAAATTTTTTTCTTTAAAATATGTCCAATTTTTTTTATAAAATTTTACAAAAGTTATAAAAATGTTAAAAAAAAAAAAAAATCATCAAACTCCCAAGGGGTTTTGAAATTTTTAATTTTAAACGAATTTCGGGAAAAGAAAAGTCTAGGAAGGGGTTTTTTTTGTTTGGGACTTTTTGTGGTATAGCGTGGGGGCCCATTTTAAAAAAATTTGTTTGGGGGTGCTATGATTATGGGGTACTGTAGCCCCCAATAATTACAGAGGACTTGTAATTCAGTCATGGGCTTAATCGGGATATTGGGGTCAGGTCGGGGACTATACAAAACCAATTCTTTTTATACTTGATCAAAAGCATTAAATAAATGAAAAGAACATATAGAGTCAGGTATCACGCTTTTGTAAATTAATAAAAAATATATCAAAAATTTGGAACACAATTTTTTAAACATTCTGTCCCGTTAACTGAAAAAAATCGTAATAAAGACATTTCCCCGAATCGGACGTGTGGGCAGGGAACACACTTTTTGAAAAGTCTGTACACGTTATTTAACATGAAACGGAAATAAAGATCAATTCTAGAATTCGACCGGGGTGGAACCCAAATTTTTAAACGGTCTGTACACTTTATTTCAACAAATGACTTGCGAATATTGAAATCAGTTAAGTTCTTTCTCTTTTTAAAAATTTCTGTAATTTTGAATATTATATAAGACTTTTTCAATTTAAATTTGTATAAAAATTTATGAAGTACAGAGCACGCCATGTATACATGTAACTTTTTCAGTTATATTCTCTCTCTCTTACACAAAACACACACCCCCCCTTGTATACCATTTTAAGAAAAAAGTATTTCCGGTATTTATTCTTGGAAATTATTTCCGTATACAATAGAGAAAACCCGGAAAACTGTTTACAATTTGAAAAACCCAAGCAATGTTTCATTTTATGTCGATTAAAAATGACTGACGACTAACTTTTGTTAAAAAATTACCATGATTAGATCAACAACCATCAAAAAAGAAATGCAGAATCGAAACCCAATAACATGTTTCATTCCATGGGATGACATTGCCAACAACCAAAAAACATTTTTATCATAAATCTGATGGGTGTACACAAAAACCACCCCAAAAACACACCACTATTCAAAAAAATTATAGAATGTTTTGGAAATGAAAGGAAAATCCCGGAAAGGTAAACGTTTTAATTTTAAATCACCTACCTTTTTTCCTCTACCCTTTTTTTTTTATATCCACAACAAAAATTTCCAAAAAGTTAATACATGTTTTTAATTATCTTTAAAAATTTCCTGCACAAAAAAAAATTCCAAACTGATCATTTAAAGAATACAAAAAAAAAAAAATTTGTGTACTTGTGCGTGAAAAAAAGATTATTTTTAAAAAAAATTCTTTATTTTGGGTTCTTAACTTAAAACACTTTTTGTGTTAATCGAATAATCCAGAGGGGTTAAAAAGACTAATTAAAAAAACATTACTTTTTTCAGTTTCCCAAAATTATATACCATTTGTATAAAGTAAAAAAATATTAAACAAATTTTGTTATTTTGTTTCAGAAATCAATTGATTGTTTGTTTTAGTGCAAATTAATTTAAACACATGTTGTTGATAGGGATTCATTATTGATTTATAACAAAAAAAACAATTTTTCTTTTTTTCTGCTTTACATTTAGATTTGAGTAATAATATGTTATTTTGTTTTTTTGAACTCTTGTTTATATTTTTTTTAGGCAAAAAAGTCTAAAAAAATGTTTGACCCCATATTATTTATCGATTTTTTTTAAAACATACAAAAAACAATATTTCCTTTTTTTCGCTTAGCTTTTAAATCTTTTGAGTATCGAATAGTTATTTTGAATTTTTAGACCCCAATTTTTTTTTTATTTTTTTAGTGCAAAAAGTCTATAATGTTTGGACCCAATATTGTTATTTATCGAAATTTGTTTATCATAAAAAAAAAAATAATTTTTTCCTTTTATTCACTAACATTTATTTTTTGGCATCAGTAGTAAGCAGTTTCAAATAAATCTGTTTTTTTTGATTTTCAATCAAATTATTGTCGTTTCGATTTATTGATTTCCCCACCCCCTTTTTTAAAGGTACAATTTTTAAAAGGAATATCCCTTAGTTTTTAACCCGTTTTAATTTTTTCAAGAAAAGGAAAGCTAAAGTGAGATTTTTTACTTTAACACTCAACCGAAGTCCGATGAAAAAAACCGGAAATGACGTATCAAATTTAAAAAAAGGGACTTATCTCCCTTGTTTTTAACATTTAAATCTTTCATGCTATGAAAAGCTCAAGTGAGATGTATACTTTGAACCCCTAACCGGAAGTCCAGATAAATAAAAACCCGAAATGTGTCATACATTTTTTCAAAATTAAAATCGCCCTTTTTCCCTTAGTTTTCCATTGTTTTAAATTTTTTTATTACTTTGGAAAGCTCTTAGTGAGATTTCTTTGAACCCCTTAACCGGAAGTCAGGGCCCTTTAAAACCGGAAGACGTCTTTAAAATTAAAAAATGATTTATCCCCCTTAGTTTTTTAACCCGTTTTGAATTTTTTCTAGTAAAAAAGCTCAAAGTGAGTGTTTACTTTGAACCCCTTTAAACCGGGAAGTCCATGATAATAAAAAAACCGGAAATGACGTTCCTGTTTTACATTTTAAAATCACCCTTTTTCCCCTTTTTTTTCCTTTGTTTTTAATTATTTTTATTACTTTGGTAAGCCTTAGTGGGATTTCCTTTTGAACTTTTAACCGGAAGTCCAGATGAATAAAAACGGAATGACGTATCAATTTAAAAATGATTTTCCCCCCTTAGTTGTTCCCCGTTTAAATCTTTTTCAAAGCTATGAAAAGCTAAAACTAGATTTATTTAAACCCTTAAACCGGAAGTCCTATAAATAAAAAACCCGGAAATGACGTATACGTATTCTTGTTAAAATCGCCCCTTTTCCCTTAGTTTCCATTGTTTTAAATTTTTTTTTATTACTTTGGTAAGCTTTTTGTGAGATCTAAATTTGAACTCCTTAACGGAATTCAGGGCCCTTCAAAACCGGAAATGCGTCATACATGTTATCCATTTTAAAAATGACCCTATTTCCCTTATTTTTTCCATTTTTTAATTTAAATTTAAATTTACTTTGGTAAGCTTTTAGTGGATTTACTTTGCTCTCTTAACCGGAAGCCATATGAAAAAAAACGGAAAGGGACGTCATCAAAAGTAAAAATGGCTCTATTTTTTAGTTGTATCGATTTGAATCATTTTATAGCAGAAAAGCTCAAAGCGAAAAGCTTCGTTAACGGTTTTTTTTTTGATTGAGGGTTCTGCAGGGCTGATTTAGATTTTGTTTGGTTATTGGTAATTTATATTCAATGAAATCGCCTTTTCCTTTTTATGTAGATTTTTTTTGTAATCTGGAAGAAAACCTCGCGTATTTAAAAGAGGTTTTAATCGTTGAGAGTGAAAACTATGGATTTTTTATCAAAAATCTCTGTATTTTATTTTAGAAAATGGTGAAAAACCCCATTCATATCTTTGAAAAATAATTTCGATTATAATTTGTAAAAATTGGGCGTTATTTGAGGCATGTAGAAAGATAGTCTTAAAAACCAAATGTTATTTAACAGTGGTTAAAAAAGAAGAAAATTTCAAAATTTCAAAAAGTCTTAAAGAGTATCATAAAAGTAAAACAAACTTTAAACATAAAAAATCCTTCCATGACAGAGGGGAATATTTAGTTCAAGATAAGAAAGTTTGAATTGGAATTTGGGGGGAGAAATGGTGTTAGCTTTTGACTAGGGCCCGAAGATCCAAGGGAACCTTTTCATTTGGGGATTTGGGATAGAATCTCTATGTAGACCTTTGAATGCGGTCTTAACACATTCTAAAAAAGATAAACTTGAAAGTGACTTCTATCATCTTTTTATTTAAACTTTATTTAAATGTTTTTTTCCTTTTTTCGGGTGACGCTGAGATTTCATATAAACAATTTGGACACGTTCAACTTTTTATGACTTTTGTTACTAAAATTAGCATTCAAAAAAGCAGTACCCAATCAATTTAGGTATTTTTGCCCATCAGGTGGACTTGAGCATAAAAAAGGCGTGAAACGAAGGGTGTTGTTTTTGTTGTTGGGCCCATCGACAAAAAAACTTGGAAAAACTAAAGATGAAAATTTGCTTAGGAAAGATCGTTAGTTCAAGTGGCAATGGAAAGGGGAGCCAGGGTTGATTGAGAGAATGGTAATGGAAAACCAACGAAAAAAGGATCAGTTTAACACTAAAGGGGGAAAAAATTGGAGAGCATAGAGTTGGGGCCACGATTTAAAAGCAAGCGGTTAAAAATACCATTTGGAGGAAACGTTATTGTAAGTGAGTGGGGGGAATGTTTGCGTCGAATAGACGTTTTGGGAAACCCCCGGGGGGACGTGGTACCACCAAAAAGGACTTTTTTTAAAGACCAATGAATACCAACGCTTGAAAAAATACATACCGGAAGTGGAACGGGTGTGCCGAACGGGACACGTCATTCCGTTTATTTAAAAGCAGATCATATGAATATTTTAGGTTTATTACAGTGTTCAGAGTTCACCCAAGATTTTCACAATGGTAAAAAAGACGTAAAAACTATAAAAAAAAAGCACTAAAATAGAAAAAAGAACACTATAAAAAAGAAGACACGTATTTCTTAACTATGAACTTTCCGACTAATACGCGTCATGGCAATGGGCTGTATTTATGATAAAAGCTAAGATTGACACCTATCCAAAACAAAAGGTTCCCAAAAAATTGGTGGTAAAACCCGGTTTTTATTACATGGAACGCGGATAAAATGGTTTGTTTTGGTGTATTATTTTTAAAAAACGGGAAAACTGTAAACGCCATGATCGAACACAAAAAAAGGGCCTGACTGTGAGTTAAAAAAAAATGGGGGGGTCCAGGTGGTGTTATTTGGGTAAAAATCACCGACCAAACGAAAGGCTGAGATTATAAATGTGTTCAGTCCGCTACTGCAGTAGTTCGGGCCAGACTAGTAATTTATGTATAGATGAAATATCTGGTGGTTTTATAAAAAAGGGTTTTGACGAGAAACAAGCTTGAGGCAGCCAGATTCATTAAATATTAGAACATTGACCCGCCCGAGGGGGAAAAAGATTAACAAAATCGTCTTTTATACAGACCCAATTGTGCTATCAACCAACAGAATGACATTAAATGTTTAATATATCTTAACCGAAACTTTTTTTGGGGTCAATGAAAAGTAAAAAGATGGGGGGTCTTTTATGCTGTTTTTAAATGGAAAAAGATTGTGAATGGAAAAAAAAAACGTGAAGGAAGCAAAATTACGTGTGAGCGTTACGCTGTGTATTACGAAAAGGGATGGCCCCAGTGGGCATATCTACGCAAAAATAATCCGCCTTATTTAAAAAAAAAAGGACCTATAAAGACCAGTTGGGACACTACCAAGGAAAAACTACGAAAAGGGACGATTTCCGCCCTCATGTTTATTTAAAGACCTGACATTTTACATGTTTTTATTTGGTAGTGTTCTTATGACTGGAATCAACTTAAAACATTGTATGAGTTGTTTACCTGCATTTTCGAAATCCAATTTGTAAAGTGTGTTTTTGGGGGTCCGCCCCAAACCCCAACTATTATTCAGCGGGGTAATAAAATGTGAAAATTTAAATTTTGTGTTTTTATTTATGATGGTAAAGAAAGAAAAAAAAAAACATTTAAAAATATACCCTCTAGTATATTTTCAGGCTCATGTGGTTTTTTCCTCGGTTTTGTATCAGATCACTGTGGTTTTTTACTCCCCGGATATTTTTCAGTCACTGTGGTTTTATACCCTTAGTATTGTTCAGATCAGTGATTTTTAATCCTCTGGTATATTTTTCAGGTTACTGTGGTTTTTTTATCCTTCAGTTAAAATTTTTTGCGCACTGTATTTTTTTCTTCTTCGTGTTTAATCGGGGCCCCTGTAGTTTTGTATCCCCCAGTATGTTTATCAGTTTAAATGGGTTTTTTTCGCGTATAGTTCGGGCAGTGTGGTTTTTTCTTTCCGGGAAAAGCATCGGTCACTGTGGTTTTTTATATAAGTAATCATCAGGCTCACTGGGGGGTTTTATACTTGACGTTTTGATTGGGGTCACTGTGGTTTTATACATGACAGTAATGCATCAGGCTCACTGTGGTTTTATCTTGGACAGTAATGCATTGGGGCCCTGGGTTTTTAATATGACAGTTATTTTAGGCTCACTTGGTTTTTTACTCGTTCAGTAAATCATCAGACTCACTGGGTTTATTTTTCTCGGGTTTTGCATCAGGGGTCACTGTGGTTTTATCTATGACATATAGATTGGTCCTGTGGTTTTATACTAGGGCATATAGTATTAGGCTCACTGGGTTTTTCTTTGACAGTATATCATAGGCCACTGTGGTTTTATTTTTCCCGGATTGCATCAGGCTCAGTTTGGGTTTTTTACAGACAGTAATGCATGACTCCTGTGGTTTTATACTAGACAGTTTAAGCATAGATCACTTGGTTTTTACATGACAGTTATGTATTAGGTCACTGTGGGTTTTTTACTTGCATATTCATCAGCTCCGTGGTTTTATATATACAGTTTAAAACACAGGGTACTGGGTTTTATAATGACAGTATATGCATAGGTCACTTGGTTTTATCTATGAATATGCACCCCGGTCACTGTGGGTTTTTTACTATGGGAGTTAAAAGCTCAGGCCCTGTGGTTTTATACTATGACGTATTTGCATCAGGCTACTGTGGTTTTATACTATACAGTATATGCTCGGCTCACTGTGGTTTTTTATATGACGTAACATCGGCTCACGGGTTTTATTATAACATACATCATTTAGGCTCACTGTGGTTTTTTTACTAGACAGTATATGATTAGGCTCCTGTGGTTTTATACTATGACGTTATGATCAGGCTCCTTGGTTTTATACTATGACAAAAATGAACAGGCTCACTGGGTTTTTCTAGACAGATAGCATCGGTCAATGTTTTTATCTATAAAAAAGTTTCATGTATTAGGCTTTACTTGGTTTTTTACTATGACAGTAAATGCATCAGGCTCACTGTGGTTTTATAAAACTAATACCAGTATATGCATCAGGCTTCACTGTGGTTTTTATACTATGACAGTATATGCATCAGGCTCACTGGGGTTTTTAAATACTATGACAGTATATGCATCAGGCTCACTTTTGGTTTATACTCGTTCATATATGTATCAGGCTCACTCCCATTTTTACTCCTTTCAGTAACCTGACTCATTGTAGTTTTATACTGCTTCTTGATAATATATGTTGTCAGGGTAATGGGTTTATATTTTTGAGCATAAAACATTTTAAGCATCAGGCTCATTGTTCTTATATATGTATCAGGCTTGATGGGGTTTTATATGAACCAATAAAATGTATCAATCTTACTTTGGTGTGATACTCCTCCACATATGTTTCAGGCTTATTTTGTTTTTTTTACTCCTCTTATTACATAACCTTTACAAGATTTATTGAGTTTTATTTTAAAAAAAAAAGAAAAAAAAACGAAATGGAAAAAAGGTAAAAAAAAACAACAAACAATATCCATCTTATATAAGAAATACTTCGTGTTGAGAAAATAATATGGCATTGATTGCCTACATACACAGGAGTTTTGGTAGTCTCATATGGATTTCAAAAATGAACTCCGATTCAATAATTTAATATGTGGTACTTCGGTATTACAATAATTATGTACAAACTGCTTCAATATAATACTTAATATGTGTTTAAAATTATATATAATACGACATAAAATAGGGTTAAAATAAATACGAAAGTACACGTTATACATTGTATCAAATTAATTTGGAATCTTACCAAAGGGTTTATATCTATCATTACATAGGGTTGATGTTGAAGTACCTGCAAAAAAACATTATTAAAACTTTAAAGCAGTTGTAATATGTTGGCTAATGTTTCCCTTCAGTTGGAAGTAATTGCATAATCTCGGAACCTTAGATTTGAATTATTTTTCTAACACTAAATATTTCTTACCTTAGATAGTATTGTTTTTACTATTTCCCTTTCGTTTTTCTTTTTTTTCTTTTAAATCAGCATCATATATCTTGTAAGGACGCTTGGTTGGGGGACGGGTGGATATGGGGCTTGTGGATTCAACCCCAACTGAGGACAAGACTATTTTCCAGGCACAATATGGCCTCCTGGAACGTCCAGTGATTACATGCAGAATTTCTGTAAGAACATTTTTTCCTAGTCAATTTAAAAGAATACTTTAATTTTAAACTGAATTATATGATGTCCCATCAACTTAAATTTGCGCGAAGTAGGGACTATACCGTTGAATCGTATTTCACTAATCAAAAATACTTTTATATTTCCTCATTAACAAATTTTTGATCAGTAACACTCGATCAATTTATTCATTAGTTCATACAACATCAAATTGTGTACAGTGTACCTACCTTACCTACCTCATTTAAAGACGATCGCAGCAGTTGCATTTTTTTTCCAAACAATTAGAATGCCATGATCCTTTTTTTAAATTTACAGCATTTTATCAAAATGATCAATGTTTTTGTCAGTATAGCCTATATAGCAGCAGTTTTTGAATGAAAATTCACCTAAGAAACTTTTTTCTTCAAATTAAGTACAATCATACAGTACAAATGTTAGTAATTACAGTATATTGGCGAATCATCAAATGCAATGAAGCAAAATGAATTTAGGGTGTACTATAGGTTTACATCTATTATTAAATACCCTTACGTATGGCTAAAACACAAATTTATTTTTAAAAAAAATGTACAAACCAGCAGTATTTGTTAAAACTTTATTTTTCTATTGATAAAACATTCAGAATGTTCTTTTTTTCTTCAATAAATACTTTTTATGTTGTTATATATAAGATAAAGACTTAAAATCAATAGGACAGCAGGCTATCTTTTTAAATACACATCTTAAGTTTGTGGGTAGGGAATTTACATAGGGGAAATTCTAACTTTTGAGTAGACAAATATTTATTCATATATATATATTTATAGGCCTGTAGACCTACTACCGAAATCCCTCGTTTACAGTATACGCAGGAAAAAACGCGCATGCGTTGCAGTTTTCTTCCCTCTCTTAATCATTTTAAACATTTTTCTCATAAGTGCGCCATGACAGTCGGAATGATACATATGTACAGAAAATATACAATTGTGGCAATATCTGTCTAAATATAGGTTCAAATTTGCGGTTGGTAACAGAACTGAAAACTTTGCAGTTGAAATTAAAGACGCACACCTTTCCGATCTTGACTTTTTCACCATCTAGCGTATTTTTTAAACAAACCCTGATATATTTGCATTACCGGTGACAGTGTAAAATTTACTCGTGTATGATAATAGTAATTGTCGCAATCTCTTTCACAGATGGTCACTGACTAAAAATTGATTGTTAACTTTATGTGTGTATTAACCCATCTACAGACGCAGGGGCCCACCCAATGCAACCACCCTTGATCGTAAATAAATTGGTGATTTCCCAATTTCCCAATCACAGGCAATACTGTATTGATAAAATATTAGAATTAAAACACCTATATTTAGATTTTCTATTTTCATTTTCCGTCAGTCACTTTTAGCGCACTTCATAGGCTGAACTTACAAACTGGTGAAGAACGTCTTACCTGTTACCGCAAACACTTGCTTCTTCGGGGATACCGTATTCTACATTTAACCGATTTTGTCGAAGTTGCGTTACGAAAACAGCGTTTTTATGCGCATTCGCACAGAAAACACACATTCATATATTTCAAGCCGTCGCCACTGTATCAAGTAAAAAATGTTTGTTGTTGCTGTTGTTGTTGCTGTTTTCTTGTATTCCTTTTCTTCTTGTGAAAATATGTTGTTATATAAAATTCAGATAGAAAACAATATGTTTTTTTTTTCGATAAAAAGAAAAAAAAACGTAACAAATTAAGCCATCAAAAATGCAATTCCATTAGCAATTAAGAATGTATTTTTAGAGTAGACGGAACGCCGCCTTTATTTCATATTATTAGCAATTTAATCTACTTAATTTGTGTATAACATCATAAACGTAATGGTTTATTCTTTTTATACATTTTTTTTTTGTGTGTGTGTGTGTAAAACCATACTTTAACACCATTCCACAATGAGATTTATCCGCAATAATAAACCATACTGTTGCAAAGTATGATATGTAAAAAGTTAAAAAGTTTCAATTATTTACACTGCACTGCCGTACCACGTGCCCAGCCATGACGAGAAGATAGTTTTATAAGAGAAACAGCGAGAAAAAAACAGATTGGACAAACGGATTGAATGGTTGGTGGTTGTGGTTAATCTTTTCTAAGTAAGATTTTTTTTTTTTTTTTTTTTTTTTTTTTTTTTGTGAAATAACACTTACCAGGTTTACACTTCGCATGTGGAATCAGATGAAGAACAATTAATGATGTTAGCACGCTTATAATTATAGTAGCATCTCTTGAAAGTGATTCGATTCTTACAATATGAATGAGTAGTATTATTCAATCGATCTCGCAAACTACTGCAGCAGATTTCAGCCACGAACGTACGCTTGAGTCTAAATCGATACCCTAATAACAGACTCACCGCGGTGCCTGCAGCACCGTGCTTTGACGTAA
>CM037787.1:9031210-9059941 GCA_021229015.1 Solen grandis
GCAAATACAAAGTAAGTACATTACACGATGATATTTCCTCATATAAACAACCTTCATATTGGGGAATATGTCTTATACACGGCATTACAGCATTCAAAAGCTACTACCATTGTTTTTTACTACGAATATTAACCATTTTCGCATATCTTTTTTTGTCTCAATTAGATATCACGCGGTATGCAAGTGGCGGGTCACAACACCAAGTCACATTATCATGTCATGGACCAAACATACATGGAACTACGAGTAATCCTACCTGATCCGGTTTTGTATGGTTGGAAAGTGCCGTATATCATCGTGATATCATATATGTGAGTCTATATCCAGCGTATCTCAATTTGCTTAGCCGCATGGAACATATTGGGCTGTATAAACAAAATCACACCATGGATGAATAGCAACTAATGCAGAATTAAAAGGAACATGTTCATGCAAGCGATAACCACATGCTGTCTGGGTTAAGTGTTTCCCATTGTCTCGATGACCGAGTTGTTGTGACCATGTTGGTCATCCTTTGTACACACCTTTGACCTGAAACTGTAGAGTAGGCTTCTGGGTGGTCAGTCACGGATGCGGACACCATTGGGGTCGCGCTTATTTTGGAGATTAAAACTGGGCTGAGATGCTTAATTATATGCCTTAACATTTCTTTGGCGGAGTGACACTAATGGTCGCGTCTGCATCATCATCAAATTTCAGCACACTATGTCCATGCGATCCTTATGACAAGACAATGTGTCGCAAACAAGAATCAGGTAGCTTTAGCTTGAAGGTCAAGGTCACAGCACTCACTTACCCTTAAAATCTTGTCCGGGTGGTAACTATGGTTGTGAAGGATCGTGTTTTGAGAAAACTTGGCAGTAATGATTCTGAGGATAGGGCAATGTGTCGCGAACAAGAACTAGGTCGCTAGCTTGAAGGTCAAGCTCACAGCACTTCGTTGTGAATGAACATGTTTTAAAACAAGTTTAAGCCTACCAAAAATTCCTTCCAAGGTATTTTTAAACTATGAAGTATGAAGTGAAGTCAATCTGTTTTTCAGCATTTGCATATGGAAGGTTTTAACATTAAGTACGAAGAGGACAAAGTGTATTTTTAAGTCATGGTAGCACAGGAACTGAAGCAAGCAATTCAAGGAAATTTTTAGGCTAAGTTCAATTTTGAACGGCATCGTGTTTTCTTTATCGGGACAACACGAAGCCGTAATTAAAACCTACGCGGACCTGCTAGACTGAAACCCAAATAAGCTAAAATGACCGATAAAATAGCGGATAAAAGGTGGACTTTGATATCACGTGACTTCAGACTAAATCCCGTATATTCGTAAGAGTTATGAAGCACACATAATACTTAGCGGGCAAACATCTTAGTTGGTGCTAATCTTATGTCCGGCAAGTAGCGAGGAACGACTATAGATGTTCCTTCACACGGACCGTCCCCGGTGGCCGAGTGATTAGAGCGTCCGCATCGGGAGCGGGAGGTCGTGGGTTCGACCCCCGTCCGCGACATACCAAAGTCGTAAAAAATGGTACTGTTATAACTCTCATGCTTGACGCTCAGCATATAAGAGCAGTTGCAGGACTGGTTGGCCCGGTGTCAGGATAATGTGACTGGGTGTGGGTTGACTTGACTATTGAAGTTTACCGTCGCTTCGACAGTATTTCATATTGCGGCGTCCAGCTAATTACAGGTGGAGGAAGACCCCGAATGCACGGAGACATCTGGGTAGAACCACCGACCTACCGCAAGCCAGCTGAAAAGCTTCCTCACATGAAAATTCGAGTGAACCTGCCGGGAATTGAACCCACGCGGTAAGGGGCTGAGTGAGTGTTAAAGTCAGCGACTTTACCCTCTCGGCCACGCAGGCCCCGACTGGGTGTGGTATCATGCCACATGTCTACGGCGTGATATTGCAGTGTGACAGCACTATACCTGTCTCAAGTAGACATCGTCTTCAAATGATTGAAATACTGTCGACGGGACGTTAAACCCAACAAACAAACAAACAAATCCTTCTCATGGGAAGGAACAATAACAAATAATCCCGAATCAAGTTACTAGCTTCAATGTCATATTTATAGCAGTAAGTTGAGTTTAAAATTTTGACATGTAGTCCTGTCCGGGCTTTATCCTGGTTCTGTTTAGTTGTATTGAAAGAACTTGGCAAAGGGGATCCTTATGATAATACAATGTGTCGCGAAAATGTACCAGGTTGCTAGCTTGAAGGTCAAGGTCACATTACTTTGTTTAGGTCAGGGTCACAATGCTTATTTCTTTTTAAAACCGTCTTCTTTTGTATTTTCAGTTTCACATCATATTCACTGACAAAAATGTCAATCTATCTCTGTCTCTTCCGATGCTTTCTCTTCAGCAAAAAACAGGACCCACACGTGGGGAATTATTTGACTGTAAGGTCTAAAATATGGCTATAATAATCAGAAAATGATTACTATCCATTACAATAAAAGAAGAATAATTCTAATAAGCAAAATGGCGGGGGGGGGGGGGGGCTGTGTCATACGGACACATTTCTAGTTTAATCTGATTCCTTGGGAAGAATGGAAAGGATGAAAACGACAAAAGGCGAACAATGACACGACTTGTCTTAATGGCCCGCTATTCTTCCAAATGCAATGTATATTCTTCGAACAGAAAAGCAAAACGCGTGGTACAGATTTATTAAAAGATGCAATATGTTCACAGTCATTGACGAAAACATTACTATTATTGAGGAAATATCATTCCTATGTTTACAAAAATACCTAATTTTCATATTCCGCATACCTTCGTCAATTTTCTAACGTTTCACATAGATCTTCCGAATGATTCCGTTAACGAGCAATGAGTGCATAATTTGATGACGTAGCAGATAAACAAATTATGATTCGACGACAGCTTTTCAAATTCAAATAATTTCCGATTTCAGACCATCTTCGGGAATACCCGCCAACGCACAATGTAAACAATGAGCGTATTTTGAAATCCATCCAAAATACTAATTTAAAGTGCATGATTTGATCAGCATTTTCAATGCCTTCAACTGTTCTTTACAGCAGATACTCAGATACTTGCAAATTCACTATCATTGGTTTACAAGCATTCAAACATGCTTCCCGTATACACAGACAGATCATACCATAAATTGGTCGTTTTAATTGTACACTACAGTAACTTTAAGTAAACAATTACGTAATGTTATTTTACTTCTCTCTCTATCATTCTTTGTGGGTGGATGGATGTTACATGCGTCTCAACCCCAACCTCACACCAATAAAAATGCAAACTGTGTCCTTTTTACCTGTATCTTACTACTCAATGACCTTATTCATACTAATGGGAGCCTACAAATTTTAATCTACCCATCCGATGAGATACCGGCTATGTGACAATGTTATATGAAGCACAACCGGAAATTGGTTTGTGGATAAAGTTACGTTCCAGACTGTTTTGAAGAATAATAAACCCGATCTATTACTGATAGAATTCGTCGCGTTTTTATCAATGCAAAATATGATAGGTGCCATGAACAAAACGAAGGCCGAATAGCCGGTGGCAGTTGGGATGGAGGTGGCCCATGTGATAGTTTAAAACATTGTCAAGAAGATGTTGACAGTGCGACAGGAGAAACTTAAAGTTTGCTAGATAACACAAAGGTTTCCATTTAAAGATAAAGGGCTATTTTGTTTTCGGATTGTGTAAGCCTTTTGATTAAAAGGAGATATGTGTATGGACTTGTATATATGCATATAGGTTGGGCATTGAAAAGGGTTAATAGTTCGATAATGTCAAAATCATGTGGCACAACGGTCAAAGAGAACACATAATATAAACTATTAAGATAGGTCATACGGCTGATTAAGTGTGATATATTTTCACGGGCGAAACAGAAAATAAAACGAAAATTAGTTTGTGTTATTTTATACAGATTTGCTTTCACGGTGATAGTGTTTAACCATTATCTGTCAATAGAAAATGAAATATGTTTAAAAGGGTACTTGCCAAATTATAAAAAAGCAAAAGTTACATATTTTTAGAAAAGATGCATTCTATATAGCAATGGAATTCTACAAGCTATACGTTTATGAAAAATAAGGAAATATCAACACTACACTTTAGTCCAAACAATAGTAGATGCTAATGTCTGGTGGGGTTTAATGCCGTGCTTTCAACGCTGTTCTATTGTTGCTCACATTTCTGCATCGCACAAAGTTTCGGTGCTATATTTAGATATCGATTCCCCACTTTTTACTACACGGAAAAAAGTTCCAAAGTTTGTTTTCTTTCGTATCACTAAATGGTGATCATTTTCATGTTTATTTTCAGTAAGAAAGGGTTATGGAAAACGAAACTAAATTAAATATATTGATAATCCATGCTGGAGATAATGTGTGTTTAATAAACTGAAAGTGATTATAGTTGAGTGGTAACATTCGAGATGTCATAGTGGTTATAATCGAGTGATAATAGTGGTTATAGTCGAGTGGTAACAGTCGAGTGGGTATAGTTGTTATAGTCGAGTGGTAACAGCCGAATAGTTATAGTCGAGTGGTACCAGTCGAGTGGTTATAGTCGAGTGTTATAGTCGAGAGGTTTAAGAGGTTATAGTCGAGTGTTAAAGCGGTTATAATCGAGTGGTGTAAGTGGTTATAGTTGAGTGGTGTAAATGGTTATAGTCGAGTGGTGTAAGTGGTTATAGTTGAGTGGTGTAAGTGGTTATAGTCGAGTTTTCATATTCTTTGATTTTTCCTCTCTCTATATTCTTGTATAAATTTTTATATTAAATAGTTAAAAAAAAAAGTTGTTTGGTATTTATTCTACCTTATGGAGTTGTCAGCCCTTGGTCATTTTTGTCACAGTGTCTCTATGCATTCGGAGGCTTTCTGCACCTGTTATTACCTACGTACGTCCTAATGTGTCTTAAAATACCGCCTGAACTCAAAAGCAAAATGTTTTGCTTATTACTTTTAATACAATGTTGTCTTATTTGTTTTCAATTCGTTTAACGTTCCACCGACAGTCTTTCAGTCATTTGGAGACGACGTCGACTTGAGACAGATATAGTGTTGCCACACTGCAGTAACATGCCGTAGATATGTGGCATGATACCACACCCTTTACGACTTTGGTACGTCGCAGCCGGAGATCGAACCCACTATTTCCCGATTCCGGGGGCGAACGCTCTAACTACGCGGCAAACGGGACCGGTCACAATGTTGCTTTGTCTAATACATCTACAGTATAGCCATTACATCATTGCCCTAAACAAAATTATGTAAAAATGCATCTTTTGGAAGCCTCCTTTATAGGAGTTAAAAATGATTACTGCTTTAATTACAAGTCGGTTGCCTGAAAAGTATAAATGCGTGACTTTTGGAAAAGAAACGTCTCATAAAATTCATACATTTCATTTTAGGGAAAAATACCAAATTCATCTGTAGATCAGTTCGTTTCATATTGAGAAAGACAAATTCAACGCTATATACTGATGTTTTAAAAACTTGATTCGGAAATCACTGAAGCGGACCAGTTCACTGTAGTTATTACTACAGGGGGGAAGAGTTGTAAAAATGTACGTGTTACACATATTTCATTAAAATAAACAAGAACACAGACAACTGTAGATGCGTTAGTAAATAAAACCCATTGATGCGTGAGATAATGATTTGGCTATAACGAACCGCGACACTATACCTCGCGCAATTGTTGAATCGAACACCTGAATATGTCCTACTTAAAATGTGATCTTGTGAAAATATAATCGTATGCTGCATATGTGAACTAAGCGGTTCCATAATGCGATGTCAAAGGCAAAGCTTTATGGCGTACGTGGCAAATTGTAAATATCTTATCGTTTATATTTTAAGTCGCGTCGCTTGCGATAAATTCAATAAAATTTGAAATATAAACGATAACTGATACAAACTTACTATTAGCATGTCCATTTATCCCCTGTAGAGGGATTTTTATCCCCCAAAGTTGGCCATATACCCCCAAAATTGTAAGGACTCTCCATATAAAGGGGTAAAAAGATGAAGAAAAACAGCAATTGTACACCTAGTTACAAAACTCAGTAGGCACCCTGTACTTTATTTCAGTACAACATATACTCAGACATTTTTTTCAGTTTTCATTCCAATATCTACAGCGAGTAAAATATTCCAATATCAAGCACTAAACTGTATTTGCTATCAAAAATGCATTAAAACTGAAGTATATTACATTTTAATGCATTCTAGTTCAGATGTATGCTTGCGGGGTCTCATTTGATGGGCATTATTACATGTGTTTGGTGCAGTTTTCCGCAGCTTTATTGTTAGTGTTTGTTCAGACAAGCAACGCATGGAAAACTACTTATGACGAGTTAATGTGAACCAGCATCACGTTAGTCAAACGCTCCCAATTATAGTACATAATCAAAATTATAATTCTGTTTATCAGTACACAAATTTCATTTAAATGTAATGAGGTGTGCCATTATTTGTCAGTCGACCGAATACAAAGACACACACACACAGAGTAGCAATGTCTGCCATTAGAAGATTTTATTTGAATTTACAACAATATTTGAGACCACTGTTGATATTGATGATATTCATTGTTATGTTGTTAAGGAGGATTCTACTGATGCTGCCACTGTTGCTTTTTATGCCCCCGAGATCTGTGATCGGGGGCATATTGTTTTTCCCAGTCTATTCGTTGGTTCGATTGTTTATTGGTTTGGCCATTCAATGGAAACTATACAAGGTATTGACTTAAAACTTAATATATGAATAGAATGCAATTAGGAGAAGTGCATTGACCAAGAACAATAACTGTATTTGGCCCAATATTGAAATGATCTCTTTTTTAATATTCCTCAATTTGTGTCTGGAGAATAACTTATAAACTAAACTTGAAACTATAACATAAATTGATGGTGAGATTTCAAAGTGCAATAACCAAAAGCTGCATATCGTAAGAAATTCCGGATTTGGGCACAAATGGTGTTTATATTCATTTTGTCAAAAAAAAGCTGAAAACCACAAAAATGTACAACAAACGACATATGTCATTAACTTTTCTCTCATCAAACGTTCGACCATTATTCAATTTATGTAAGTAAAACAATACATACCATAGTGAACATACCAACCATACTGACAATACCAGCAATACTGAAAATACGGACCATACTGACAATACCAACCATACTAAAAATATGGACCATAATGACAATACCAACCAACCTGACACTTTGGACCATAATGACAATACCAACCATACTGACAATGCCAACCATACTGACAATACCAACCATAATGACAATAACAACCATACTGATAATACCGAACATACTGACAATACGGATTATAGTGACAATATGGACCATACTGATAATACGGACCATGCTGAAAATATGGACCATACTGATAATACGGACCATGCTGAAAATATGGACCATACTGACAATACGGAGCAAGCTTAAAATATGGACCATACTGATAATACGGACCATGCTGAAAATATGGACCATACTGACAATACGGACCATGCTGAAATACGGACCATACTGACAATACGGACCATACTGATAATACGGACTATACTGATAATACGGACCATACTGAAAATATGGACCATACTGATAATACGGACCATGCTGATAATACGGACCATACTGATAATACGGACTATACTGATAATACGGACCATGCTGAAAATATGGACCATACTGATAATACGGACCATGCTGATGATACGGACTATACTGATAATACGGACTATACTGATAATACGGACCATGCTGAAAATATGGACCATCTGATAATAGGACTATACTGATAATACGGACCATGCTGATAATATGGACTATACTGATAATACGAACCATGCTGATAATAGGACCATACTGATAATAGGACTATACTGATAATAGGACCATGCTGAAATATGGACCATATGATAATACGGACTATTTGATAATACGGACCATGCTGAAAATATGGACCATACTGATAATATACGGACTTATACTGATAATACGGACCATGCTGTATAATACGGACTATACTGAAATACGGACCATCTGGAAAATATGGACCATACTGATAATACGGACCATACTGATAATACGGACCATGCTGATAATACGGACCATACTGATAATACGGACTATACTGATAATACGGACCATGCTGAAAATATGGACCATACTGATAATACGACCATCTGCAATACGGACCATACTGACAATATGGACTATACTGATAATACGGACCATGCTGATAATACGGACTATACTGATAATACGGACCATGCTGAAAATATGGACCATACTGATAATACGGACCATGCTGATAATACGGACCATACTGATAATACGGACTATACTGATAATACGGACCATGCTGATAATATGGACATACTGAAATACTGACCATACTGACAATATGGACCATAGTGACATTACCAACCATACTGACAATACGTCGTACCACTTGAAAATAGGACCATACTGATAATACGAAAACCATACTGAAATACATACCATACTGACAATACGGACCATCTGATTAACTACGACCATATGAATACAACTACGGACCATACTGACAATACTGACCATACTGATAATACCAACCATACTGACAATAGGACCATACTGACAATACTGACCATACTGATAATACCAACCATACTGACAATATGGACCATACTGACAATACGAACCATACTGACAATATGGACCATACTGACAATACAGACCATACTGACAATATGGACCATACTGACATTACAGACCATACTGACAATACGGACCATACTGACAATTACCAACTATACTGACAATACGACCATACTGACATACCAAACCATACTGACAATAAGGACCATACTGACAATATGACCATACTGATAATACGGACCATGCTGACATTATGGACCATACTGACAATACGGACCATACTGACAATACGGACCATACTGACAATACGGACCATACTGACAATACGGACCATACTGACAATACGGACCATACTGATAATACGGACCATACTGACAATACCGACCATACTGACAATACCGACCATACTGACAATACCGACCATACTGACAATACCAACCATACTGACAATACCAACCATACTGACAATACAGACCATACTGACCATAACAACCATACTGACAATACCGACCATACTGACAATACCGACCATACTGACAATACCGACCATACTGACAATACGACCATACTGACAATACCGACCATACTGACAATACCAACCATGTTGACAATACCAACCATAGTGGCAATACGGGAACCATACTGACAATATTCGCCATATTGACAATACCAAGCATACGGATCATACTGACAATACAAACCATACGTTCCATACTGGCAATACAATAAATACTGACAATACCAACTATGCTGATTGCTTTTAACATAATTTATTAGGTCAAATGACTCGAAATATACAGAATATCAGAATTATCTGTTCAAGTGGTCAAAGGTTCGAAACTTTCTGAAAGATTTTGCTAAAGAAGTCTGGCCCTTTCGGATTTTAGAAACCAAAATAACGATTGCACAACAAAAGCATTAAATACACATTCTGTTAACATTTTAAGAAAATCCGTTCAGATGTGACAGCTCTTGAACGCGTATAAACTTTTTGTGCCGAGGTCAAATCTGAATTTGGCGTCATTTGATGTCATAGGCAGATGAAATTAATTGCAATGCAAAATTCAGTATCTGAAGTATCTTCTATATAAATTTCATGGTTCTTAGACATAGCAACACATAGAAATTGAATAATAATAATAAACAGGGCAACCCCAATAGGTCTTTCTGCGAAACGCAGAAAACCTCATAATAATAAGGGGAATAAACCCCAACAGATCTTTCAGATGAAGTTAGAAAGTCCTATTTATATTTAATACTGTCCACTCACCTTGTTTATATCCATCGTATACAGATTACGAAAGGTGAATACGATGTCAACCCATGAATATAGACCTCAAGCTGTATACTTAGTTAACAAACGAATATAGTTAACCGTAAGTTGTATACTATTCAAACCAACGAATATAGCTGACCTCAAGCTGTGTACTTTGTTAACAAACGGATATAGTTACCGTAAACTGTATACTTTTCCAACCAACGAATATAGCTGACCTCAAGCTGTGTACTTTGTTAACAAACGGATATAGTTACCGTAAACTGTATACTTTTCCAACCAACGAATATAGCTGACCGCAAGCTGTGTACTTTGTTAACAAACGGATATAGTTACCGTAAACTGTATACTTTTCCAACCAACGAATCCCAAGCTGTTACTTTGTTAACAAACGGATAAGTTACCGTAAACTGTATACTTTTCCAACTTTTCCAAAACCCAAGCTGTTACTTGTTAACAAACGAATAAAGATAACCGTAAGTTGTATACTTTCCAACCAATGAATATAGTTGACCGTAAGCTGTATAAATTTTCATCCAACGAATATAGCTGACCGTAAGCTGTATACTTTGTTAACAAACGATTATAGCTGACCGCAAGCTGTATACATTGTTAACAAACGATTAAAGTTGACCGCAAGCTGTATAAATTTTCAACCAACGAATATAATTGACCATAAGCTGTATAAATTTTCAACGAACGAATATAGGTGACCGCAAGCTGTATACGTTTTTAACAAACGAATATAGCTGACCGTAAGCTGTATAAATTTTCAACCAACGGATATAGTTGACCGTAAGCTGTATACGTTGCCATCCAACTAATATTGTTCACCGTTGTATGACAACGTAAGGTACGTCACACGTAAGGTACGAGCATACGTTGCTTGACAAAACTTATTTCATTCGTGAGAGATAATATACAAGGATACACTGTCAACAGTCAATAAAGTACAGCGTTATAAAAGAATACCCTGACCCAAAGGAAAGATAAGCCTGGGTACAAAAAAAGAGATAAAATGACCTATTTTGTTCATTTGCTTGCTCACTTTCACAGGTGTACCCGACAGTGACTTAACGTACGAGACACTCTCAAACCACTTGTCGAGGAGGCACCATGGCCGACAAATTCTAACTTATATATTTTGGATATTTTACTTCAATAATCAAAAGGTTTATTTTTATTCCGAGAGGGTATCTACCTTGTTACACTAAATCATTAGGTAAATCTGGCCCTGATCCCTGTCTACATGAAAGAAAACTCATGGAAATCTCGTCCGCCAATGTCATCCGAGGTCAAGTTTATATGTTTTAAGGATATTCATCCATTGTGCACGGTTTGAAAAGGACTGATAAAAATCTTAATGTATTATGATAATATACATAACCTTCTCTCTTTTTAGAAAGGTAAACACTGACTCTTGATCCAGTTAGATACGATTTTTCAAGAAAAGGGCTCCCAGGCCTCCTGTGTGTCCGAAAACTAATATTTATCTGCTATATTTTAGGATCATTATTATTTGAATGAAAGTTAACCTTAATGAAATCTGCGTTTCTACCCATACATTGTATTGTTAATGTAAGTATTTGTGGTTGTTTTCATCCGTGTAAATTAGAAATAGCGTACCATGGTTTGCATGATTTAAAAACATTCATTTTAGTTGTGATGTTAGATTTAATAATGTTACGATAAAATCATTGGCAATACATCTTCTCGTCTCATTTGAAATCTTTTAAAACGGCACCTATTAGTGTTTTGATATATAACAACAAATAATGCTGTAATGAACAAAAAACGTTCATTAAGCTGTCCCAGTGACACTATGGTTAGAGCGTCCGCATATGCTTATTTGCTCTTCGCCGAATGCGGTAACCCCGGGGAGTTATATTCGAAGTGGGCTATATAGGGTGCGACATGGCTCCATTGCTTAGCGCTTAGCTTATAAGGGTAGTTCCAGGATAGGTTGGCCCGATGTCAAGATAATTGGTGTGACTGGGTGTGATATCATGTTACAAGTATATGGCGTGATACTGCAATGTGGCAGCACTATAGTTCAGTCGTATAACACGTTCACTTTCTTGCAGGAGACCTAATCGACAGCTCATTTCAAGAATTTTACGGTTACTCAAAACGAACGTAAAATGTGCACCTCAGTCTATGAGTTTATTTCAAATTGTGCAAATGTCGATGTAAAAAAAGTTACTTAAAGAAGCATTATAGAGATTTTTTCTAGGGGTCTCGTTTCTCATTCAATGTTTATTTATCAGAGTTGAGCGGAACAGTATAATCTTTCAATTTGTTTTAGTCCCGTGGGTGTCTTTTTCTCAAACCATTTATACTGTCTTCCTTTATATTAATGTATACACATTTTTCATATTTAATTGAGAGAAAATTTTGTCTGGTATATATCTATGGTGCTCTTTAACATACGTAAATATACTGCCCATTTATTGGGCATTTGGTGACTTAAGCACCCTAGTGTAAGTACGGTGTCTTGTTCTCTGTTCCCGCAATGTACCAACACTGGTCTGAATGACCTGTGTGAATGCGCTCAAAGGATCATGGGTAAATTAAGATCTTCTGCGTTGGAGATTGCATTGAAAGGGTAGGTAACGTAAATATAAGGATTTAACATGGTATCTACTTGTCGTCAGTTTATAAGGCAAATTTATTTTTTTTATTTTTTTTTATTTTTTTTGTTGTTGTTTTTTGCATTGTATATGATATTTTAAAAGAAAAATACCTATCTGCATATGAGACTAACACGATTGCGTTTTTATCAAATTTATGTGAAACTGAAAGTAGGATAGTAATAATTAATAAAAAATTTTGATGTGTAAGCACATTAAGTAGTATGTGGGCATGCTCATGTTACTCACCTTTGATCTTATTCATAAACTGCTTTTACTACATGAGTCTATTTGACTTGACATGACTATTTGAGTTTACCGTCGCTTCGACAGTATTTCAGACATATAGCGACGTCCACTTAATTACAGGTGGAGGAAGACCCCGAATGCACGGAGGCATCCGGGTAGAACCACCGACCTACCGCAAGCCAGCTGGAAGGCTTCCTCACATGAAAATCCGAATGACCATGTCGGGATTCGAACCCACGCGTTGAGGGTCTGAGTGAGTGTTAAAGTTGGTCTATTTACGCGGAAGCACAATTCGCAGTTTTTTAATGGAAAGTCATGGCTTTACTTGTATGTATATGTTTTGTATTAATAACGGCTATAAACGTATAGTTTATGTCGAAATAAAGTTTCTGTTCTCTTCTTATATGTAGAAAATGTATATTGTTGATTAATTGACACAATATGTTGAGTGACAACGCGCTTATTCTAAACTTCATGTTAGTTTAATTCTTTAACTTTAATGACATCACTGTACTGACTACTTTTACCAAGTTCCCCCGTTTACACCCTCTTTTTGCATCCTTCAGATGTATTTATTTATTACGCTATATACTGAATAAATTGTACCAGTGACGTAGGCACGTATAAGTTCCAAAGATCCAAAGATCAGATGTTTTCACGATTACTTTCATTTCCGTCTAATTTCAGGCAGAACTGATGGAAAGGTCGAGATAATCATTACTTGGCGTTCCCCCACAAGGTAGATTTTTTAACGGATTTCGGAATCTATTTTACAAGCTGAAAGTGAGTTTAATTATTTTTGTTAATCATTTATCTTAAAACGAAGCACATTTGTAATGTTCAAATGTAAAAAAGCAAAGCTTAACATCAAACATTTGGAACGGACGAACGCCTGATAATTGACTGGGTCTAGTACAATTACACGTTTTTATATATTAAGTTTCTGAACAAAATGGCCTGCTCATACGTTAAACGGCTGTGACGAGAAAAACAAAAACAAACCTTTGTGCTCTGAAATGTTGACCCAGACAGAAGTCTACGCGATACCGTTGGACGAGCTTCATGCCCTAATATAGAAGTCTACGCGATACCGTTGGGCGAGCTTCATCCCCAATAAGACAGTCATGACTTTTCATAGTTTTTGGGGTGAATCCTACGGTCAAGTATAGAGACTAGTGCAAGCTAGTGATGTAACGGTCTCTATTTACATGTTACTGTTTGCAGGACTAGGCCAGTCCTTTCAGTATGTTATACATTGTAACACTAGGTGCGACTTTGACAGTGCAATACATGTATAATACATGCTGTATGCCAAAATATTGACAACATTTTCGTAGACATCTATGAATTAAAACCAGAAAGTGTTTTCTCTTCGTATCGCACGTATAAACTATAAAGTTTATTCATGAGAGTAATACACTTCAAATAGTGAATATGCATGGTAAACGTACAGCATTCATTAGAAGAAAAATTAAGGTCTGGATTTGTGATCTAATAGTAAGATTAGAGGATACCCCCTGCAACACAAAATGTTTACAAATAATTGTTATATTAGCGTATTACTACAGAATTCCCCTGTTGTGAGGACGAGCCTCCAAAAATGAATTAGAGAGGCTACGAGAGATATCCTAATACGGATTTATTCCACTTCAATGGTTTTGTGATCCTCACACAAACGCATTAACTGTATTTCAGATCGGCTTGTGTATTTTAATAAATGTTGTTATTTTATACCAACATTCTATATTATGGGTCCACACGATAAATACTTCAGGGCAAACCATTTGTTTAAGATTGGTTGTAGCGCACTTCGATGTTCAGGCTGTGTGTTCCAGGCTCGGCTGTTCACGCACATCAGAAGCACCTTGTTTGGTTTCCCGTACAGACATCTTCTTTGTGGTTTGCTTTGTTTTGGTTACCATTGATCATGAACACGTACCCCGTCATTTTCTATCCATCATTTTATTTATCACCCGTAAAGATTTGTTTCGCAAACCATGTGAAATAAAACTTTACATACAAATTAAACAACCAGTAATTGTATTTCAAGACAGAGGCATGCCTGCTGTCATGTTTATAATTTCTATTCCAACCATGTCCAACAACACAAAACACAATCAAGTAAACAATCGTACATTATATGAGGCATTATAATGTTATATGGGTTTATCATTGATATCAGACATAAATTTATAATATTGTATTGACATACATATTATTGAGAGGCTGACACTTGTCTCCTGCTTGTGTTTTGTATTAAACTGGAGTTTGTTAGTATAATTTATGAAGAATATTCTAACAAGTACAAGTAATTTAATGCAGCAATGAAAAATGAAATGTGTTTTAAGTGCATTTTAGGTGATATATATCTTGACTTGACTTGACTATTTGAGTTTACCGTCGCCCGGACAGTATTTCAGTCATATAGCGACGTCCAGATAATTACAGGTGGAGGAAGACCCCGAATGCTCGGAGATATCCGGGTAGAACCACCGACCTACCGCAAGCTAGCTGGAAGGCTTCCTCTCATGAAAATCCGAATGACCCTGCCGGGATTCGAACCCACGCTTTGAGGGGCTGAGTGTTAAAGTCAGCGAAACATACATTGTATGTTGTAGTGATATGGTATCCTTGTAATTCACGCAAAACTTTATAAAACTTATCTGCAAATTATATATAAAATATGTTTACTAGCACTAGTTCAATTTTTTCACATAACACTGCTCTCTTATGCTACACTGTACATTGCAACACTAGGCAATACTGTGACAGTATAGTGCATGACTGTATAATACAAGCTATTGACATCATTGTCGTAGACATGTATGAATTAAAACGAGAAAGTATTGTCCTTGCAGAAACGAGTAAACTAGAGAAAGAGAGACATTTGAGAGCTAGTTGAATCGCTTGTAAATACACGTTGGCATCTACACTCGTATCGTATGTTTACGATAACATAACCTTAATTACCCTGACCCTTGCTACACGTGTATTTACGTCGTGTCAGATATGTAAATTCCCCTTTTACAACTGCAGTAAAAATACTATCTGATTAATCTTTTTCATATTCTGCATGCATTTTATCAAAATAAGTTTGACAGTGGTTTAGATCGGGTTCGTCTCCATGTCCATGCATAATGTATGTTAAAAAGGCCAGGAGAATCACTTTAATCAGTTCACCAATTGCATCAAGACATTTATGGTTCACCGTCTCAAGAGGAGTGTCCACAGAAGAGGAAATATGAAAGCATATTTGACCCAAAGGTATCTTGCACGATAGGTTAGTCATACATTACTATATATAATACAAACTATATTTCATCGTTAATAAACAAACATCTACTGACTAATAACTTATTAAACATGATCAATCACACGTGAAACTATTTAAAACAAGCACAAAACATATATTTGATACCCCCCAAAACAATTGCATAGAAAATTATCGCACACTGAAAATTATTTCAATCACATCATTACATTCGGCTGCAATACCATTTTGCACATGCGCCAACGGAAGTTAAAACCAATTTTAATTGGACATATTAATATATACACATGACTTACCGTCCAAAAAAGGAAATGTGTTTTAAGTGCATTTTAGGTGATCTATATCTTGAAAGAAACATAATTTATGCCAACCTTTGAAATTAAGTATGTATTAAAAGTCGTACCTCCAAAGTAAGCTCTTATTTAAAGTACATTTCAATAAAGCATTTTAACTAAATCAGTATTCTGATACATTAAATAGATATGTTTTTGTTGAGACAAACATCTTACTTTATTTTGCATGAGAGACGATGGAATAATGGTAAAGAACCACGTGTTCTCTGGAAAAAAATAATCATAGCCAAACTGTTATTATTAAATACTGATAACGGATTGAATCATTCAGTTACATTGCAACGGGTATAAATTCTAACAGAAAACGTAACTGGAGACTGGAATTTATCTAATTAATATCATTATATTCATGCCTTATTTGCACCAATTGTCTTGCGTGAAAAGTGTTCTCTGTGACAGATATGTAGTTTTACCATCTAAATGACATGCCGACTTCCATAATTTGTCATGCAACAAAGTGACATTAATCAAAATTTATGACACTCAGAACCACTATTTGTCGGCTTAGTTCATGTCATCTGTATTTATCAACGTCTTATCTTCCACAGCAAACTCTTACAGTTTGACATGCTGTAGAGATAGGACACGAGGGATTAAACATTATCGGAGTGAAGTATTCTTGTTCTCAACTCTTCTGTTTCTTGTAAATGAACTTTTTTTTCTGTAGGAGGCGTTTGTCTTCACATATACTTTCATGAGTTGTAAACGCCACAGTAAACGGTGATCAAAATTTATATTATTTAACAATATATTTACAATATTTAAGCTGATATATTTGAAATTATAAATATCGATGCCACAGACGCTATCAAGTCGTGTAGCAATCAGCCTTTGGAAACCGGACTTTTCTAAGTCCCACTGTAGCTTCCCTCTTCAGATGTTGCACTGAATACTTCATCTACAGTTGCATCGAACAATGCTCACTGAACTCACCTATAATAATTTCTCCATGCTGCTATGCTTTTATAAACTCTTTGTCAATATAATATACCAGTCGCTTCTATTTTAGATGCCTCACAAAATTTACACACTATAATGTTCATAAAGAAAACACACAAAAAATCTCGCTGAACAAACTTTACGCAAATATACCATCTCCTATAATGAATGAATAGTATTCAATTACACACTACATACCAGCATTCATATTAACCACGTGTATATCAAGTAAATTAAAGCTACCTTAGAACTATGGTTATTAACAAAATTCTGATGTTTCATTTGTATGGGATAACTGCTAAATTAAAAATACTCTTAGAGTAAATGAATAATATAACTTGAATGTGTGTAGCTTTAGTTTCGTTTATTTATTTCCCCTTAAACTATTATGTAACTAAACATGAATCGTAGAGGTAAATCTTTTCATTTCGGATCGCCCCTGGGCGGCCGGATATACGGTAGGATTTTTCTATAAGAAACTGCAAAGAGGACAAACTGTATTGGTGTACTATGGTTGCACATTCTTCAAGACAAAACTTTCTTAAGTTCATTTTTTTTCTCTTTAAATCATGGAAGCACGGGAAATGAAGCAAGAGATTCGAGGACTTTTTAGGGTTAAGTTGAATTTAGGATGGCATCGGGATTTCCACGGGCAAACATCTCACCAGGTGCTAATCTTATATCCGGCAAGTAGCGAGGAACGACTATAGATGTTCCTTTCCATAGGAAGGAACAATGGAATAAGCATTCACTCTATTGAAGATGTGTCTCTTTTATAAATTGCGTGCTCTCTCTCTCTCTCTCTCTCTCTCTTAGTGATACTTCTCTGTACTGCATGTGTGTAGAAATCGGTCTATGAAGTAAAAATACACTTTCAACAGCTCCACTTCGGTGATGTGATCCGAGCCCGTAAGTGTCTACCAAGATTGTACAAATTATTTTGATACGTGGTATATCAAAGAGCTGCACTGGCACAGGAATTACACAACTATTAAACCCTCAACACAATCTATTACATGTTTAACCTTTCAGACACTAATCATCAAGCTAGTTACCATGGCCGAGTATCTTTCTTAAAGATAGTTCTTGTTTAAGCTAACCTTGTGAATATTTTACGATAGTGTCCACGGGGGACTTTAATGGGGGAGTAAGTGGCGGAAGCGGCTTTGTCTCACTTCGAATATACGTTTCCCGAATCCGGGTAGCTATATTCATTTTTTTTTTGTATAACCGGTTAGCTCTTTTCGCCGAATATAGCTCTTGTACTAAATGAGGAACAATATTCGGAGTACTTGATATTTGTACGGTGGCATAGAGATGACGCGCACTTCTCTTTTTTATGTCGAGGAAACGAGATAAAAAGTCGAGGGAACGAGATAAAAAGTCGAGGGAACGAGTTAATTATCTCGAGGGAACGAGATAATAAGTCGAGGGAACAAGTAAATTATCTCGAGGGAACGAGATAATAAGTCGAGGGAACGAGTTAATATGTCGAGGGAACGACATAATAAGTCGAGGGAACGAGATAATATGTCGAGGAAACGAGTTTATTATCTTGCGGGAACGACTTATTATCTCGAAATAACGAGATAATAAGTCGAGGGAACGAGATAATAACTCGAGGGAACGAGTTAGTTAACCAGTCATATTACTTATTACAGTTGTCATTCATGATAATCAGAGACGATCATATCGTTATATAATGACGAGAAAGACTTTCTAATCGCCATATTATTGTTGACCGGGGTTTTATAGAAAAATCTTAGCCGGTGCAGGTTCAGTTCAGTTGTTTTATTTCGAAGAGAGGAACAAAGAAAAACCGGGCGGTGGCACCAAGGAATAGACAATTATCTTAACAAGCTCGCTGTTGTATAGAGATGTTAACAGGTCCAAGACCTAGCCCAAAGTGATGTTAGCTGGACAGTTAGTCAGGTGGTTGAGAGATATGAAATGTGATTGGTTAGTAATTTTAGTTGTTTACAATATAGTAAAGCTGTTCAACCAGTTCCTAAACTGACCAGAGCACTCATTCACTCTAGACATGTATTTACAGTGGACAGAGACAGGACATAACCAAGACTGGAAACCAATCATGACTGAACACACACACACTTAATACACAACATACTGGTTTAAGACAAAATACATAATTAAGAATAATGAAGCATGATGAGATATTAAATAATGAAACCTGGGTAACATTATGTTATGCTGAACACACAGGACGCGTCCGTTTCCGTAAAGCCAATCACATAAATTTTTGTACTCGTTTGATTTGGAAAGGAAAAATTTTAAGTGATATCAAAACAGTTAAGGATTTAATTCTGAATGTATTCAGTTAGTCTGGTACGGTGACATAGAGGTAGAAATAGTGTCAATGGACCGTTAATCCCAATAAACAAATTAACACGGACTAAACATACGGACTCTTGATTGCAATATTTGATTGGTTGACTAACTCGTTCCCTCGAAATAAGAAGTCGTTCCCGCGAGGTAATTAACTCGTTCCCTCGACTTATTATATCGTTCCCACGAGATAATAAGTCGTTCCATCGAAATAACTAACAAGTGCCCACGACTTATTATCTCGATCCCTCGACTTATTATCTCGTTCTCACGAGATAATAAGTCGTTCCCTCGAGATAATTAACTCGTTCCCTCGACTTATTATCTCGTTCCCTCGACTTATTATCTCGTTCCCTCGACATAAAAAAGAGTAGTGCACGTCACCTCTATGCCACCGTATATTTGTTTGTTTGTTTGTTTGTTTGTTTTTTCCTGATAGAGTCTGATGCAGGATAAAATTCATTATAAGTCATTGTATAGATGAGATATACAAACAGGAAACAGTAGCTATATAAGATTGTCTGTTTGTTTGGCTTGTTGACTAGCTTGCTGTCTGTGTGTCTTGTCTGACGGCGTAACATCTAGATTCATTGCCTTCAGTCATTATGGGATAGACAGCTGTATTCTGGGATTAAGAAGTGTATTACATCCAATGATTCTGTGGTCTGACATATCGGCATTCGAAGCAGTTTGAAATCAATATTTAAAGACGTGTTTGACTCTTACGCTTTAGTCTTTACAGGATGATTGGCATTCGAAACTTGACGAGTATTATTGTTTTCATATTTGCATCTATTCGGATGACTATTCCAATTTAACAAACCATTATGACTGACCATTCAGCTTACCTTTCAAAACCGAACACCATTCCCTATTTTAAGTCTAATTGCATGCTGCCTGACAAAAGGAATTGGAAGTCTAATACGATGCTGGTTGACAATCAAGCTTTAATTTAAAATGGAATACTATTCTCGGTTTCAAGTCTAATACCATGCTGACTGACAATAAAGCTTTAATTTAAAATGGAATACTATTCTCGGTGACAAGTCTAATACGATGCTGATTGACAATAAAGCTTTAATTTAAAATGGAATACTATTCTTGGTGACAAGCCTAATACCGTGCTGACTGACAATAAAGCTTTTCATTTTAAATGGAATTCTATTCTCGTCGACAAGTCTAATACCATGCTGCCTGACAAGAAAGCTTTAATTTAAAATGGAAAACTATTCTTGGTGACAAGTCTAATACCATGCTGACTGACAATCAAGCTTTAATTTAAAATGGAATACTATTCTTGGTGACAAGCCAAATACCATGCTGACTGACAATCAAGCTTTAATTTAAAATGGAATACTATTCTTCGTGACAAGTCTAATACCATGCTGACTGACAATAAAGCTTTAATTTAAAATGTAATACTATTCTTGGTGACAAGCCTAATACCATGCTGACTGACAATCAAGGTTTAATTTAAAATGGAATACTATTCTTGGTGACAAGCCTAATACCATGCTGACTGACAATAAAGGTTTAATTTAAAATGGAATACTATTCTTGTTTACAAGTCTAATACCATGCTGACTGACAATAAAGCTTTAATTTAAAATGGAATACTATTCTTGGTGACAAGCCTAATACCATGCTGACTGACAATCAAGCTTTTATTTAAAATGGAATACTATTCTTGGTGACAAGCCTAATACCATGCTGACTGACAATCAAGCTTTAATTTAAAATGGGATACTATTCTTGGTGACAAGCCTAATACCATGCTGACTGACAATAAAGCCTTAATTTAAAATGAAATGCTATTCTTCGTGACAAGTCTAATACCATGCTGACTGACAATAAAGCTTTAATTTAAAATGTAATACTATTCTTGGTGACAAGCCTAATACCATGCTGACTGACAATCAAGCTTTAATTTAAAATGGAATACTATTCTTGGTGACAAGCCTAATACCATGCTGACTGACAATAAAGCTTTAATTTAAAATGGAATACTATTCTTGGTGACAAGTCTAATAGCGTGCTGACTGACAATAAAGCTTTAATTTAAAATGTAATACTATTCTTGGTGACAAGCCTAATACCATGCTGACTGACAATCAAGCTTTAATTTAAAATGGAATACTATTCTTGGTGACAAGCCTAATACCATGCTGACTGACAATAAAGCTTTAATTTAAAATGGAATACTATTCTTGGTGACAAGTCTAATAGCGTGCTGATTGACAATCAATCTTTAATTTAAAATGTAATACTATTCTTGGTGACAAGCCTAATACCATGCTGACTGACAATCAAGCTTTAATTTAAAATGGAATACTATTCTTGGTGACAAGCCTAATACCATGCTGACTGACAATAAAGCTTTAATTTAAAATGGAATACTATTCTTGGTGACAAGTCTAATACCATGCTGACTGACAATCAAGCTTTATTTTAAAATGGAATACTATTCTTGGTGACAAGCCTAATACCGTGCTGACTGACAATAAAGCTTTAATTTAAAATGGAATACTATTCTTGGTGACAAGCCTAATACCATGCTGACTGACAATCAAGCTTTAATTTAAAATGGAATACTATTCTTGGTGACAAGCCTAATACCATGCTGACTGACAATAAAGCTTTAATTTAAAATGGAATACTATTCTTGGTGACAAGCCTAATACCATGCTGACTGACAATAAAGCTTTAATTTAAAATGGAATACTATTCTTGGTGACAAGCCTAATACCATGCTGACTGACAATCAAGCTTTAATTTAAAATGGAATACTATTCTTGGTGACAAGCCTAATACCATGCTGACTGACAATCAATTTTTAATTTAAAATGGAATACTATTCTTGGTGACAAGCCTAATACCATGCTGACTGACAATCAAGCTTTAATTTAAAATGGAATACTATTCTTGGTGACAAGCCTAATACCATGCTGATTGACAATAAAGCTTTAATTTAAAATGGAATACTATTCTTGTTTACAAGTCTAATACCATGCTGACTGACAATAAAGCTTTAATTTAAAATGGAATACTATTCTTGGTGACAAGCCTAATACCGTGCTGACTGACAATAAAGCTTTAATTTAAAATGGAATACTATTCTTGGTGACAAGCCTAATACCATGCTGACTGACAATCAAGCTTTAATTTAAAATGGAATACTATTCTTGGTGACAAGTCTAATACCATGCTGACTGACAATAAAGCTTTAATTTAAAATGGAATACTATTCTTGGTGACAAGCCTAATACCGTGCTGACTGACAATCAAGCTTTAATTTAAAATGGAATACTATTCTTGGTGACAAGCCTAATACCGTGCTGACTGACAATCAAGCTTTAATTTAAAATGGAATACTATTCTTGGTGACAAGCCTAATACCGTGCTGACTGACAATCAAGCTTAAATTTAAAATGGAATACTATTCTTGGTGACAAGCCTAATACCGTGCTGACTGACAATAAAGCTTTAATTTAAAATGGAATACTATTCTTGGTGACAAGCCTAATACCGTGCTGACTGACAATCAAGCTTTAATTTAAAATGGAATACTATTCTTGGTGACAAGCCTAATACCATGCTGACTGACAATCAAGCTTTAATTTAAAATGGAATACTATTCTTGGTGACAAGCCTAATACCGTGCTGACTGACAATAAAGCTTTAATTTAAAATGGAATGCTATTCTTGGTGACAAGCCTAATACCATGCTGACTGACAATCAAGCTTTAATTTAAAATGGGATACTATTCTTGGTGACAAGCCTAATACCATGCTGACTGACAATCAAGCTTTAATTTAAAATGGAATACTATTCTTGGTGACAAGTCTAATACCATGCTGACTGACAATAAAGCTTTAATTTAAAATGGAATACTATTCTTGGTGACAAGCCTAATACCATGCTGACTGACAATAAAGATTATCATTTAAAATTGAATACCATTCTTGGTGACAATTTTAATAGCATGTTTAATGACCATAAAACTTATCAATTAAAATTGAATACTATTCTTAGTGACCATTCAGCTTGCCATTCAGTTAACCATTCAAAGTCATTTAGCATGATAGACGACTTTGAAAGGCCGAGTGAAAATGTTCTCCGTGCTGTTGGTAGTGAGTACTGACGGATAAATAGCCTCAAATGTAAAGGCATCATCCCCTCACCAGGGTATATGTAATTATTTGGCTTTCGTATCCTGACATCAGTTGCATCACCAGATGATCAAAGCATATCTGAATTTTTCATTTCTTTTTCGTATACAGCTTGAGTGCTAAACACCGAATATAGCTACCCAGAAGAGCTATATTCGAAGTATTTTTCCATACGTTAATTAAAGTATTAACTTTATGTGTGACATGCTTTAGCTATATCTTAATACAATGTTAGGAGCTGCTGGAGTGGTCACCCCCCACCCCCACCACTAAATCCAAGATCTGCGCCTGATGTCTGACGAAAACCATATTAAGTAGTTCCTACATATTTGAAGTCGTTTTATAGCGGCTATATAGTTTGCATGCTTTGTGATTTTATTCTTAACTGAACTGAATTGGTCTTCGTTTGAGAAGCATGGGTGTATCTGAAAATCGTACAAGCAAACTGTCGAATTTAAATATGTATTTGAAAAATAAACTTAGTACCTGTATGAAAATCTCTCAGATGCCCTGAAATGAAAATAAATACTTAAAAAAGAGGTATTTATTCATACATACTTAAATTCACTACCATGTGGTAGTTTTTTCATTTGGATTTCATGCGTACTTAGCAACAGTCATGCATACATACCTACAGTTATGCATACCTGGCTATACCTACCTACCTACATACATACAGTCATACATACAGTCATGGATACATTCCTGTAGTCATGCAGACAAACCTACAGCCATGCATACATACCTAAAGTCATGCATACATACCTGTAGTCAGGCAAATATACCTACAGCCATGCATATATACTTACGGTCATGAATACATACCTACAGTCATGCATACATGCCTAAACTCAAACATACATACCTACAGTCACACATACAAACCTACAGTCACACATACATACCTACAGTCACGCATACATACCTACAGTCACACATACAAACCTACAGTCACGCATACATACCTAACATCACGCATACATACCTACAATCACACATACATATCTAAAATCACGCATACATACCTACAGTGACACATACACACCTACAGTCACACATACATACCTGCAATCAAGCATACACACCTACAGTCACAAGTTTACAAGTTTATTTGCAAATATCATGTCATTGAAGACAAAATGATTACAAATCAAAGATAATAAACATATAAATGAACGAGATGGATTATTGTAGTAGAGTCACATGTTTTCTAAAAACATTTCAAAAGAGAATGAATAATCTTAACATTCTGGATCATTGTGGGGAGGAGAAAAAATCAAAGAAAAAGAAAAAAACTATTATATTTTTTGAAACTTAAGCACTATTTCTTTAACTAGTCTACATAGTTTGTTATATTTCAACTCATTTCTATCAAATGATTGCATTAATTGCTTAAAATGTATGATGTTTGGAAATCTATAATAATATCTATCTAAAAGGTGTTTTCTTATGTATGACAGAGAGGCACATTCAAGTAAATAGTGATATTCATCTCCGACGTTATTAGATGTACATATTGGGCATTTTCTAACGTTATATTCGGTATTATTCCAACTGCCTACTTCTACTGGCAAAAAATTATTTCTTGTTCTAAATTTTATTATATAATTTAAGAATTTTAAGGGGGTTTTAATCAAGTAATTTTCAAAACAAAACTTCTCTTTGAACAATCTATATGTTATACACTTTCTTGACGTGTTGATTTCGCTAAACCATTCATTCACATATAAATCTGACAATTTTTGGTTGACAGTCATTGTTGTCCATTTAGCATTACAGAAATTATGATTCATCCAGATAATATTCAAACCACATTTTAAAAATATATTTTTTATATGTTTTATCCATTTAAAAGATGATTTTTTTAAATTAACAGAAAACAAAAAATTACTCAAAACTATATTATACATAGAGACAGAGAGTTTAGTCTTGCTTGGTAAAATCAAAGAAGACCAAAAGGCTATCATGCGTGTGTCTATATCTATTTGTAATGGTTTTACACCTGTTTCGCCGTAAACTATGCAATTAGGCGTACTTGATTTGACATTTAGAATATGTTTCAAAAATTTAAGTTGTACTTTTTCTATTATATTATTATTACCATATCCCCAGCATTCACATCCATAAAGTAATATTGGTTTTATCATTTTATGAAATAATTCTATTTGAATATCGATACTTAAACACAAACTCTTAGCCCTTTTTAATAAACAGTACATTGCTTTAGTGGCTTGTTGGGCAATATGTTGCTTACATTTAACAAATGAAGCATTTCTACTAAATAGTATACCTAGATATTTATACTCAGTTACAGTTTCAAGTTTATCTTGATAAATTTTGAATTCATGATTTGTACGATTACTTTTACTTAATATGAGTACTTTTGTTTTCGATGTATTTACTGATAGTTTCCATTTCTTACAATATTCTCCATAACAGTCTAATGCTCTTTGTAAATCATATACTGATTCTGAAATTAATACAGTGTCATCGGCGTATAATAAAACAAACAACTTCAAAAACTCTATTAATGTTGAGTCGTTTTCATGTTTTGGAACTTCCAAACCATTGACATAATCATTATTAAGAAAATAGTCGTGTAAATCATTAACATACAGCGAGAATAGCAAAGGAGAAAGACTTCACGCATACATACCTACAATCACACATACATATCTAAAATCACGCATACATACCTACAGTGACACATACACACCTACAGTCACACATACATACCTGCAATCAAGCAAACATACCTACAGTCACACATACATACCTGCAATCAAGCATACACACCTACAGTCACACATACATACCTGCAATCAAGCAAACATACCTACAGTCACACATACATACCTGCAATCAAGCAAACATACCTACAGTCACACATACATACCTGCAGTCAAGCAAACATACCTACAGTCACGCATCATCATGCATACATAACTACAGTCTTACATAATTATAGTCATGCATACCTACAGTCACACATGCATACCAACATACATACCAACATACATACATACATACATACATACACTGCGACACCCACATTAATTGACAGTTTAATCAGAAGTCATCGGTGCAGCAACATTTATATCAACGTATCTTAAGATTGCCCGCCGATACTTTCACTTTTCGCCCAAGTATTTTAATTGCGAGTAATAAATTCATTACGCTTCGTGTAGAATAGGCCATACTCAAGATTCTGTGCATATGCATATCGTCATTGCTGCAAGCAGACAGTAATTTTGGATGATAAATGAGTGCGATGAGACAGGAGATAGTCTCAAGAATGTAAACGCTGCTCAAGTATGTAAACTGTATAACCCTATAGGATAAAATGAGTATCAGATGCAGAACGATTTTGATGAGTATGGGGAATAAGAATGAATCAGAGAGACAAAACCGAGATATTCCTCAAGTATTTTCATGACAATTGTGGTTTCCATCATCATCTTCACGTTTTATACTTTTTTACAAGAATCATCATTTTGGGGAAAAAAAGGTTAAAATATGACAAGTTTACACAAAATTACAAACGTTGATAAACTCTCTATACTTTTGTGGCCATACTCTCAATCACGATTCTACAAATATGACTTATCAATCCTTGCTTCAGTAAATGGTCAAATACGTACGTGTTTAATGCACGAGCCGCAGGACATGGCATGCCTTTTTGACCTGACATTAACTTCCGTTTTAACAATTAAATTCTGAATAACATAAAAAAAGTCTGCAAATACAAACTGGTTGTGTAAATTTACCTTTGATTGATTAAAAAGAGGTGTGTGTGTGTGTGTGTGTGTGTTATTGATACGAGGAGTGATGATTATATTCGAGAACTTTTACAACAGATTTATCAATTTCCACCACAGGTCAATTCAGTTTCACTCCTTTTCAAAGTAGACCCATTGTGACCTAATTCCCCAATCAAGAATCAAAGTCGTGATGTAAGCCGTCATGCGACAACACTCTCAACGCCACCAAGCTCTACTATGACCACGCAACTTATCTTTAACATTTTGAAAGAGACAGAAATCACAGATGGCCAAATCTGGACTATATGGTGGGTGCTGTAGATGTTCGATGTTTGATTATGTCATTGTGGCCATTACAACATGGCTAATATGTACGGAGGGCGTTATTGTGGTGCAAAAATGAAATCCGACCTGACAAGCCCTGAGCGCTTGTCTTAAATATTACGACGGAGTTGGATTCGGAGTATGGTGGAGTAATACTAACCACTGGTAGTAGTTTTCTCCGTAACCATGTGATTAAGAACTGTGCCTGAAGTGTCACAGAAAATGATTGACGTGACATTACCGGTTGACTTGGAAAGACGTACTTTTATAGAAGATGGAGACAAGTTCTGCTTCCAAATCAAACTTTGGGGCTTACTTTTCAGCTCAAAAAAGTGGAACCAGGTTTCATAACATGTAAACATTATCTTATTAAGAATCAGTTTATCTTCCTCAGAAATTCTGCGCAAAAATCTTGGCAGAAATTTACCCGGACCTGTTTTGCCTCAGTGTTAACACAAACCTAACACGAACCCGTCGCATAGCCAGTCTGTTGGTTAACGGTTAAAACATCTTGTGCTGTGTCATAACTTACATCAAACTCATCAGCAACCCGCCTAACAGTTATTTTCCTGTCTTGCTTAACAAATGACACTATGACTGAAAAGGCCTTCATATGGTTGACTTATTTTTTATATCTTTGGATTCTTTGTATCTGTAATTTGAATCTAGTTGCTGCTGGAAGTAACCAGGTAAAATCAGGTGATATGAGTTGTTTTACTTGGGCTTTTGGTTTCTCTGTATCAAGGG
>CM037787.1:9060041-9110041 GCA_021229015.1 Solen grandis
CCCCCCAATCATTTTCTCGTTCCCAAAAGAAAGCTATCTCTTTCCCCACAAAAGTTTCTCGTTCCCCCAAATATAGTTGTCCTTTCCCAAAGATTTTCTCGTTCCCCACAAGATAGTTTCTCTTTTTCCTAAAGATGCCTCTCTACCCCAAGATATTCTCTCCCCTAAAAAAGCACTCGTTCCTACAAGATAGTTTTCCCTTTTCCCTTAATGCAAACTCGTTCCACAAAAATTTTTTCCCGTTCCCACAAGAAACTATTTCGTTCCCCCCCACAAAAAATTTCTACAAAAAAAAAAAAAAAAAAAGCCCCTCAGCCCCCCCAAAAAAACAACAAAAAACAAAAAAAAAAACAAAAAACATTTTATCTGGAAAGGCTTGGAATTAATAAAATTAAAAAGAAATTTTTTAACCACTCCTTCCAGAGGAAAAAACCACCCACACCAAAAAAAATACCCTTTTATTTTGAAAAAATTGGTGTAAGGACTTTTTAAAACTATAATAAATAGTTTTGTGCTATTAAAATAGTGGATATCATGTTAAAAATGGATGTTTGAGTGGGGATTTAAGTGAAAATTTGGGGAAGGAAAAGAATATCTGATTCAAAAAAATTTATTTGGCCCCAGCAATGCCATACATATTTCCATTTTTACTTCAAAATCCCTTTAAAAATATAAAAATTAAAATATAATATAATAATAATAAAATCGAAAAACCCCAAGTGGTTTCACACTCTACTTTCACCTGACCCAAAAACAACAACAACAACAACAACAAAAAAAAAAAAGGGACAAAAGTACACAAAAACAACATTTATTTTTTTCACGACCGAACTTGATTTTTAAAATTTTCATAAGCTCACAACTATTTCATGGCAGGTTTTAACCCTTAAACCCATAAAGCGTTAAAAACAAAACTGCAAAAAATAGGTGGAAAGGGTTTTATCTCAAACCCGAGCTAAAAGCAACATTTCAAAATAAAAAGGGAGGGAAGGAATTTTTTTCCTAACAGACTGCAAGCAACTTTTAAAAAAAGCAAAAGAGGGAAGGTTTTATTTTTAAACAGAGCTGCAACAACATTTAAAAAACAAAAGGGGGGAAAGTATTTATCTTTAACAAGCGAAAAGCTACATTTTAAAAGCAAAAGGAGGGAAGGTTTTTTCCCCTAACAGAGTTGTAAGCATAATTTTAAAAGCAAAGGGGGAAAAGTATTTAGCAGTTCAATTTCCCAGAAGTAAAAAAAGATTTTTTTTTGTTCCTTTGATAAAGGTTATTTACCATGCCCAAAGGCGCCAGAACCCGAAAATTTCCACACCATTGGAATCTTTATTTTTCATTTAAAAAAAAAAATTTTGTTCTCCTTCACTTAAAATTAAAAATGGGAAGGGGGGATCTGACACCCGAACGAAGGGCGAAACTTTTTATAAAGGGTTTTTTATATCATATTCAATCCGGGGCAAACAGACTGGAATTTTAACACAGGTAACGCAAAAAGAATCATTGTCAAATGGCAACCTAACGAAGTAATAACGCGAAATGTCAACAGTTGTTCATCTATATAAGTCTGCTCCCTTATTTAACTTCCCCTTTATGTTCCGATTTGATCAGCGATTTAAATTTGGGGGATTTGAAATTGACATCGCAGATTTTGGGTGAAAAACTCATTCAGTGGAATTGCCCTAAAAAAAAATATAAAAAAAAAAAAAGCCGGGAATTGGAGTGGAAAATTATGTAATTAAGTGCATTTCGCTTATTACTTCGTTAAGGGGTGCCTTTTTTAAAAATTATTCTTTAAACCCGTGTTTAAATGAATTTTAGACTGATAGAACCGGGATAGAAAATAATGGAAGCATACTTTAACTATTTACATCTCCGATCAAGTGATGTCAGATTTCCTTCCTTACCACATTCATAAAACAGTTTTAAAAGGGCAAAAAAACTAATTCTGCGGGTTCTATGCCCTGCATGCAATTCCATGTAACGAACAATCAAAAGGATTGACTACTTAGACGTTTACTATGGCCAAAAATAACCGTTTACACGAAAAAGGGCGTTTATTTTTTAATTTTTAATTTGAATCTGTTGAAAAAAATCCCAAACCAATTTTTTCTCGAAGCCGCGAAGCGAAAGCATTACTCGAGTATTTTTTTTTCACAGCGCATTTCACTAAAACGCACTACTTTAAAAGGGCGCGATAGACCCCTATTCGTTCGCTTTCATGTATTTCTTTTTAACATTGTATGAGTTGAGGCTGAAGTAGAAAAACTATACCGGGAAAAAAAAACACAGTTACATTTATAAACTATTTTCCCAGAACCTTTTTCAAAATGACAAAGCACGAAAGTATACACTTAACGGCTTTTCTTAATCTACACTTGGGGTTTTTGTTAAATTTTTAACCAAATGGAAATATCAATATTTTAAATTTCACACAAAGTAAATACCCTTTGAAACAACAACAACAACAATCAAAGTGAAAACAATGTACCACACTGAAAAATATGACACTCGAAACTCCAATTTACAAAACGTTTTCTCAAAACATGTGGGCCCTCTTTTTTCCCCGAGACAGCCGACAAACCCTAAACGCTTTTACCGATGTGCTACTTTTTATTTGCCTTGAAATTATTTTCCCTGTCCGAACTAACGCATGCTCGAGTTTTGCAGGAACGGGGTTTCCCGCTGTGGCCTTTCTAAGCCAACGACCATGTTCGTCCCAGGTGGGTTTTTTGGGATGAAAAATTTTTAAAATCGGGGTCTTGGGCAACAGATGGACCCCAACCCCCCTCACCGCAAGAAGATTAAAAACAACAACAAAACAACAACAAAAAACAAAAACAACAACAAAAAAAAACAACAACAAATATGCTTTTAACCCAATTTTGAAATAACTCAGTACCCTACCAACAGGGGGCCACGCTCTGCAATGTCATAGAAAATTTTACTAAAATAAAATAAAAGGAATTTAAAGAATTTAACTACAGTTATCATATACCATCCATCACCCCAAATGACGTTCAGAAGTTGCCCAACCTGTAAAACAAAACACAACATTACAAAGGCTACATCTCGAATCTCAGAAGGATTTGTTTATGCGGTTTAATATGGGGAAAAGGGCACATTTTTTAAAATAAACGGTAAAATTTCAAAACTTTTTTTACCCTTTTAAAAAACTATTTAAAATAAAATTGCGGTTTAAAATTTTAAAGAAATAAACGATTCTAGTTTGTGTCCAATATTTACGATTATTAAGAACGCAAAATTTTTACTGCGTTATTTAGGATACTAATCAAAAAAATCATTCAGGTCAACAATCAAAAGAAATTATCTCTTTATACGGTCATAAAGGTGACATGGAAGATATTTTTTAAAACGGCCCCACGTAGGATTATTTTGCGCCGTATAGCTATTACGTCGCACGATATTTTACACTAATTTTGCAGTTTTTTTACGCTTTTAATTTAAAAAAAATTAACAGGAATTCCCCAAGTCCAGTCCAACTGAAACACACCCAAAACGGCCGGCAAAGTCAAGCCGATTGCATTGTACTGCCTGCATTTAAAAAAAAAATAAGCCCCAACCCAATCCTGGATCCGGCTCTGTATGTCACTAGGAGTTAAAGGTTGTAGGATTACTTTAAAAAAATACAACACCATGAATAAAAACAAATAAAAAAAAACTTTTAAAAAAATTTCAAAAAGAAAGGACTTCATATTGTTGCAATCAGAACAAAAAATTATAAGCTTTAAAAACAAAAGAATTATACAATGTTTACAGTCTTTGTTTTCGTGTTGATACATCTTCAAACAACAACTGCATGAAAAAAATATCCATCTAAAAATGTTAAAGCCTTTTCACAAAAGCCGAAAAAGAAATGTAAATAGCAGCTTTTGTAACCAGATTTTACACAAACCCGCAAACAACTTTTAAAATAAATGGGGGGCTATTACACTGTTATTAGCAAAAATAAGTATTATTGGACGGTGAAATATAAAAAAGCCCCCCCCCCCCCACCCCCTTTTTTCATATCATTAAAATTTTCCCTTTTATAATTTCACCATTAAATTAAATAAAATAGTGGGATCAAGGAACAGGAAGAAAATTTTTTTTAAACACGCCCCTGCAAACACTGTGTTCGTAGCAGTAGCTTTCGCAATGCAGCGGAGTACAATGTTCACATGCAGTAGTTACTGCGTTTGCCGTGGTACATAATTTTTCGTATGCTTAGCATTTATCACTTGGCAAGGATAGCACTGCGGCATCCCGAACTATCAATTTTCACACAAAGGTTATCATTAATATTATATCCATTTAATGCCACCAAAATTTTAAAGTTCCAAAAAGATTCTTATTTTTTTTAACATTTATTTAATAAAAAAAGTTCTTTTTCATAGTTCTTGGGAAATTTGGCCTTACTTGAACCGTGTAAGGCTAGAAGATTCTTCCCAAATTGGTGTTTGAACTCACAAAATTTTAGTTCCATTGTCATATAATGGAACACGACTGGGCCTCACTGCCCTTATCTTGATAAATAAAATTTATAAGTCTGAAAAAGTAAAATTTTCATTTTAAAAAATAATTAAATTAGCGAGACCTTGCCAAAACTTGCTTCTAATTTAAATGACTTTAAAATTTGGAAGAACGAGGAAGAAATAAAAGAAAATTTAAACTTCAAAATTTAAAGGGAAAAAATTTTAAGACTTACAGACAATGTACCAATATTCATTTAAATATTACAGCCATAAACACGATTTCAAATATTTTTTCTCATGGCATTAAAATGTCTTGAATTAAAACTAGATTTCAAAGAAAAAAAACTTAGAGTTAAAAAAAATGAAATTTTATTGATTCAAACTCAGGGGATGTTCACTTTGATACCAGACATTTTGTTTCAGAAAAAAATTTTGTTAAATTACTTTTCACTTTATAAAACAATAAAAAACTGATTTTGTAAAAAAGAACATCCCAGCCAAAGTAAAAAAAGGACCCAAAAACGTGCCCTGGGTCAAACAAAAACAAACTGTTGACAAAAGAATAAAAAAAATCATGCAAACATAAAAAAACGTCAGTATGAGGGTAAGGAAAAGAAGGGGAGAAACTTCCCCACACCAAAAAGCAGAAGTAAAGATGCCATGTTAACTTTGTAAATAATTTATTGGGGGTGTAAATCCGATCCGAAACCCTTTTTTTGGAAAAATAAACATCAAAAATCAGAAAATCTGGAAACAAACCCCTGAATGCAAAAAAGGGAAATGTAAAACAATGGGGAAAAAGCAAAATTTTTAAATGAACAATTCCCGCTGTTATACTCTTCAGTGCCATATACAAATAACAATTACAACAAATGAACAAAATTTCAGTCACCCGAAAGGAGTAAAGACAAATCAAAAGGCTAAAACTATAAAACTAAAATAAAAATAATTGATTATGGTTTAACGTAAAGACTGGAAACTAAACAAATATTCCCTATATACAAAAAAAATGAAAAAATTATAGACCATGTCACTGACTTTCATCATTCAAAATATTAGAACATGTCTTATTTCAAATCTCATAAACACTTAAGAAAATGGTATTCTAAATTGATTTTGAAAATTCCACAATTTGAAACACAGTTTAAAAATAGATTAAGATTGGGCCCTCTTATTGGATAATAAAGGGAAGTGGGTATCTTCATCCCGATTTTTTAAAAACCTTCGATACCATCCCGCACGAAATTTTTGAAATCTAAACTTCACAGTATGGAATACAAAATATTTTGAAATTATCGACTCATTATTAGGGGTCGAAAAAAAGAGTAGATGTAAAATTAATTGTGCAACGTTGAAAGCCTCATACAATAAATAAAAATTTCTTTTCTAAGAATTAAGAATTCCCTTTTAAGAAAAAAGTGATGGGGACTACGTCAAACCACTTAAATTAAATTTTTTCTTTTTTAAGAATTTTAGCGCTAAGAAATGTTGGTGGAAATTTTGGCCCCAAAGGGGGCCCCCCGGACCGTTCTTGCCCCCTACATCCCGCTCATAAAAAATGAATTCAAAAACACTTATCAAATAAAAAGACATTTTTGCAGAAACTGTGTTTTTTTTATCGTGAAATTTTCTATTTTGATGACAATCGTAAACTTCAACAAAAATTTGGGGAAAAGGGGGTTCAAAATGGGGGAAAGAGAAACCCCAAACCCGTTAAATGTAATATTAACATTTAAAAAAAAAAAAATCTACTTTTTGCTATAACTAAAAATTCTTTAAAAAAACACCACTTTTAATTTTCTGGGCCCAATTAAATACCCAGTACATATAAGAAAAATCTTAGTTGGGAAAAAATAATTAAGGACCCCTTAAAAAAATCAAAGTCAAAAACACTAGGGCCCAAGGAGGAACAACGCTCGTCTCACAGACAATTACAAGCCAAAAAAGACAGTAAGACCAACCTAGAATATGCCAGTTCCGTTTGTATCCTCATCAAATCCAAATTCAAAAAAAGGTTTTAATCAGTGCAGAAACGATCGCAAATTTTTATAATCCAACTATAGTGCAGCAGAGATCTAAATAAAAACTAGAACCCTATAGCAAGGCAAGAGACATCGACTGATATGTTTTGTAAAAAATTGAAAGAAAAGCTTCTATTCCCATTAACAATTTGGGAAAAAACCTTGCCAACTTTCCCAAAACCACAGACGAACATTACAAAGAACTGAAAATTTTTAAGCACAGTTTTGTGCCCAATACTATCCGTGAATGAATTCGCTTCTTCCGGGGTAGAACTCCCAAACCACGCAACAATTTTCAACCTTTCAAAAACAAGCCCGATGGCGAACCCGGTACTATTTTAAAATACTGAGAAACCCTACTTTAATTTTAAATTTTCGGACAACAAAAACACCTACAACCATCGCATTTCATAAATTTCATAAGGTCACGGATTCGCAAAATGGCACTTAATTGAAAAAAAATTTGACCAAAGGTTGAAATGAGATACTACTGAATCCCTTTCAGCCGAGGAAATAAAGCATGCCGAGTGAACCCAAGTTTTTTGGGGGTTTATTGCATCGGTTTACCCGTCCCCATCGCAGAAACGACTGTTTACAGGGTAGACCGGGTGAACCACCCGTATTTATAAATGACTGGGTTTTTTTTTTAATTTTCACTAGCAGGTTTCTTCATGAAGTTACGTTTTACATGGGTTAAAAAGTTTTGATTTCTGTTAAAATGCATACACTAGCCATAGGTGCAAAGGGAAATTTAAAAATACCTTTATCTAAATGATAAGAATTACATTTTCAAGGGAGGATGAATTTTGGTCGATCTGGAAAAATCCCTTTTATTTCAAATATATTGATTTACCCCCCTCCCCCCTAGAAAGCACTACTGTCAATTCTATTTTAGCATGATGACGGAAAAAAAAACACACACACAACAGTATATTTAAAAAATGTGTATGGCTTTTACTGAAGCCTTTTAATGAGGTCTAGCTGTGGAGAGTGATACTACGTGGGGAAATGAGGTGCTAGCTGTAATGAGGGACAGCTGGTATAGTGAGGGACTAGCTTGGGAAAGTGAGGTACAGCTGTGTAGAGTGAGGTACTAGCTTGTATATGAGGACTACTGTGTAAGGAGGTGCACTGTGAGAGTGAGGTGCTACTTGGGAAATTTTGGTACTAGCTGTTAGGGGTACTACCGCGGAGAGGAGGACTTTCTGTGTATAGAGGTACACGTGTAGATGAGGGCAGCTTGGAAGTGAGGTCAGCTGTTAATGAGGTACTAGCGTGTATAGGGAGGGACTAGCTGTGAGAGTGGGTGCTAGCTGTGGTGAGGTCAAACTTGTAAGTGAGTACTAGCTGTGTATAGTGAGGGACACCGCGAAGTGAGTACTAGCGTTAAGTGAGGGGCTAGCTGTGTAATGAGGACTAGCCGCGGAGAGGAGGACAGCTTTAAAGTGAGGTACTAGCTGGTAAGTGAGGGAAATAGCCGCGGGGAAATGAGATACACGTGTATGTGAGGTACTACCTGGAGAGTATACAGGAAGGTGTATTTCGCATTTAATAGTCATAAAAATCGTGACAGCAAGGTAATAACCATGTGATATCCAAGCCCGGGGTTTCGAAATAAAGCTTGTGATAGACCGATATTAAAACCTCCCCCCTGAAATGATCGCTTGCTTTCCCCAACGTCCGAAAGATTTCGTGCGCCAAAAAAATGAAGACATAGACTCAACAGACGAAATCCTGGGTTCTAAAATGTTATGTTTGTAGGTGGGACTATGCGAAAAAATGTGTGACACACACACACACACACACACACACACGTTTTTCCACTTGGTAAATGATTATTGTATCTTGGGGGAGAAAGTGGATAAATGTGAATATTTGAGCCAAATCGTTTTCCCGTTAAACTACTAACCTAACCATTATGTATACCAACATTGAAAGGGGAACCCTATTTTAAAATAACTCGTTTACAGTTTTTTTTTCTGGAGGGTCTATTTGGCGACCTTTTTTAAAAAAAACTTTTTTACTTTTTTAGCCTATTTGTTTTTCTGAAACTTTTTTTTTCTATGAAAATTCAGAAGTCTTAGCACCTTTTACACTTTAAACATCTTTTTGGAGTATGTATTGTTGTTTTTAAAATTTTGTTTAAGTAATATAATAAAGGGGGTTTTTTTGGGAGAGCAACTGGTTAGGGGAAATTGTTTTGGGGGATTTTTTTGCAGCAATTCATCAATGTGGGTCCCTTCAACAGGTGGGATTAATTTTTGGGCTTTTCATTTGGATAAAGGACATATCTTTTAGATTTCCATTAAATTTAAATTTTTTTCAATCGACAAGGATCAAACTAATTTGTTAAAAAATTTTTAAAAAATTGAGGTTGTGAATTAAATTTTATTTTTGTCACTTGTTAAAATTTTAAAAAATATTTAGTTAACAGTTTTTTGCGGGGGCTTTTTTTGTTGGCCATTTCAAAATTTTGGGCCCCAAAAACCCCTTTTTTTAAATAAATTAACCCCCTTTTGGCCAAAAAAATAGGGAGCCCTTTTTTTTAATTGTTTTTTTTGTTAGTCTTACCAAAATGCTTAAATTTTAAAAGGGTTTTTTGATTCTTTTTCCTAAAAATATATTTTTAGGACCCCTGTTGTTTTCATCATAAAATTTAAAAATTTAAATTTTGACCCCCTTTTTTTGAATGAGTTTTAAAAGCCCCCCTTTTCCCCCCAATAACCATATTTTTTTGGGGGTTTTAAAACTAAAATTTTAGATGCATTAAACAAAAAAAAGTATAAAAGGGGGGCAAAAAAAACCCCAAGGGTTTTTAAGCTTACTCTTTTCCCGTTCCTTTTTATTTGCCCTTTTTTTTATAAGATTTTTTTAAAAACCGGTCAAAAAAAATTTTCCCTTTCTGTTGATCAAAAAACATCTTATGAAACCTTTTCCCCCAAAAGCATAACGAAAGAAAAACAACATAATAAAAAACGCTAACACAAAATTGTGTGGCCCCCAAGGGGAAAAAGAGGGTTTGACGAGTGCAAAATCTGCGGGGTAATTTAAATTTTTTTTCCAAACCCAAAAATTTTAAATAAAAAAAAAATTTTTTTGGGATTTTTGGTGGCAATTTCCACCACTTACCCAACTTAGCATGTTGAAACTTTTTTAAAAAATTTTTCAAAATTTTTTTTTTAAAACTGGCAAGTAAAAATTTTTTAATTATCTATTTATTTTAAAGGGTTTAACCCTGTTTTGTCCCCAAACACTCAATAAAATTTTTTCTGGATACCCTTTTTTTCCCCGATAATTATGTGAAAAAATGCTTGTTATCCACTTTAATTTAATTTTAAAAATTAAAAAAAAAGGCGAGAAAAAATTTATCTTAATGAATATAGGGCTGGCATAGGGGCTAACGGGGGATTTTGTTTTTTTTAAAAACCCCAAAAATAACAGAAATTTTCCCCATTTGCCAGATATTTAACTGTTTTTGGACATTTTTTCAGAAAATTTTTCGAATACAAAGTGGATAAGTGGGGGCAGAAATTGCCCCCATAGTTTTTTAAGTTTTTTTTTCCCTTTTTATATAAAAAGTATTTTAAAAAAAAATTTTAAAAACGTAGGAAAAAAAAATGGGAAGAAAAAGGGGGCGATGGCTAATTTTTTTAAAACCCATTAAAAAAATGGTTGTTTCATCAGAAAGGGTTTAAAAAGGGGGGTTTATAAATTGGGTTTTTTTGACACGTTTGGGAAAATTTGGCCCCTTGGGTTTTTTTTTTTTAAAAATTTTTATTTGATGAACAAAAAAAAAGCACACAATTTTTTTCTCTGGGCGTTTGATTTGAACCCCGACAAATAGATTGAAGTAATTTTTTTAAGGTGGGGGGGTTTTTGTTTTTTAATTTTTGGGAAGTGGTAAAAATTTTCGTCACTTTATGGGAAAATTAACCCTGGAGAAATTGATGACGATGTTTGGGGTGTAAATTTTAAAAGTACACAGTTTTGATGGGATTCAATTTTTTCAGGGGGTTTTTGTACAATGAAAAACCAAAATAAAATGACCAAAAACCCTGAATTTTTTCTAGTGCAATTTTTTTCGAGCTACTTTGCTTCAAAACAAACCAACCCCCAAAGGGGGAAAGTGATTTTTTCGCAAAAACAGAGAAATTAATTTTTTGTACTTTAAATTTTCATCAAAAATTGTGTCCCGTAAAAATTTATTTTTGACACAAAATGATTTTTCAAATTTATTTTTGCCCCAAAAAACCCAAAATACCTGTGATATTTAAAAAATTTTTTGTTCGATCTTTTTTCAAAATTGGAGGTTCTTTTTTTTTTTTAAAACAGAAATTCGAATTCTCAAAAATAGGTTTCATATCTGAGGGGCATCACCCCCAAACTAATACAACGCCCCGTGACTGAAACGCGACGGGTTAACGAAAAAGCAAATTTTAATCCCCTTTTTCTGAAGTTTTGAAACCCGTCAATAAAAAAAATTTTCCCCAATATTTAAGATAAATGAAACAAATTGACAAAAACATACAAAATGCAAATATTTTTTCAAAAAGAAACAACATGAAAACAACCAAACAAAGAAAAACAAGTTTCTTATAACCACTATCATTTTCAGGGCCCCTTCTGGGAAAAAAAAAAAAAACAAAACAAAAAATCTTGTCCCAAAAAGAAAAAAGGAACAAGGTTATGATGAAAGGGAAAACCAAAAATTTAAAAATTTTTAAAACCCTATAAACACAAACCACTTACCCCCCAAGAAACGAAAAAATTTCTAAAGGTCAAAAAAACAATAAACCACTATGCGCAGAAGGGGGACGGGTTAAAATTTTAAAAGCAAATTCTAAGCCCCGTTTTCCCAAGTTACCAAAAGGGGCTTTAAAAAAACTTTTTTATGTTTTTATGGGGTATTTAAAATATAAATTTTAAAAGGGCCCCCAGAACAAAAAAATTTATGTGAAAAAACAAGAACCTTTTGCAAAAAACCCCCAGACACGGTTTTTTCTTTTTTTGGGCGCCATATAAAGGGCATTTTTAACTTTTAAAAATTTTTTTTTCATTTAAAAAACCCCAAAAGCAAAAAAAAGAGTTTAAAATTTTTACAAAAGCCCCAAAAATTTTTTTTTCCCTGCGTTTTTGCGTCCTTTTATTTTTGTATTTTTCAAAAACGATTTTTGGGAGGTTTTCCCACAAGTAAAAAAAAACGGTTTAAAATTTTTTTCAACCCTTCCCTTAAAAAAACTCTTTTTTTTGATCCGAAGCTCAAAGAACCCCAAAACCCCTTTTACTAATTTTTTTGAAAATATCGGGCGTGGAACGCAGGTCAAGTAAAGTTAGCCATTTTTATTTTAAAAATGGGCGGGAAAAGAAAAACGCAAAAAAAAGTGTTTTAAAAAATTGGCAAAATAAAATGCGAAATATTCCCCTTTTAAAAATTAAAAAAAACAAAACCTTGATAAATTTTATCGGAACATATTTCGCGGTACAAAGCAGTCCTTGTGTATTTTTTTAAAGAATTTCGTAAATTTGAGGGCTTTCGTTCAGGGTTTACTTCGCAGAAACGTAGGGAAAAAATTTTTTTATGGAAAAGTAGTTGAAAAATTTTTACCATTTTTTTGGGGTTTTTTTCGTAAGAACAACCCCAAAAAAATTTTTTTTTATGTGTAAAATTTTATAAGGATTTGTTTTTTAAATACAAATTTTTTCCCTTTTTATTTAAAGGAAAAGAAATGCCTAAAGGGGGAAACCCCAACTCGCCAAAATAAAAATTCGGGGCCAAATTACATACATACGGGGCCCACTTTTTTTTTCGGGAGAGATTTTTATGTATGTAAAAGGGGGTTTCGTTTGATTAAGAAATGCCACGGATTTTTGTTCAAGCTAAAAATAATTTTCTAGACAAAAAAGGTAAAAAAAAAATTTAACAAAAAATTATACATTAAACGGTACGGTTTTGATTTAAAGTTCAGTGAAATATTTCCCCCCGTATTCGTTGGCATATCGCATTCATGGATCCCCAAAAAGCGGGGGGTAATTTAAAAATTGCCCTGGAAAATATGCAAAATTCGTTTTCCCCATAAAGGTGGGCCGTCTAAAAAAATTTCGAAACATTTTATTCAAAACACTAAATACATTTTATGCTTTTTTGTAACCCATAAAAGAAAACCCAAAAGCAATTGATAAAATTTAAGCAATATTCGGGTTGTGTACTTGGGGATTTTACCTTCTTTATACACTTCGTCAAAAGGAAAACACAAAATGTTTGGACCTTTTCTTATGCATTTTTTTTCCACTTACATTTAAATGTCACCATAAACCCTGTTTGTCGAAAAATTTTTATGCAAACGATTGACGGTAACAACTTTTTTTTTTGTATAAAAATTTTTAAAATTTTTTTTTAATGTTTAAGTTCTAAATTGGATTTAAAAATTTTAATCTTAAATTTTTATTTAAAATCTGGACAAAACACAACAATATCTGATACTGATTTTAAAAAAATAGAAAATTCGAATTTTAAAAAATAAGGAAAAATTTCATCGTCAATTAAACACATGAAATTTTTTTTTTTAAAAAGTTTTAATCGCCATTAGCTGTTTTAAACCTTTTTTGAAATGACATCTTCCCTTTTTTATTTTTGGGTCGGGGACTTTTTTTTTGGAAAAAATTTAATTAAAGGTTTTTTTTTCACGTTACAAAAACCCTTAAGTTCTAAGTTGGACAATACTTTGTGACCCCCCCCCCCCCCCCCCCCCCCCCCCCCCCCAAACCAGATTGTTTTTCTTTTAATTGTCAAACCTTTTATTTTCTTGGGTAACCCGGGAAATAATGAATTTTGCAAATAGGTCGAATAAATATTTTTTTTTCTTTTTTTTTTTTATTTTTTTGTTTTATTGTTTTGATAATCGTTACCCAAAACTTCCCCAAAAAAAAGTATTTAGTATTTTGCTGGCCACTTAATCACAAAATGGTTTTTTGACTATAAAAAAAATGGTTTAAGAATGACTTTTTCGGGGCTTTTTGCGTCAAAATTTTAATTTTCACCTCGTGAATGTTTTAAAATGGTTTTTTTTTCTTTAATGCAACGTGACATAATAGTATTTAGCCAAATTTCAATGGGCAAACTATTTTCCCCCCTACTTCCGAAGATTTTAATTTTTAAATAATTTTAACGTTTTATGTACACATAGCTATCGAAATAAAACGGCTAAATTTTTCGTAGCAATCTAGCGACACTGGTCCCCCCCAAATTGGCTTTCCCCGGCTTATGCTATTTTTAGCTTCAATTTCTTTTGACGTATTCCTTTAGTATGAAACGATCTTTTAAAAAAAGTCAACTTTTTTATTTGATTTTTGTCGGGCCTCGTTTATTTTTCTCTTGGCTTTCGCATTTTTTAAAGACTGATCAAAATCTTGAATGAGCTACACAGGCCAACTAGATATGTTTGATAACTTTTAAGTATATTTTGCTTGGGTTTTTATCAGTAATTTTCGCATTCGTGATCAAAGAAAATTTAAATTAAACAAATCAGCGAGGGGGTCCAAGGAAACTTGAGCTGAAAAAAGAGCAATTGGAAAACTTGTGGTTCAATAGTGTAATATTTTAGGTTAATAAAAAAATGTACTATTTTCGATTAGATAAATTTTAATAGTTCATTATATCAATTTTGACGTGTAAAATTTACTTGTATCACTTATTCATATTGAAAATCTTTTGATGGACCCATTACTCTGCCTTTTTTTTTTTGTCCCCCCAAAAACATACTGACAATACGAAGTATTATTAGGTAAGTAATATAATTACATTTAAATCGTTCAAAAGGTTATACCTTTATTTTAAAAAGGAAAAGTCGAATATCTCATTCATACATACCTTGCAAACTGTTTGCCTTTCTCAATGTCAAAATTTACAGTCTCTACAGGCCAAAATGACTTTGCCGTATGTAAGCATCCGTCTTAAATTCAGGACACTCCCAAACATTTGTCCTTTAATATGTCACATGTACATAACTATGAACATATGTATGTCAGTGAATGCTGCTTTTTGTAATTAGGAGGTGGTCAATTTTTTAATATAAGTTGATGATTTTTTCAAAGATGATATCACAGTGAAAACATGTTGTATTTCGTCATTCACGATATGTTTGACACCACTTTGATAACATTGCATATTCATATGACCCCATTTACTTCAAATGTATGATTCCAGTTTGGTTGCTCAACCCATTTTGCTAAAATGCTTGACCAAATCTGACCGACTCCTTTCTAACACTGATGGTGATGGAATACCCAACATATTGCTTTGTCACATAAACGAAAGCGCTGGCCATATCATCAAAGAGTTCCTGCATGCTATTGTTGAATAAATATAAAACAAATGGAGATAAAAAATACGGTTCTTGGACATTTCAATAACTCGCTATCTATATATGTTAAAAGTTTCAAGTAAATTCCTTTGATAGTTTTCAAGCTCCAGACAAAATTAAGGGCAAAACACTGTGGTAAAGCATATTGATAATATTCACTAAAAGACTTGGTATATATCAATCTTGTGAAGCTTCATTAAAGTCTAGCCAGAGTTTTTGGGGGCTAACTGCGGGCAAGAATCTGTACGGACATTATGTTACATAAAACATATCATTACTTTACTAGGAGATACATCCCAACCAAACGTACGAGTATCGACAATATGCACTGATTTGGTACCGATCAATCTAGAAAAGGGCCATACCTCTGTGATGAAACATGATATACACAACTAAACTTGGTGCTGATTTATCCTATTAAGTTTCACCCAATTCAAGTCAGAGGTTTTCGAGCGTAAAGTGTGGACAATATTGCGCCAAAAATACAAAGTGGCATAACTATGTGACAATTTATCCGACTCTAACATGCCAACTATATGTACGGATTGACCTGATACGAAGTTTTGTTCAATTCAGTTGAGATGAAGAGCGGACAAATTGTGTCTACATACAGACGGTGTGTGTGTTCTATGTGTACTTACTGGTTAATACAAATTTACTTGATTGATATCTTTATTCCATACTTAAACATCAACTTTAAAGATATCAGATGAATAATAACAATAGATATCTCACAAGGGGTTCGGCAATACTCGGTATACAATTAGCTGATTTAAAATGACCAATTAGTGACCAGTTCAAAATCTTATGTGTATATTTATAATCCACTGAACAATGTGTGTAATCATGTACACCAGCATTTAAATTAGGTATTCGGGGAGTGTTTGTTGAATCACGTAGGTTTACGTCTTATTTCGCAGAAATAGCATAATATGATTTTTTTTTGTTTTGTTATTGTCTTCTTGTTGTTTTACTGGAGTATTAATATATTTACTTTTAGCTTCGCCACCAACACATTCGTTTCTAATCGGCACATTCCAGTAGAATCTGGTAGATCGATTGGTATGGCATTATCATACTCTCGGATGTGGAACCATGCCAGTTGACATAAATCAGCAAGATGGATTCGGCGGCATTCAATAAAAAAGCTGTGTTGCCTGATGAGAAAAAGTATTTATTTCCTTGAATATATTATGCTAAATGAAGAAAGTTTCTATTGGAGCTAAAATAGAACAGAACGGATCTTTATTTTACCTCAACGTGTACATTGTACATAGTGCTTGCTTTAAGAATACAAATAAATAATCTGTTACTGACCGTCGGTCGTCGGTCGGCACTCTAATCAACACACGTACACTCTCACACATACACTCTCCATGCATATACAACATAACCCACTTATAAAACCCCCCCCCCCCCCCCATCGCTCTCTACCTCTCTACCCCCACTGGTATTGACACTCTTCCTCAAAGGCGAGACATCTTTAAAAGGATAGAGGACATCAAATCCTTCTGATCTATTTGCATCAAGATGTGCAGTTTCTTGCTGATGGGCTATTTAAGTTAATTTGTCATCGTAAAATATATAGAGAACTGACTGACGCCAATTTCACCGCATTTTTTTTAACAAACTACGATAAATCATGTTGGAAAAAGCATGATCATATTATCGTCTCGCAAGAGAGTACTCATTATATAGCTTTTCACCTCGTAATGTGTAAGTAACAATATTTTGTTTAGTGCTGGGAAGACGTTCTTAGATAACTACGTCGTTTACGCAGTATCATTAAGATCAGGGAGCGGGGTGGTGTAAGTATTTTATTAGGACAGGGGAAAATAAACTAATACACCACCTGTATTTCATTCAAACACGACTCCCGTCTCTCTCTGTTTCTATCTGTACGAGGACATAACTATGATGGCTGATTTCTGTCATTTCTTGTGGCGGGTTTCGGGGCGAAGAAGTTTCGCAGCGAAATGTCGAATTCTCGGGGCGAAAAGTTGAAAATACGAAAAGTCGAAGTTTCGGGGCGATATTTCGGGGCGAAAACTCCCCCCGCCACGCGAAACATAATATTTCGACTTTTCGGTACGAAATTTAGACTCTTCGTGTTTTCATCATTTCGACCCGAAATCTCCGCCCCGAAATTTCGAATTTTCGCCCCGAAATCTCGCCCCGCCACAAGAGAAATCAATACTTCGTCTTTTCGACTTTTCGCTTGGTGCCCAGCTAACCCACCAGGCGAGAATCCAATATTTCGCATTTCGCCGCGAAATCTCGCCCCGCAACACGAAAAATCAATATTTCGTCTTTTCGACTTTTCGCTTGGCGCCCCGCCAACCCGCCGGGAGAGAATTCAATATTTCGCGTACCGCATGCGCAGACACCTTGTGCAGGCACAGACGCTTTCCAACGTCCAGTTATTTATAATATTGAAACTACTGCACGGTAAGCGATTTTATGGGTTATTTCTTGTAATCAAGGTGCTAGATAGATCTGAAAAATCAACATTACTCGAACTTTGAGATCATCCAGACAGTTACCTACGGACACATTTTGTAAGAATATATAACAATTATAAGATTGAATCGTGTAAGAAATAATCTTATCTAAAACAGTAAGAATTTAGAATGTGTGTCAGGGTTAGTTAATATTTTTTAAACATCATTTTTTTCATACGACATTTTGAGTCCGAAGTATCAGTCTTACCACATATAACGTCTCAATATCGTGACATCAGCTACTCGTAGACCATTCAAACTTGTATCTACCTTTATGTGCAAGGGAGATTATCTGTCCCAGTAACTAGTGTGCATTCTCCCTCAACTTTTATATAAAATGCAGTGTAATTTACCCGTCTATCGCTGCATGAATCGGAAATCCATATCGCTTAAGCTTATCATATCCGTCTAAGTGGATGAGATAGTTGGATCCCTTGTTGATTTATTTCCTCCGGTTCATCACTCGGTGTCTTCTATTGGCAACACCTTCCGGATGTAATTCTCGCAAAAGTGACGATACCGTTTCCCTGTCCCAAAAATAATGTCTGGTTAAAAAAACAGTTTTAATAATAACTTTTGAAATATCTTCGTATGTGACCAATGAATTGAAATTTAGAAGAAAAAAAAACTATTTTACTGTAATAAATATGTTTAATCCATGATCGAGGTGGTATTCTATCACCCCATCGTCGAATCTATTAATACAAATATCAGGTACGTATTTTTATACTTATTCATTTTATTTGTATAATTGTCCCTTAGAAATAGTGCTCTTCAGAATTCGATATTTCAACCTACATATCTTACATAATGAGAATATTCTATTTATCCAGCTCATTGTACTGGTTTGGTTTGCTTATCGGAAATACTTTAACGCGTAGCTTACCTAGATACAACAATTCCATGTGAAGAAGCCAACCTACGGGTCATACTTCTATATCCAAGAGCCATTCCACTTCCGTCAAGTTCTCTCTAGAGGATATATAGAGTTAGGCACATTCAGACATAATAAATGATGATTTTACATGACACACGTGCGACATCTTAACTTTACGTATCAACCATTTCACACATAAATGTATTTTGATAAATACTTGCGGAGAGTAATTACTAGATTTTTGTAAACCTGTTATTTGTTAAAGGCATTTAAAAGAACTACTTTGTGTTACTGTTAATAGTACGCACAGACCATTGTTTTACATATGCACACAGTGATACATGATTGGTGATTCTTACTAAATGTATGCATTATGGAAAATATATAGATAAATTGTTATTACATTCACTGTTATATTGAATACAAATGCGCTTGATTTATCTGAAAAAAAAAAATAAACAAAAAAAAAATAAACAAAAAAACTACAACTGTTCTTGCAGGCAACCAATACTTTGAAGGTCAAGGTCACTATACTGTTTAAACGCGAGTGATTTTTGCTCGGATAGAAAATGATATAAAATCATATTTAGGATATCACATTTTTATCAATTTTGTACATGGATTAAGTGCAAACAAACAGAGATTCATGACTGAAATTGAAATGTGATTTGATGGGAGTAAAAGGAAGAAAAGGAGAAATAAGAGGAAAAAAAGTCAAGACAGTGTGAACAATGAACCCACTGAGAAGCGGGAAAAATACGATCATTCACCGGGAACAAAAGAAGTAAGTAGGATTTCGAGTGAAGCAAACTCGGTGTTGTATGAATCGGATGATGGGACTGATGAGGAATTTCATGAGTGTAGCGCAGACAGGATTGACATCGATGAAAGTTTGATAAAGGAACATAAAGTGAATCATACCCCGCCCAGTGTTACCCCACCCAGCTCGACTCCCCGGATAGACAAAAAAATGGCGGAGGTTGTTGAAACAAATACGGGACCGAGAACCGTGAGTAATGAAGATATAATGAATTGTTTGACAGATATGAGTAAAAAGCTAAAAGTGATGGGTAAACGTCTTGATATGCTGGAAATATTAAAGGAAAAGGTTGAAAATTTTGAAGGTGAGATTAAAAGGGTATGGACATATGTATATGACAATACTAAGAAGAGTCACGAGAGGATAAAGAAGACAGAAGAGACAGTAGAGAGTTCAGATTATGCCCTTGGTGTTGTGACTGAAAAAGTAGCTACCATGGAAAAAGAAGCATGTGAGCTAAAAAATGAACTTGTTTATTAACAATCGCAGTCAATGCGTAAAAATCTTGTTTTTGCCAACATTCCTGTGGTCCCGACCGAGGTTCCCGAGGAGACAGAGAAAAAGTTGAGGGCATTCCTTATCAACAAAATGAAGATTGCACAGAAACTGGTGGACGATATGCAGTTTGAGAGAGTGCACAGGATGCGATGGGACAGAAGAGGGATCGTGGCACCAGGAACATCGTTGCCAAGTTTACCTTGTTTAAGGAGCGCGAAATGGTGCGTAAACAATGGACAACTTTGAAAGGATCGAATTCTATGTGTTTGAGCAGTTCCCGAAGGAAGTCAGTGAGAGGAGAAAGAAACTTTTACCTAGGCTGAAGCAGGAGAAGAGGGATGGTAACAGAGCTTGGTTGGCGTACGATACGCTATACGTCAACGGTCGGCCTGTGAGAGATGTTGACGCGTAGGAATACGCAGGGGGGTGAGCTGAAAGTTTTATCTTGGAACATTAATGGTCTTACCACAGATAAAATACATTCTGAAGATTTAAAAACAGAAATGCAAAAAGATGTAGTGGAGGTGTTGTTATATATTATAAGGAAAATTTACTACCTAGTATTGAAATTGTTAAGTCACATCATGATTCAATTATTTGGATAAAGTAAAGTAAGGAATTCTTTCATTTTGAGAATGATATATATATATGCAGTGCATATATCTGGTGTGAGAACTCGCCGGCATACAATACTGTTTCTGTTGACTTTTTTGATATTATTGAAAATGATATACATTATTTCGAAGACCTTGGTTCGATTTTTATTGTGGGGGGTTTAAATAGCAGGGTAGGGGTTAAAAAGGATTTTATAGATTGTGATATAAATAATTTTTTTGTTCATGATATAAATTATGTACCAGTTAAAAAATTGTGCCGCGCCCCATTGGATACGGTATGCAACAACTACGGGGTTAAATGAACATGACGCCAAAACGCCCCGAAATGAATATGCATATCGGTTTAACCAGTGAAAAGCTGTACAAACCTCCGACAAATTAAATGCACGTGAATCTTGCTTTCAATAGTTACCTTAAGTCAACAACCTCCGACAAACATTTGGGGCGGGAATATACCTGTTTTGGCGTCAGGTTAATTGCTAGATCTTTGTAGGTCCACGGGTTTCAGGATAATTAACGGTCGGTTATATAATGATACTAATGGTATTTTTACGTTTGCCAATACTAGTGGAGCGTCTGTCATTGATTATTTGTTGTCGACAGAGAATGATTTCTCATGTTTATGTGATTTTAAAATGGGTCATCTAATGAACATAGTGATCACGCACCATTATTATTTTCATTAATATGTAATAAAACAGTACCTTCTGTAACAGCCGAAAAATATACTAATTTTAAATGGGACGAAAAATATAAAGATTTATTTCGTGCAGGATTAATTTCCCGTTTACCCCATTTTAATAATTTAGTGTCTTCCATAGACGTGAATAGTAGAGATTCGGTGAATAATGCTTTGAACTGTTTTACCAAAATGTTTCGTGATGTAGCGGACCCTTTATTTTCTAAATGTTGTAATAAAAATAGTAAAAATATGTTTACTGCCAAATCCTCTCTGTACAAAAAGATTGGTTTGACAGGGAATGTAAGGAGGCAAAAATAAAATATTTAGATGCTGTTAAAATATTTAATAGAACTCATACTAAACAAAGTCGTGAACAATTTTGTTCATTGAAAAAGACATATAAAGATTTATGTAAGAAAAAGCGTAATTTACATGAGCAGAGGAAAATAAAAGAGTTTGAAAAACTAAAAAGGTCAAATCCTTAACAGTTTTGGAATATTTTAAACGTTCATCTAAAAGTACAAACAACATTACTTTAGAGATTTCAGTAGTTATTTTTAAAATTGGAAAGGTTTTTTCATTGTGAAAATGAAGAAGCTGATAGTTTTTGTTCTTCTTGTGATTTTAATGATCTTAATTGCTGTTTTGAAGACCTGAATAAAAAAATATCTATTGAATCAGATGAAGTTTTAAAAGCCACACGGTGTTTAAAGCGTAATAAACTACGGGTGTGACTTATAATGAATGAATATTTAATAGAAAGTATGGATATTTTAGCATCTCATATATGCGACTTGTTTAATGCTATATTTAACTCGGGTTATTTCCCTGAACAATGGATGAATGGTGTTATCATTCCTTTGCATAAAAAAGGAGATGTTAATAACGTAAATAATTACAGAGGTATTACTTTGGTAAGCTGCTTATCTAAATTATTTACTACTGTATTAAACACGCGGGTGAGTAATTTCTGTGAAAATAACAATATAATATCTGATGCCCAATTTGGGTTTAGGAAAGGACGTTCTACTGTTGACGCTTTTTTTTATTTTATCAAATGTTGTTCAAAATTACCTGATAATAATAAAAGATTATATTGTTGTTATATTGATATGTGTAAATGTTTTGATACTATTTATAGAAATGGATTATGGTTGAAACTTTTTAAGCTTGGTGTACAAGGTAAAATGTTGCGGATTATTAAGGATATGTATCAAAATGTTAAATCTTGTGTTAGAAATTGTAATAATTACTCAGATTACTTTGAATATGCCATCGGATTGAGACAAGGCGTGATTATGTCACCTATCCTGTTTTTCTTTATTTGTAGAAGATTTAGAATTATATTTACAAGAAAATGCTGATTCTGGTATCCAATTACATGATTTAGTGTTAATTTTACTATTATTTGCAGATGATATGGTTATTTTTGGAAAAAACACCACAGGAGTTGCAGTCTAGTCTTGATCGCTTATACAGTTATTGTAAAAAATGGGGTTTAGAAGTTAATACAGCAAAGACAAAAATTAAGATTTTTAGAAAAAGAGGTAGGTTACGAAGTCAGGAAACTTGGACATATAATGATAAACAAATTAAAGTTGTGGATGATTTTAACTATTTAGGAACAGTTATAAACTATAATGGGAATTTTACATTGCATCAAAAATACGTAGTTGGAAAATCTTTAAAAGCTTTGAACTAAATTGTAAGAGATACAAGTTAAAACCTAAGTTAGCATGTCAACTTTTTGATTTATTTGTAGGGTCTATTTTAAATTATTCTTCAGAAATATGTGGATTTGGAACACATAAAGATATTGAAAGGGTACATTTGAAATTTGGAAAATATATTTTAAATGTAAGAAATAGTGTTGCAAATGCTGCGGTGTATGGAGAACACTGTATGTTGTGATATATGTGTGAGATATGTTAGAATTATCAAATATTGGTTTAAGATCTTAAATGCAAACAATATTATTATACAGCGTGTTTACGAGCAATCACCAAAAAGGTTAAAGATTTGCTATGCAATTATGGTTTTATTGATGTATGGAACAATCCAGAATTGTGCCGAGATTTCGACATTTCGCTGCGAAATCTCGCCCCTCAACCCGCCAAATCAGTGGTCAAAGCACAACAAAGCACAGATAGAAATTGGTTATTTCTTAGTCAAAGTGTTCCAAATATGCAAATCGGATATTTACGTAGGTTTGTATGTTACATATAATTCATGTTTTGTTCCTGGCATTATCATAATCCTAATAACAACTCAAAATTTCCATTTTCATATTCAGACATATCAGGAACTGGTGATTATTATCGAGCCCACTTGCGGTAGCTCTACATATATAGGAGAGTTGGTACCCTAACGCCATAGTCAAGGTCACACTTAGTAAGAGGCAGCGGGCTTAACATGTTGCCCTTTGAATTAAGTATTAACGTAGCTTTAAAAATGTTTTATATTCGTCTGCCAAGTTCGTATTCAAGATTTGACCAGCATGCATACCGGTGACAATTCCGTAAACCCCCTTGTACACCACAGCCCCAAAAATTTGCGGAAGGGTTGCCGATAAAATTGAGCTATTTCTGGATCATTTATCAATAAAATGGGCGGTGGTCATTCGGGATGCCAACACCGTTCCGAAGTTTCAAGAAACATTGTAGAGTACTTCCGGATGATGCCGAGCGAATGAAGAAGGGTTCCCGAGCATCCTGAATGGTTGCCAGTGGTTTGCCGATGATCCCGAAGCCGCCTCGAATATTACATTCGGCGTCCAAATTTTTGAAACTTTTGATATTTTGATGCCGAAGTGTTTTCCACCCCGATTTAACCCCGAAGTTCCCGAAAGTTTCCAGAAGTGTTTAGGAAGGACGCAGATGGGTCCTAGAACATCGCATAGACTTGCCGAAGCATCCCAAATGGGCTAATTCCGCCTTCGGGAACCATTCGGGGTCCTAGTGTACAACCCCTTACGAAAAGGTCGATTTGTTTTTATTAAGAGTGAATCATGGTTATTGGCAAAAACCCACGTATTTAACAACATGTCCATTTTACTTCAGTCTGTTGTTCATTCATTTAATTATGATAGCGAATTACATTGCTTGTACATGGTCTAATAAATCTCTTGAGTCTGCATCTGGATATAAACATTTTAAAAAGTCAATATTTTTCTCGCATGATTAAGGGTGGTAATTATTAAAACATGCTTAAGGGTGGTAATTATTTCCTAAATGTGTCAGAAATAGAGATAAACCTTCTCACTGGAAAGTAATCAGTTTATTAAAGCATAATTTGAATATTGGAGATTTAAACTAAAATTTAAAACATTGATTAATTAGGTCATTGTCCAGGTGAACAATAACTAAATTAAATCTCAAGGACAAGTTAATCCCCAATTTGCGCCCTTAAAGAGAATAATGGCAAGAACAAGATTGTGCTATGACCATGTATACTCTTATCTGTGAGACAATGTTTTTTTTATGTCAGAAATGATAGCGGTATTTTCATTATACAATATAGGCATATGTAAATTTATAAATGTCAAAAATACAGCACTAAGAATTATATCACGAACTTAAGATGACACTGTCAGCCAATTTACCTGACAAATGAAACTTTTCTGTTATATTTTTGTAATCAGCATCGCATCTTTGCGTTTTCACTATCGAGCCATTGCGTTATCATTATCGCACTAACGCCTTTCGGATCTGTTATTTCATATCAAATTTTTTAAACGACTTCATGAAAAAGTTGTTAAGCGAGCCTCATGAACGAGTTTAATAAAATTTGATATTTGATATATATTTGTAATCTAACATCGAGAAAATTGTTTCAAATAATAACTGAAAATGGTTGGTTATGCACTGAAACATGATATAATTCATACCGGGCCGGCAGGATTCGGCACGGTTCCTGATACGGCTTTTAATTGCTGAACTATGCTGTGCGTTTCACCGTGCCTGTCTTTACATGATGTAATTTTGTAAAGGAAAAAAAAGTTTATATATAGATATGTCTCTCGTCTTTTCTTGAACTTGTCAATGATAATGATTACGACGGATGCCATTATGTTTTCCGATATTTTTAAAATTTGGTTATATGTTTAAGGTTATCTGCGGATATTGTACTTACACAAAATCAAGTGTACACGCACTTGCCGTTTTCGTACTTAAACTTTTCCTGTAAGCAATAACAACATTTGAGTATGGGAACACAGGTTGTAAAACAGATTACACCACATTGTTATTTGATATTTTTGTATTGCCAGTTACCTACTAGAAATGAATATCTTCGACTTAGTCCTGTTAAGTCACCTTCACCAGCCAGTATGAAAACCATTAGGTGCGAACGTTTTAGTGGGAATCTCAAAATGCAGTATTTTCAATGCCGGTTCCTAATGTATTGCTGCGTTAAGACACAGATCCGCTACTTAAATAAGCGTGTGAAGGCATCTCGTCGGGTTGTGGTCAGTTCGTAACCTCTTTTTTAGGTCAATTCGTAAACACTTTCAAATCACTGGTCAATTCGTAACCATTTTTACCGGTCGATTCGTAACCTCCAACCAATTACCGATGCTATATTTGGTATTATTTAATTGTTTGCTGTGAAAGCTAGGAAGTACGGTATTGAATAAAATATATCATAAATAATGCTGTCAGAGATAATTTCAGTTTTGTGTACACACTAAAATCAAGATGAAACGAGTATAATCACGTAAATGAGCCGCTGGACTTAATTTCTTGATCGCAAAATGGAGTTTCATTTCTACAATATGACATCAGTTTTTAAATAATGTTCATATTATGAGAAAACATAATGTCTTGTTGATAATAAAGTTGATAAAAGAAAAAAAATATGAAACCACGCAAGTAGGAGCTGGAATCCACTTCATTATTCGCGAAATGGGGTTTATCTTTATAACAAATTTACTTCATTTTTTGGTGATAATGTTAATATTATTAGAATACATTAATGTATTAAATGAAAACAAATATGTATGTGTGATAAGACATGTGTTTATTTAATCAGCGTTATCACATGTCAGGTCGGGTGTGCAGTTAATAGTGTCACACGGCGTTAATGTCGGTTGTACTTGTTGATTGAAAGTGTGAATGTCACAATAAATGCATGCAAATACAATCATTTGATGACACCGCATATTATGGAATGGCACTCTATTATTTCAAACATTTTTTTTTGTATTGTGTTACGCCGTAGAAAGGGTTCTGCCTAGGGCAGTAATAAGGATGAGCGCAAACGGGGGAAAATAAAGAAAAAGTAATGTCCTCTGACAATTTCAACGTGGCTCTCGCGCCATATTCTCAATCAAAGTGCGCCGGTGCATAGTTTGCACGTGCAAAGATCTCTATCGGTTTAGTAACCAACGAAATGATTGGTTAAATGAAGATGTTATGGTGGAGAATATGTATGTATGAAAGTCTATCCTTACCATAAAACGAAACAATAGACTTGAGAAAACCAAGAGACAGAGTGATCTGCAGTTGTTTCAGATGTTATATAAAACATTATGTTTCGCAATAATAACATCGACGAAGAAATAACATTTTACCAAAACAAAAATAGATAAATTAACTACATTTTTCTCTTTTTCGTTATCTGATTACCATTCATGACTTTGATTGCAGAATTAATTCCATCTCGTGGGAAATGTATATATATTCAAATATATTCAAATTTCGGCTTTATTATTAAATCATCAATGCACCATAACATCTTATCAGCATTTTAATGCACATATTAAAACAAACAACACCTTATTTAAAGACCGCTGTGGGTTCGAATCCAGGTAGGGACTTCGGATTTTTCATGTGAGGAAGCCTTCCAGCTGGCTTGCGGTAGGTCTGTGGTTCCACTCGGGTACCTCTGTGTCTTCCTCCACCTGTAATTAGCTGGACGTCGCTATATGATTGAAATACTATCGCAGCGACGGTAAACCCGAATACAACAACAACATCAACTTTCAGACTTTTTTAGCTCACCTGAGCACAACGTGCTCAAGGTGAGCTTTTCTGATCGCCTTTTGTCCGGCGTCCGTCGTCCGTGCGTCCGTGCGTGCGTGCGTCCGGCGTCAACAATTGCTTCAAACAACATCTCCTCCTAAACGGCTTGGCCAATTTGAAAAATATTTTGCAGGAATGTTCCTTGGATGAAGCTCTACTAAAGTTGTATAAATGGTTCTAGTCCATTGCATAATTGGGTCACAGGAGCTAAATATAGATTTTAAAAATGCAAACTTTGAAAATCTTCTTCGGCAAAACTGCAAGGCCTAGAGCTTAGATATTTGGTATGTAGCATCATCTTATGGGCCATTACCAAGATTGTACAAATCATAGCCCTACGGTGATAAATGCCCCCGCACCATGGGTCACTTGTTTTACATAGAGTTATATAGGAAAATCTTTAAAAATCTTCTTCTATGAATCCATAAGGCCTAGAGCTTAGATATTTCATATGTAGCATCATCTAATGGTTCATTACCAAGATTGTTCAAATCATAGCCAAACGGTGATAAATGCCCCCGCAATAGGGGTAACTTTTTTTACATAGAGTTATATAGGAAAATCTTTAAAAATCTTCTTCTATGAATCCATAAGGCCTAGAGATTAGATATTTGGTATGTAGCATCATCTAATTAATTTTAAAATGGTGGCCCTTTGGAGATAAATGACCCCGCACTAAGTCTTCTCCTCTGAAACCATAAGGCCCAGTGCTTATATATTTGGTGTGTAGTATTGTCAGGGCTAAAATGTTTAAGATTGAGTTATATCAGAATTCTTGTCTGTTTAAAAACCTTGTAATCAGTTGTAGCAATGGTACTCAGGTGAGCGTTTCAGGGCCATCATGGCCCTCTTGTTTATCCATTAAGGTGTGTATGCGGCCAGGCAGCTTAGTCGATGGAGCTTTTGCCCTGTAAGCGAAAGGTCTCGGGTTCGAGTCCCGGTCAAGCTGCATATTTTTCTCACCCTGTAACATTAATATTAAATATATTCCCGAATGCATCAATGTATTCTCGTCAAACGTACTAAATTCTATTTATCGTTATTTTGCTATCGCTGTACACTGAACTGTCGTTCTTGCGCGCACCTCCGAGAATTCGCGCCGATAATATACGATATTTCGCCGAGTAGCGTATCCTTTGGTTTAGGTCTTAGTAGTGTAGCTCGAAAGGTATATTTTCCCACACACCAACAGCAATATTCCTTCGGCCCGATTCTTTGGCGCTTGCGTTAAAAGTATGAGGATTTCTTTTTTCCTAGTAGTGAGTTTCGAGTAAGAAAAGTGAGTTTCGAGTTAAAAAAAAGTGAGTTTCGAGTCTGTAAAAGTGAGTTTCGAGTTAAAAAAGGTGAGTTTCGAGTAAAAAAAAGTGAGTTTCGAGTCTGAATGAGGATTTCTCGAGTTAAAGTGAGTTTCGAGTTAAAAAAGGTGAGTTTCGAGTCTGAAAAAGTGAGTTTCGAGTAAAAAAAAAGTGAGTTCGAGTCAAGAAAAAGTGAGTTTCGGGTCAAGAAAAAGTGAATTTCGAGTCTGAAATAGTGAGTTTCGAGTCAAGAAAAGGGTGAGTTTCGAGTCTGAACAGATGACAACTAAGTGTATATACTGTACAGTGACCGGATAAAAATATGTATGTTTTGGCGACTGTGTATATATTTAACAACATCTGTGTGTTTCAATTGCTTTTTACGGTAAAGTATATTTAAAAAAATCGGGAAACAGTTGCTTATATCAGTAGTGAGTTAAATATTTATATTACTCTGACATGACGGATCGTTTAAGAAAAATCTATATCCCGGTAAACTCAAATAGTCAAGTCTATATCCCGGTAAACTGTAAATAAGCACGGAACTTACACTCAGAAATGGTTCAAATGCGGCATACCTCATTCCGAAATAAACCGTTTTAAAATGGTGCCGTTTTTTTCTCCACATTTTTCATAATTTATTGGTTTGATATAAGAAATAAACACTTGTCAGCACAAAAATAAACTTGTCACTTACGACTTTTCGGTATCGTCTCCCTTGACTACTCTTCTTTTGTTTTGTTATTTTCCCTTTACCTTCTGGTCGAAGTTTACACACCGGCGAAACACGAATGTATTGTTGGTTTTTGTTATCGACAGGGAAGTAGTGTAAAAGTAAGTATCATTCTTGAAATTGATATTTTATTGTGCCAGTGTTCCATTATTGTATTTGTTACTTTTGCTGTATGCCAACATCACTGACATTGTAAAATAAAATATAATTTGCATTAAAATAAAGATCACAAAAAAGCATGGGTAACATGACTGAAAGTTAGCAATCATCTGCTTGGAATTGTATTAAACGATCCATATTTTAACTATAAATAACTTATTTGCGAAGATCCAGTTCCAGCAATTTGATACCAGGGGTGTGGATGGGGCGGCAAACTCTGAAAATCACAGGACATAGTGGGGGGAGGGGGGGGTCCACCCTTTATCATGTATATTATATGCATAATATCCAAATCACGGGGGGGGGGGGGGGGGGGGGGGAGTCTGGACACCCGGTCCCCCCCCTGGAACTGCGCATGACTTAGTTAATATATTTCTGATCAATATATTTTCTGGCCCGCCTGTTATTCGAACCCAGTGTCCAAGCACCTTACCACTGAGTTATCAAGCCACATGATCCAAAACCTCCCGATTCTCCACAAAGTACCAGTAACCGGCTACATATACCACCTTCAAATTTATTATTTGTTACAAATTCTTAGACACAGAAGCATTGAATATTGCTCTCGAGGTTCCGAAGTAGTTATCTAACTTGATTATTTCAGTTGTAAATGTGCATTTCTCCATGATCTTGACTGTATATACATTGAATGATTTTTTTTTTTGCTGAATTCCACTGCATTCTGTTAAATGCACAGGGAATTCCCTGTGGTTAAATGTGTATGCATGCTGATTTCTCCGTGGCCGAGAGGGTAAAGTCGCTGACTTTAACACTCACTCGGCATCTCACCGCGTGGGTTCGAATCCCGGCAGGGACATTCGGATTTTCATGTGAGGAAGCCTTCCAGCTGGCTTGCGGTAGGTCGGTGGTTCTGCCCGAATGCCTCCGTGCATTCGGGGTCTTCCTCCATCTGTAATTAGCTGGACGTCGCTACATGACTGAAATACTGTTGAAGCGACGGTAAATTCAAATAGTCAAGACAGCTATTAAGTCAAGTTAAGTCAAGTCAATATTGTTCAAATTATTTTGATCCTATGAAATAAAAGGCCGTCAGGGGGCTAAGCCGATTTTCCTTATATGTATACAGTACAAATTTGAAAATTCTTCTTGTCCTAAAGTACTCACTCGATTTATGGCTTGCACAGGGCAGAACCCATTTTCCACAATATCAAAAGATATTTGCTGTTTCTTTTCCTCCCACTAATACCTGGTTCTCAGGTGAGCGACCCAGGGCCATCATGGCCCTCTTGTTAAATTACCACTGCGTTTTTATTTTCAGTCTCTCATACTGAAGTTAATGTCAAATTTAACAGCATTGATTAATCATTTTTAAAATGAAAATGATATTTTAATGAACTTGAAGATAAAAGCTTTATACCCAAGAAGTTAAACTGTTTATTTTGTTGAAAGATGAACCTATACCTTTTTTCTTTACTTTGCATTTCTTTTCTTTTTTGTGCTAATATACGTATTATAGGAATTATGATATCTAAAAATATGAATTTCAGAGCTTTTTCATGGTGTATACATTTTGTGCACGTGTGTGAATACTTTAACAACACGCTGACGTAACAATTTTATGGCGCCATCTCCTAATATAGCAGTGTGACGCAGTAATAGGGCGGGGCAAACTCTAAGTTAGTCAGTGTTTTTTAAAAGAGAATTTAACAGTTAAGAAGCCGTCACTCGCTACGCTCGTTCTGGCTTCTTAACTGTTAAATTCTCTCTTAATAAACACTAACTTTAACTTAGAGTCACTCAACAATAAGAATGATTTAGTGTAAATATAGACAATTATATTTACGGAAAGTAAAAATAAAATCACAATCATTTTCTGCTCAAAAAAATAAACCCCATGCAGAAAAATTAAGTAATAAGATTTATACTGAATGTATAATTTAGTGACAGTAAAAAAATATGCAATATATATATATATATATATATATATATATATATATATATGCCTTTATTTTAAAAGCATGAGACCAGGTGTTACTTTTGTAGCCGCAACCTTATTTACAGGAAAACAGCTTACTTTCGTTATCTATATCTACGGTGGCACTGAGGTGACATGTGCAATAGTTGTTTTTTTTGGTATTGTTTTCCCGAGTTAATTTTTTTTTAACTCGGGAAAACAGTCATTTTTGTTTTCCTGTGTTAATTTTTTTTTTAACTCAGGAAAACAAAAAATATTGTTTTCCCGTGTTATTTTTTTTTTTTTAACACGGGAAAACAAAAAATTAAGTCGTGCCCACGACTTAATTAGCCAATCAAATCCGCTTATTATGTTGTGGCCACGACTTAATAAGTTGTGGGAACGACATAATTGGCCAGTCAGAGCCCTCAGTCAGAGTTAATGGCCACAACATAATAAGCGGATTTGATTGGCTAATTAAGTCGTGGCCATGACTTAATTTTTTGTTTTCCCCGAGTTAAAAAAAAAAATAACACGGGAAAACAATACTTTTTGTTTTCCTGAGTTAAAAAAAAATTTAACTCGGGAAAACAATATTTTTTGTTTTCCCGAGTTAAAAAAAAAAATAACTCGGGAAAACAATATTTTTTTGTTTTCCCGAGTTAAAAAAAAAATAACACGGGAAAACAAAAATGACTGTTTTCCCGGGTTAAAAAAAAAATTAACTTGGGAAAACAATACCAAAAAAAACTATTGCACATGTCACCTCAGTTCCACCGTATATATCGGCTTATTTTGGCACTGATTTTATTCATACTCGTCAGGGAGTCGGTAAAAAAAGTTATGTCAACAGCTATAAGAATTAATTCATGAATAAAGTTGTATTGTCAATTGGTGTAAACGATATTTTGATACTTAATACATGTTCTGTGAAAGACCTCTGCTTCCCAACAAAATCTTCATAACAAGGGAGTTAACAATGTATTGCGAATACATTAATATCTTCAACTGTACTCACTTTTTCCTGACTCGAAACTCACTTATTTTAACTCGAAACTCACTTTTTCCAACTCGAAACTCACTTTTTCCGACTCGTAACTTACCTTTTCTGATCCGAAACTCACTTTTCCAACTCGAAACTCACTTTTTGCAACTAGAACCTCACCTTTTCTAACTCGAAACTCACTACTCACTAAAATTATATCTCCAAAAGTATTCTTGTATCTATTCGTTGCTTTGCATTATGTTCATATAACGTGTTGTTTGATCTTGCGTATGGTACGGTAAAGCCAACAAGAGGGCCAAGATGGCCCTGTGTCGCTCACCTGATTAAGATGGCTGTGTTAGGCAAAATGACAAAAAATCTGGCATCTAAAGTGTTTTTCTAACATTTGACTAAGTGGCCTACATTTTGATCCTACCTGAATTTGCACTCAACTGGGAATTCATGCAGTCATCATTCATACCAAGTTTCATGAAGATTGGGCCAAAACTGTGGCCTCTAGAGTGTTCACAAGGTTTTTCTAAGATTTGACCTGGTGACCTAGATTTTGACCCCACATGACCCATTTTCAAACCCATCTGAGAAATCATGTAGACAAACATCCTGACCAAGTTTCATGAAGATTGGGCCAAAACTGTGGCCTCTAGAGTGTTCACATGGTTTTTCTAAGATTTGACCTGGTGACCTAGTTTTTGACCCCACATGACCCAATTTCGAACTCATCCAAGATATCATGTAGACAAACATCCTGACCAAGTTTCATGAAGATTGGGGCGAAACTATATATATATATATATATATATATATATATATATATTATTATTAGATTGATACAACATCGATATCATTAAGATACTTCCTCGATTACTCTTTTATTTCTCAACTTATCTTCAGTGGAGGGACTCTCTGCAATTTTCAATTAATTTTCAACAGCTTGCTCTATAATGCAGCATGGTACTGTTGCATTACGTTTAACTCCTTACCTCATATCAGTCCAATTTCTAATATCATTTCCCGATGAAACTTTACAGCTATGTTGTTTAAATAATGGTATGGCTATTGATCATGGATCTTAATGCGGTACCAGGACCGATATTTATATGAACAGCAATATGAAAAGTTAAGCTTGTGTTCAATGGTTCTGTCTTTAATGGCTTCTCTGTTAATAAGTGTGCCCCTCTTAAAAAAATAAGGCCTCCTTTTAAATGAAAGAAATTGGAAAAAACATGCTCGATTTTGGTCATTATTAAAACATACATGCAACTGTTATAATAATGCAGCGCCCATAGGATCAGTTTTTGTATTATTTTGACATGAATTTAGTGTATACTGTATCCATCTTAGTTATACTGCAGACAAATGTGTGGCGATATGATTAAGACATACAAGATCATGACAGAGAAGGACAAAGTGGAAAAGGAGAAGTTAATGCCATTCGCCACTGCAAACAGAACATAAGGTTACAGTAAGAAGTTGGCTAAGAAATACAGTCCCTTGACCATCAGGAAGTACTCCTTCGGAATAAGTGTATTATTTAAAACGAGTGGAAAAGTTTACCATAGTGGAGGGTGGGGGGTGCTATTAATTACTTTTAAAAGTTAAGCAGGACAACTTGGTGGCAGAGACTCTCTTGACCTGTGTGCCTGGTTCTCGACATTGCTATACATGCGGTATAGCATGCCTAGGTAAACAGTTGCTGGTGGCTGTTTCCACCGCGGTTGCCGCGGATTTGACGATTTTTTTAAAAAAAAAAATTTTTTTTTGGGGGGGGGGGGGAGTATAGGGACTTTTCAAAAACGAAGCGGGCCATTAAAAACGAATACGGTGGTGCTGATAAACTAACCTTTGATTATTTTGCCTAAGCAATATAGTATATCGAACGTTGTAAATTCGTTTAACGGGTAAAAATTATTTAATTATTAAATACTTCCTTTATACGTTTCTCTGTTTTAAAAGTAATATCAATTTAGATTTAATATCAGTCGGGCGTAAGGAATAATAGATACTTACATAAGCCGCATAATTAATATCTTATATTTTGAAGTTAAGTCCTGAAAGTTAACCTACCTAAAGTCATATAACTTTATAATATATACAGTTTCTCGCCCTCATGTTAATCTGTTTACTGCTTATGCTCTGGATAAACTAAGGCCTTTGGTCAAGGGTAAACGAATTTCAGCACGCTGAGTAATTTTACAGCATTTAGTTGTGCCTAGAAAAGCAGCAGAAATAGTTTTGACTTTCTGCCTTCTGAGTAAACGAGCAGTATTGCGTTGTGCTTGGAAAAGAGCCTTGTTTTCAACAATTGACTGACTATTAAATCTATTCGATGGCTTCACTATGAGACCTAGCCAGCTATCGTTTGAGGCGGAGCTAGTCTGGGCACGTTACAATAATGCTTATGTTATAGATGAGAAAAAGGCGCAATTGAAACAAGAAATATTTTTTATAAAAGATACTCGGCAACCAGCTTGATGATTAGTGTCTGAATGGTTTAACATGTAATAGATTTTGCTGTTGGTTTCATAGTTGTGTAATTCCTGTGTCAGTGCAGCTGTTTCAAATACCACGGATCCAAATAATTTGTACAATCTTGGTAGACACTTACAGCTAAAAAAATCTGCGCATTAGACTTCGTTTCACAGGCTAAAAACGAAACCGGATGTTACGTTTTTGTTGAATATAGGATCTGTCAGGGTCGAACAATCAATTCCGAAATCTATGTGTTTCCTATTTTTTAGCGTTCTACTCTTTCAGTTTACCTTACAAAGGTGCATTGTCTTACTATTCGGGACAAATCGTTCGCAGGAGAAGGAAACTTCAACTTTTAAAACAAACAGAGATCTAAAGAACACGTTTCCGCAACTCCTTTCTTTTCTTTTGACTAAATTTACAATGACCAATGGGAATTTAGCAAAGTACATAAGAACCAATGAAAAGCCTAATCTTATTCCGCTTCATTACTGTGTGTTTCACAGGAAGTCAGAGTGAAAATAAACGGCCTAACGGCCAAAATATGAACTCAAACCCGGGACCTTCACTCACAGGACGAATGCTCTACCGACTGAGCTACCAGACCGCTTACGCAAAATCTCTCACTGATAAGGTTACTTATAGGTTGTAACATACTCCCCTACCAATTTGGAATTCATCTTAAATTTATAGAACAGAAAACGATTTGCTGTGATCGCGACCAACCCAAAGGCCAGACATTCTGGAAAGTGCCTGTCTGTCTGCTGTCTGACCTTCTATTTTATTCCTATGAATATTTAAATACAGTCTGTCCGAATGTCAGTTCAATTTCAAGTGAATACAAAATATTCAATTTTAACATACAGAAATGTGATTCGTGTATCTATACAAATCTTCCTGTGTGTTAGTTGGTTTTGAGGGAATAGTAGTTTTAATTTCTGATTGTGGAATTGTACATTGTAGTTAGCCTAATTAAGTGACCTCTTGAACAAATTCTGAGATCATTGTTTTGATCACGATTTAAAGTGAAGCGATGTTGTAATTTTGTGCATAAAACAAGTTTCACAAAAAGAATAGTGTGATTCTAGAGTAACTAGTAACGCGGATAATCATTACTTTGCCGAATATTTTTATATACATGTACACTGTATATATATTTTTTTATTTTGCTAACCAGCTGTTAGATGCTTTGATGACCTAATTTTATGTATAGGAATAAGTAAGATGTGAATACAAAAATGATAAAACACCATATTGATATGGACCTTTCAGCATTTTGAAAGTGTGTTTGGATAAGAATTGTCGATGATATACAAGTCTTTGAAGCATTTCATCGCTTATTAATTTGCTCATCAGTGTGTCTGAATTTTATCTTGTGCTCCACGAAGAAAAAAATGGAGGAGAACATAGTCAGCGACTTGCCTGTCTGTTAATCTCTCTGCCTATCCGGTTTGTCTTCAGTAAAAATCAATGAAGGAATTTACTGAACTTCATGAAATGATAGAGGGCATTGACAGGAAGTGCAGTGCAAAAGAACCATTACTATCTAGACCAATTTTCTGGTTATCTCCCCTTGGTACATTTGCTTGTCCGGGGACGGTTATTGCACCGGAGTTAGTGGCAGTGCAGTGTCTAAAGATATTAATTCTTATAGCTTCTCTGAAACCACCTTGTAGAAATTGATGAAACTTTACATGAACAATGTGGGTGGCCATCCACAAAAGCTGCTTAAATAGCAACACAATTTTATCTAAAAAATAAATAAATAAATAAAATCTTCACATCTCCTTTGAAACCAATGATCAGATTTTTTTTTTCATTTATCACAAATTCATTGGACTGTACCATAATTATTAAAATAAAGTTGAACCCTTGAAACATGAGGCCATAGGAGGTCGGCTAGTTTCCTAAAAAATCTAGAAATGTTCAAAATGACTATCTGTGAAACCAATAGTAAGAATATAATTTCCTTTTGCATTAATGGTCACCCCATGACTTTCTACTGTTATTGATAAATAGTATTGATCTTTGAAAAATGAGACCCGAAGGGGGGCAGTTTGTTTTCTTTAGACTCTATATAAAAACGTTCAAAATTATTCTTAGTACCAAGTTCAGTTGTGCATATCGTTGGCACATTTTCATCGGAATAATTATCACAGAGTTATGGTCCTTTGGGTTTTCGACGCAGTCTTGTTCACACTTAATCTCCAAACCCCTGGCTTGAATTGGGTGAACTTCACAGGATTGATCAGTATCAAGTCTAGTTGTGCCTATCGTTGAAACATTTGGATCAGATGAATTATCACAGAGTTATGGCACTTTGTATTATTGACGCAATCTTGCCTACACTTCATCTCTAAATCTCTTGACTTGAATTGGATGAAACTTCAGAGGATTGAATAGTATCATTTTAATTGTGCATATCGTCAGCAAGTTTAGGTCGGATGAATTATAACATAGTAAGGACCCGTTGTATTTTTGACGCAATCTTACCCGCTCTTCATCTCCAAACATCCCGGCTTGACTAAGATAAAACTTCACTGGATTACCAGTATCGAGTTTATTTGTGCATATCGTCAGCATGTTTTTGTTGGGTGATTTTTCACAGAGTTATTGCCCATTGTTTTTCAGCAATTTGTCTATATAATGTGCATACATTCAGATTCTTGTCTGCATTTTTTTTCTCAAAACCCCTGTCTTGGATTGGATGAAACTTCACAAGATTGATCAATACTAAGTCTAGTTTACATCAGCATATTTCATTTCAATATTTTATCACACTATAGTGGCTTTTTCTTTAGCAACATAATATACCTACAGATTATTGTGCACACATCTCCAAAGCCCCTATCATGAATTGGACAAAACTTTATTGGACTGGTCGGTTCCATGTCTAGCTTTAGATATTGTCAGCATGTTTATTTGGGATGTATTATCAACAGTGTTACGGCCATTTGTTTATTTAGGATCATAATGTCTTTGTCTTGTCCGCACTAAGTCTCCAAAACCACTGGCTAGAATTTGATGAAACTTCAAAGGATTGATAGGTACCAAGTTTTTGCATGTTATAAGCATGGTAAATTAGAATGTTTATCAGTGTTATACCCCTTTGTTTGTTTTTTCTCAAGGTCATAGCTTGAAAACTATTTAAGTCGTTCATTCCTAATGAAAAACTCCATTTGCTAGCTCACCAGAGCACAACATCTCGTGGTAAGCTAATGTGATCACCCTGCGTCTGTCGTTAAATGACATCTGAAACCTCTGGGTAGAAACTGATGAAACTTGGCATGAATGATCCTTGGGTGGTCCTTCACAAATGTTGCTAAGATCAACTTGATCCATTCAGAACTCGGGTTGCCATGGCAACCATCAGAATTTTACTTTAAAAACTTCAAAAATATTCTCCTCTGAAACCAATGGTTAATTTTTCATTTCCTTTTGCATAAATAGTCACCTCATAACTCTATATCATAATTTCTAAATTTCTAAAATAAACTTGATCCCGTAACAAATGAGGCCCCAAGGGGGGTCGGTTAATATCATTATAGAAATTTCAAAATTTTTCCTCTATGAAGCCAATGAGTAGAATTTCTTATTGCACATACGTTCACCTCATGGCGGACTATCAAAATTGCTAAAATACAGTTGATCCCTTAAAAAATGAGGCCCGAAGAGGTCAAATAGTTTCTTTTATATGCTCTTTATAAAAAAATCAAAATTCTTCCTCTGTGAAAACAATGGTTAGAACTTAATTTCTTTTGACATGTATGGTCACCTCATAGCTGTCTACCATAATTGCTAAAATAAATTGATCTTTTTAAAAATAAAGCCCCTAGGGGTCTGATAGTTTCCTTAAATACAAAACTTCAAAATTCTTCTTCTATAAAGCCAAATAGCAAGAATTAATTTCATTTTTAACAAATGATTACATCATGTCCGTTTTCCATAGTTACTAAAATAAAGTTGATAACTATAAAAAATGAGGCCCCTAGGAGTCGGTTTGTTTCCATAAATAAATAAATACTCATAAATAGAAATACTCCATATAGAAGATCCCAAAATTCTTCTATGACACTAATTGTTAGAATTCAATTTCTTTTGTTATGTACTGTCACCTCATGGCTGTTTGTCATAACTGCTAAAATAAAGTTGATCTTTTGAAAAATGTGGCCCCTAGGGGGTGGGTAGTTTCCTAATGATAGCTCTTTACAGAAAATCTCAAATTCTTCTATGAAACCAATCGGTAGATTTTAATTCCTTTTTGCTCAAAAAGTCACCTCATGGCTTCCTACCATCATTTCTATAACAAAGTTAATCCTATGAGGAACAAGGCTTCCAGATGAAAAACTTAAGAATTCTTTTTATCTGAAACTTAAATCTGGTTGCTGCTGGAAGTAGTAATATAAAGTGATTTGAATGGCTTTAAATACACATATGTACTCATGTCAGCGATCTAGGGCCGTCACGGTCCTATTGTTTTATGTAAATCTAGTGTGTAAAGAGAAGGACTACCTTTTTTGTTTTTAAATATTAGGGGTACCGTTGCAAAAACCCCAGCAGATTTTTTTCTCCATTTAGTCACACTACGTCACAAGTATAAAAACTATAAAAAAAATAAAACGTTGCTTATTACACATTCATTCAGGAGTTGTTGTTTTTTTCCGGTGGCAGTTTAGGGACACCATAAAACTTATATTCCAGTTTTCTCAAAAGATCACCTCCTGGAAACATACCTTGAACATTACACAGTTTGTTGAGAATATAACAGAAATTGAACAAAAATAATATATACTGGTTGTAGTGTATCAGTGTTTGAGTATCATATTACATGACTCTATGATAGCTGTGCGGGCGCACTGCATGTGAGTCTGGGAGTAGCCAGCAACCCCTTGTACTAGACAGACGTTGTAAATAAATGTAGTTGTACTAGAAGACTGTTTGTTACCTGTAAACACCACACTGGTCAAAATGTTACCATGTTTTGTCTGCTGCAAAAATTACTGATTTTTGTTAAATGTCTCTGTGTCATTATGTTTAATAAAGAAATAAAATTTAAATATGGAACTTTCAGTTTCCTTTCCTTGTTCATAAATGATCATCTATGGATAATTTTATTAAAATTCATTATTTGATGAAAAATCAACAAAACCTTATATTTTTATTATTGAACCAGTGTCCTGGTTTTACAGGGAAGAATTTGGCATAGAGTAAAATACTGAAAACATCCTTATTTGGCGGTATTACTAAATGAAAACTTGTACATAAGTTAACCAAATGGTGTACTTTAGTATGGCATAAATTAAATATATTTATTTTCCTGAAAGGTGCCCAATAAAGGTATTCTACCTTGAAGAGATTTACATGAATTATAGATAGACACTAAGTAGTTGAAGTGCGTTGTCCAAGAACCATTACATGTACTCTATTTGATCTTTTTATTGTCCTCCATTACTTTTTTTTTGGGTTTAAAGTCCCACCGACAGTATTTCAGTTATTTGGAGACGATGTCTACTTGAGACAGATATAGTGCTGTCACACTGCAGTATTACGCCGTAGACATGTGGCATGAGACCACACCCGGTCACATTATCATGACACCGGGCCAACCAGTCCTGCAACTACCCTTATATGCTGAGCGCCAAGCAAATGAGCTATAACAGTACCATTTTTCACGACTTTGGTATGTCGCGGCCGGAGATAGAACCCACGATCTCCCGCACCGAGGCGGACGCTCTAACCACCCGGCCACCGGGGACAGTCCCATTATTTTAAAGTATCCTAAGATTACATGCAGGAACTCTTTGATGATATGACCAGTGCTTTCTTTTCTCTAACAAAACAATATGCTGGGGGATTACATTACCCGTTATATTTTGAGATATTTGTTCAGAGCATAAGTCTAACTTTTCAAGGGAATTAGTTTATATTGCAAATATTGTTATAGGGTATACCAAAGATGTGCAAATTTACAAAAACTTTGACTTCACTTTGTCCTGTGGTTGAATTATTTCCCTCTATTATTTTTATTAGCATCACTCTGTACCACAATTGCGTCTTTGAAATATATTTTTTTCTGAACCTTATTTTATTTTGAATTTCGGAGTTGCACACAGCTAAACCTCATGTGATTACACTCTTGAAATTGATCCCAAATCGAACCCAAGTATTATAAATGATAATTCATCCTCAGGACTGAGTGCAAGCATTAATTAAAGTTACTCGAAGCGTTTCATTAAGCTGCAGCCCGTCAAACCCTCATTTATTTGAGACACATACAATTTCAGTGCCAAAGTATATAGAATAAGTAAGTAAGTAAGTAATTTATTTATTATAGTGACATGTGCATACAAATATACAATATACAAATATACAATACAGATGGTAATGATAATGGCACCCGGCCCAATGGGCCTATATGTCACCTAAACAGACAGTGTCAAATTTTTAACAGAACTACCGGTATATATAAAAAATATCATATCACGTTGTATAATAGGTAAACGATATCACAGGGTTGAACAACATCACTCAAATAACTATGATTAGCAACTATCAGTGCAATATAGTCCGAGATTTAAATGTTCAACATGCAAATATCGAATATGTAGATATTGTTAGTGATTAATGAGAATATTTGAGTTTTCTGTCTTAACCGACAGATTTCAATATGAACTAATTTGACCTCAGAACTTTTTCGTAGTAATACTACGCAATGTTAAAAATGATGTGCCAGGCTTTCGTCAATCGACTTGGAATTGCGGTTCTTAAGACTGTTTGCGCATGCTCGCACGCAGTTTTAAAAGTAAGTTACCATGTTCCTTCTTAGCGTACCAGTACAGGTTAAGCAAATATGATGGAGTGCGTGCCGACTTTACCTGGCATATCCTTTATTTATACTTAAACGAGAATAATGAAGTAAATTACACCAAATAGCATTAAAAATTCAGACGAATTTCACTCCAGAAAAAATAATTTATGAGAGCAGAACTTTGCATTAGTTTTCTTGGCTCGTATTTTATCATTTAAAGAGTTGATATATATTTAATGGTATTTTGTAAGCGAGCATGGCTCATATAGGTTAGTCAATCTTGACCAATGACTGTCGTCTAATTATTTGAATGAAGCAAGGAAAATACAAAATTATTCTCGAGGCAATAAATTTATCTCAAGACGTTTAACTTGTCCCCATATATCCATTTAAGAAGCTGCCTTTTTGTGTAATTAAGTGTTTTAGGAGAAGAACATTGTAAGCCATGTTTTCCCAATTTCTTTAATATCATATATGTACTGTTTTGCATTATATTATATATTGTATTTTGTTTACGACATCTTTAGATATAAGTTATGAAACGAAACAGATTAATACGAAAATTCATAGAATAACCGGGCTGGGTGTGTTCCTTGAAAACGGGAAAAAGAAAATGAAAAGTTGAAATCGTCTTTAGGCTTTATGCCACCGGGGAAACTTAAAAAAATTGAAAACGTTTTTAAGTTACCGGGGTAACTTGAGATTGGGGGGGGGGGGGGTCTTGTAAACATGGCATCGGTAAACTTGGCAGTCTTATATTGACGTTTCCTCCCATATCTGTTTATACACTCCCATAATTGTCACAAATGATTATATCTAAGATATTGCGTCGTACTATAGACCTGAGATTGAGACTGATTAATCTCCCGGATGTTCTTCGTTAGTTTCTGTGAATTATTACGATCCTAACATGTGTTTTTACTGGTATCATGCATAGATTGCAATGCTTCATACTTTGAATAAGTCCGGATTGCCGAGTGGTAAGTTCATCGGTCTTGTAATCACGAAGGGGCACGTTCGAATCACAGAGAATATTTATTTTAATTACTTTCACTTATCGTTTTTTTCCCTTTTAATTCAATGCAATGTGAGTGGATGGTTGAATAATTTGTTGAAACCTTTTTATATATTTTCTTTTAATCCCATGTGCTCAATTTGATTCTTGCAACTGAATTAGAATTTTATGAAAAGTATGTAAATTTGATATCTAATAACTTTATCGAAGTGAAAGAGATTGTGCATGTAATAACCACATTTTTATTTATCATATTTTAGTAACTTTTACTCTTTGTTTTATATATCATATCATAGCAACTTTTTTTTAATGTATTATACCATAGTAACTCTTTGATATATACATCATATACATAATTACCCTTTGCTTTATATATCATATCATAGTTATATTTGTTTTATATTTCATACCATAGTTGCACGTTATTTATATATCTTCCCATACCTTCTCTTTGTTTTATTTATCATATCATAGTAAATCTTTGCTATATATATCATATCATAGTTACACTTTGTTTTATGTATCATATCATAGTTACACTTTGTTTTATGTATCATATCATAGTTACACTTTGTTTTATATATCATATCATAGTTACACTTTGTTTTATTATCATTATCATAGTTCACTTTGTTTATATATCATATCATAGTTTCACTTTGTTTTATATATCATATCATAGTTACACTTTGTTTTATATATCATATCATAGTTACACTTTGCTTTATATATCTTACATAGTTCACTTTGCTTTATATATCATATCATAGTTTAACTTTGTTTATATATCATATCATAGTTACACTTTGCTTTTTATATCATATCATAGTTACACTTTGCTTTATATATCATATCATAGTTATCACTTTGCTTTATATATCATATCATAGTTACACTTTGCTTTATATATCATATCATAGTTACACTTTGCTTTATATATCATATCATAGTTACACTTTGTTTTTTATATCATATCATAGTTACACTTTGTTTTATATATCATATCATAGTTACACTTTGCTTTATATATCATATCATAGTTACACTTTGCTTTATATATCATATCATAGTTAGACTTTGTTTTTTATATCATATCATATCATATCATATCATATCATAGTTACACTTTGTTTTATATATCATATCATAGTTACACTCTGTTATATATACCATATCATAGTTACACTTTGTTTTATATATCATATCATATTTATACTTTTTTTATCAATTTTAGGAGTAAAAAACGTCATATCAAACAACGCAATGGCGGACGATGCGTTCGCGATAACGCGAAATAAATTTATGCGTATATCAAGATAGAGAGTAGGCGCGGAAAGAAAGCGACTGAAATATTTAATACACTCCAGGAGGTTGACCCGACATGTGCAGTTGGATTTAGCACTATATGAAGATGGGTGAAGGATTTCAATAATGGACGGCAAGAGTCTTACAAAGAAGCCCTCCTGCGGTAGGCCGGTGACAGTTACAGACGCCGATAACACCGAAATTGTTGCTCAACTTCTCAACTCTGATGGACGATTTACATGCGAGGAAATTGCGTATGAATCGTGGATACGTAAGAGTTCCGTCCATGTAATTCTGACGCAGAATTTAGGCATGAGAAAGATCGCCGCGCAGTGGGTGCCGCACGCACTCTCAAAAACTGAAAAAGATAAACGTGTTCAAATTTGCACTGAATTGTTGAGTAAATATTCAGAGGAAGGTGAATAGAGTGGTTGCTATCGACGAAACATGGATCCGGTCATTTGAGCCAGAATTGAAACGCCAAAGCTCGCCAAGACCTGTGAAAAATCGCCGCAGTATGAACTGTCCAAAGATGTTAATGATATTCGCTTACGATATTTACGGCGTTTTGACAACACAGAGTTCCAAATAGAAGCCCGGTTAATAAAGAGTACTATGATTAGTATTTGACTAAAATTCTTCGACCAGCGATATGCCGCAAACGACCGGAACTTTTACAGGTGACGCCATTAATTTTGCATGATAACGCCACGCCGCACAAGTCCGGCGTTGTTAGGGACGTGTTCGAGCGGTACCACTGGGACGTTCTTAATCACCCGCCATATTCGCCAGACTTAAGTCCCCCCCGACTACGACCTGTTTCCAAAACTTAAAGAACCACTACGAGGAGTCCGATATGACGATTTGAATGAACTATATGTCGCCGTGAACGCGGTCGTTAGGGACATCAACAATGGTTGCCTAGTAACGGGAGTTCGGGATCTGCCAAAAAGATGGGAGTCGACCATAGTATCCGCGGGAGATAATATTTAGGGACTATGAAGAGAATTTGTGAGTAACACTTGTAGTCTTTACATAATAAAGCAACTCTCATTCATTTCTGGACGACCCTCGTAATTTAAGTAGAGGTTCTTTTTATAAAAAAACAAAACAAAAAAAACTTTTCATATTTTCAATTTCATCCATATTTTGGCATATTAGATATTGATAAATTTATTTTAGAATAGCATTTACAATACTTAGATTATCATCACACAGATTATCATTTGGAACTGGTAGATGGGGAAAACCAATAATTATTCCAATAAATATGAGACTCTGTAGTACATGTAAAGTTCTAGAGGATGAATACCATTTTGCTTGTGAATGGAAATTACATAATGAATCATGCAATATGTATATTCCTTAATATTACAGGTGGCCGTGCAGACCAAATATGTATAAATTTGTTGAATTAGTTAAAAGTGATAATGCAAATGTGATTAAACAAGCATTCTGAAAGTACCGCTTAGGCAATACTAAGTCTCCTACCGGCAAATAGAAAACTAAGAACCCCTGCCCCTCTTCACGCTGCAAACAAGTCAATTATTTTATCAATACTTTTGATGGAAGTCAAAACAACAATAAATATCAAAACGTTAGGAAAACTGCTATATTAAAGAAATTAAAGCAGTGGACTGGAACGAAACTTGAACCAGATCTGGAACTCATGGTTGTAGATTCATATACCAAATATTTGATCAATATCTGCAAGCGTTTAGAAAAGAGGTCCGGAAAACTGCTATTTTAAAGAATTTTTCTAAGTCCAAGGCCCGTTATTTCGTCAAAAATCAGTGTACCGGAACGAAACTCGAACTTGATCTGTAACTCATGGTGGTAGACACACGTACTAAATATCAGATCAGTATCTGCAAGCATTTAGAAAAAAAAATGTCCGGAAAACATGTGTGATTGACAGACGGACGGACGGAGTGCAAACCTATAGTCCCCTTCGGCGATGCCGGTAGGGGACTAAAAAATAGCCACATGGGTGATAACTAGAATTAAAATTTAGAAACAGGTTAAAATAAAAAATAATAAAATGCTTAAATTATAATAAAATGCTTAAATACAAATTTACTTTAGATCAATTTTTTATTTAATAAATAAAACATTTCTAAGTAACATGACAGCAAGCAACTGGTCAGGTCTGAGGCACTACCACTTTAAATATTCATTTATGATATTTTTTAAATACGCATTCATGCAATAAATATCGTATTTAACCGTAATTGTTTATCAGTCGATATTAAGTCCAAATAATATGAGTTAAATAATAAAAGCGCTAAAACAATCTCGTCATTAAGGGTCACGTTAAGCTACGCGCTTAACTTAAGTTTATACCCTAAGGTCTAGACGCTCATCACCAGCACATAACAAAAACACAGAGACACTCACCCTCTATCAACATTGACAACACAGAGACAGTCACCCTCTTCCAACATTGACAACACAGAGACACTCACCCTCTACCAACATTGTCAACAGGTAGACACTCACACTTTACCGATATTAACCACACAAAGACACTCACCCTCTACCAAATATGATTACACAGGGAAACTCACCCTATACCAAAATTGACAACACAAAGACACTTACCTTTACCAAAATTGAAACCACATCGACACTTACCCTCTTCCAACTATGACAAGACATAGACACTCACCCTCTTCCAATATTGACAGCACAGAGACACGCACCATCTACCGACATTGACAACACAGAGACACACACCCTCTACCAACATTGACAACATAGAGACACTCACTCTCTACCAACATTGACATCACAGAGACACTCACCCTCTACCAACATTGACAACACATTGACAACACAGAGACAGTCACACTCTACCAACATTGACAACATAGAGACACTCACCCTTTACCAACATTGACAACACAGAGACAGTCACCCTCTATCAATATTGACAACAGGGAGACACTCACCCTCTACCAAAATTGAAAACACATCGACACTTACTGTGTTGGATATAACTCAAAAACTCTAAACCAAATGTGGGTAATGACGATTTACTGAAAATAGACAAGTACATAACAATCAACAAACATTTACACAAAATAATCAATGCTTATGGTGTCCAGAGAACAATATACACCCAAAATATACCATTATATAAATCGGTTGCTATGGTATCTGACAGAAAATTAAGTGACATGTTCTTCTTCTTAGTAAATATATATTCGTACCTAGAAAAGTTTCAACCTTACTAAAATATACAATGCAACATATCAACAATTTAATTCATGTTCCATATGGCCTTCCAAAAAATATCATTCCAAATAAATGACTCTAATGAGCCACCGAAGAAAACTTTTAAGATATTTCGACAAGCAAAATTTTCCAAGAAATATGTATACATGAAATAAACTTGTAAATGCACAAGATAAAAAAAATACTGCATAAACAAATCCTCACCGATTTATGAGTATATCTGTCATATTCAACACAAAGTATCTAGAAAGGTTGTTCATTGAAATGCCTGGAAAAAAACTGATTCAAGATGGCTGACCTAGTGTATAATTCGTCCCCGGCTTACTTCGAAACAAACTTTCGGACCATAGTAATTTCAACCGAGACAGCGGATACACTTACCCTCTACCAACTATGACAAGACATAGACACTCACCCTCTACCAACTATGACAACACATAGACACTCACCATCTACCAATATTGACAGCACAGAGACACTCACCCTCTACCAACATTGACAACACAGAGACACTCACCCTCTACCAACATTGACAACACATAGACACACACCCTCTACCAACATTGACAACACAGAGACACTCACCCTTTACCAACATTGACAACAGGGAGACACTCACCCTCTACCAACATTGACATCACATAGACACTCACCCTCTACCAACATTGACAACACAGAGACACTCACCCTCTACCAACATTGACAACAGGGAGACACTCACCCTCTACCAACATTGACAACACAAGACACTCACCCTCTACCAACATTGACAACACATAGACACTCACCCTCTACCAACATTGACAACACAGAGACACTCACCCTCTACCAACATTGACAACAGGGAGACACTCACCCTCTACCAACATTGACATCACATAGACACTCACCCTCTACCAACATTGACAACACAGAGACACTCACCCTCTACCAACATTGACAACACATAGACACTCACCCTCTACCAACATTATCAACAGGGAGACACTCACTCTTTACCAACATTGACAACATACAGACACTCACCCTCTACCAACATTATCACATAGACACTCACCCTTTACCAACATTGACAACAGGGAGACACTCACCCCCTACCAACATTGACAACACATAGACACTCACCCTCTACCAACATTGACAACAGGGAGACACTCACCCTCTACCAACATTGACAACAGGAAGACACTCACCCTCTACCAACATTGACAACACATAGACACTCACCCTCTACCAACATTGACAACAGGAAGACAATCACCCTCTACCAACATTGACAACACATAGACACTCACCCTCTACCAACATTGACAACACATAGATACTCACCCTCTACCAACATTGACATCACATAGACACTCACCCTCTACCAACATTGACAACACATAGACACTCACCCTTTACCAACATTGACAACACATAGACACTCACCCTCTACCAACATTGACAACAGGGAGACACTCACCCTCTACCAACATTGACAACAGGGAGACACTCACCCTCTACCATAACTGACATCATATAGACACTCACCCTTTACCAACATTGACAACAGGGAGACACTCACCCTCTACCAACATTGACAGCATACAGACACTCACCCTCTACCAACATTGACAACACAGAGACAGTCACCCTCTACCAACATTGACAACAGGGAGACACTCACCCTTTACCAACATTGACAACACAGAGACAGTCACCCTCTTCCAAAATTGACAACACAGAGACACTTACCCTCTACCAACATTTACATCACATAGACACTTATTCCGTACCAAAATTGTTAATACATATAGATCTACACACCCTCTACCAACATTGACAGCATACAAACACTCACCCTCTACCAACATTGACAACACAGAGACAGTCACCCTCTACCAACATTGACAACAGGGAGACAGTCACCCTCTACCAACATTGACAACAGGGAGACAGTCACCCTTTACCAACATTGACAACACAGAGACACTCACCCTCTACCAACATTGACATCACATAGACACACACCCTCTACCAACATTGACAACACATAGACACTTATTCCGTATCAAAATTGACAACACAGAGACAGTCACCCTCTACCAACATTGACAACAGGAAGACACTCACCCTCTACCAACATTGACAACACAGTGACAGTCACCCTCTACCAACATTGACATCACATAGACACTCACCCTCTACCAACACTGACATCACATAGACACTCACCCTTTACCAACATTGACAACAGGGAGACACTCACCCTCTACCAACATTGACAGCATACAGACACTCACCCTCTACCAACATTGACAACACAGAGACACTCACCCTCTTCCAACATTGACAACACAGAGACACTTACCCTTTACCAACATTGACAACACAGAGACAGTCACCCTCTTCCAACATTGACAACACAGAGACACTTACCCTCTACCAACATTTACAACACATAGACACTTACCATCTACCAACATTGACAACACATAGACACTTACCATCTACCAACATTGACAACACATAGACACTCACCCTCTACCAACATTGACAACACATAGACACTCACCCTTTACCAACATTGACAACACAGAGACACTTACCCTCTACCAACATTTACAACACATAGACACTTATTCCGTACCAAAATTGTTAATACATATAGATCTACACTCAAGATGGACGAAGTCTAGATTGAAAGTCTATAAGCATATTGAATCATATTTCTTTTAGATCCCTGAGCACGTGCAGCAATCCTGACATAGGACAAATACAATAGATAATCTTTGTTTTATATATCATATATCATAATAACTCTTTGATTTAAATATCATGTCATAATTACTCTTTGTGTTAAATAATATTGCATAGTGACGGTTACTTTTTGTTTTATATATTATATTTCATAGTTTCTTTTTGTTTTATATATCATATCATAGTAATCGTTTTTTCATCTAGCATATCATAGTTACTCTTTGTTTTATAAATCATATCCTAGGTACTTTTCGAATATTTGATATAAATTGCAAAAATTAAGTTAGAAACGGTAGGATTATACAGATGATTCAAGTTGACAAGCTGTTAAGAGTTAATGTACGTATGATATGACTTATTCTAAATTTATATCTTACGGGTTAGATATGAGATATCTAGGTGTATGAGGGAGTCAATCTTTGTTCTCATTTCAAATAATAGGTGACCATAG
>CM037787.1:9110141-9160141 GCA_021229015.1 Solen grandis
CGAACGGTTCAACACTGATCTACCAATGTTGCTACCAATTTAAATCGGTGGGCTCCTCTCTTATTTATCACATTTCAATACACATTGGTTTACAAACCTAGGTGCTGGCCTCCTGCAAAACGAGTGTTTTTATTGTAGGTATTCAAAACACACTGCGGGACATTCAAAATACTTGGGAAACGCGACTGCAAATCAGGTTTCGATTTAAATGGCTATTCTCACGCCGTGCGATTTTTATGGATGGATATTTATGGATAAGACTAACGCAGCGGGTGTGTCGAAGTACAATGTCGAAGCAATAGCGTAAAATATTTGTAAACCTTCAGGGGGAAATAAGTGAAACATATTTGGATAATCTCGAACTGTACACGGGACAAGAGAAACTCGATCACTGACATGAAGCTTTCAGTAGAGTTTATATAAACACAAACGAATTTGAGAATGAAAAAAAAAACAGCTTTGTTAAGGTGCGTTTATCAATATGATATCAGAAAGCGAGAAACCTAATTACAGGTTAAAATGATAATGTCTAGACGATTTATTATCACAAGTATGTCTGACATTCTTCGAATAACATTCTCTGATAAGATCTTGAAATGTGACATAAGAGTTTTTAAATAAAAATAAATAATTTGGCTAGCTCGTGCATGGTGCCCCATCGTACCAAGAGTGAGGCACTGCCACCAAACAACGCACTTATATTTTGTACGTGATTACACTGCCCACACACTTACTCGCATTTCAATGTCATATGCCGATAATTTCTTTTACACATACTTGATATATGAATTAAACTCCATGGACATTAACTAGGTTGATCTGGTAAGTTGTGCCACGGAGGGGGAAAAATCGGGGTATAAGTTAGCACTATGAGTTAAGGAATGTCTTATTTGTTCGTAGAGATTTTATTTTGCTCGTATCATTTATATTTGATTGGGTGATCGTTTTCAGCTTGTTGGTAACTTTGGAAATACAGCTAAACATGTACTTGTGACATGTACTTACATTATGTACTGGTGACGACCTGTACTTTCGACGACCTGCACTAGTGACGGCCTGTACTTACGACGACCTGTACTTACGACGACCTGTACTAGTGACGACCTGTACTTACGACGACCTGTACTTACGATGACTAGTACTTACGACGACCTGTACTTACGACGACTTATATTAGTGACTATGTACTAGTGCCTAACTGTACTTACGACGACCTGTACTAGTGAAGACATGTATTAGTGACGACCAGTAATAAGCGGCCAACCTGTGCTAAGCAACCAGTCTTAAAGTTTCGAAATTGATTTTTTTTTAAATATTTATGGAATTCATGGAATTATGGCTCTTGTCATACTGATCATTAGATATACGCTCTTCACGATCACCAGATACATAAAACCCTGACAAAAAAGGTGAGAACCCCCTTCACACTGGACGAAGACCGTGCCATGATTTGAAAGTTAAGTCAAAACGTGTGCAAGGGCATACGATTGAGCGCCGTCGTCTAGTGCGTAGCTGTATCTTGTCGCGGTCGTGCCAGGAGCGTGGTCCGAATGAGAGCTGACGTGACAGGAAACTTCTTACATACAGAGCATAGGAAAAACGAATTATGTACGTGACGAGCACGCGGAGTATAGCGAGAAAAAGCTGTTTTGCATGTTCTTAGAGCGTAGTAATTTCGTGATTGCCTACATACTGAAAGAGGTTTTCCCGCGATCTATTATAGGTCGTGTGGAAACAGTACACACACATTTTCCATTAAAACAGATTTGCGGCGTTTAAAAGTATTAAAGTACACGAGAATGTACAACGGTTATATGGTGCACAAAGCATTATATGTGAAACAATTCTTCTCAGGAAGTCAAAATAAGCATAGATAACAACTCAGTATGAAGGCGTTCCCTCCACCGCAATATCAGACACTGCAGGTATTAATAACGTTCGGTCATAAAGCAAGTTTCAATTTTGTATGAAAAAGAAGTGTTTCGATGAGATAAATCAATCAGAATGCCTTATATAACTTCGTGAAAACGAATGATTTGTGATCTCAAAAAGCGATGGTGCCTAACTTTTTCCGTGAGTGAAGGAATAGCTACCAATTAAAATCGTCAAAATACTCATTCGGCACTGTTTTACATAATCATACTTAAATAGGTCAAACGTGAGGTAAGAAGCGACGACAAAAAAAAAATGAAAGAAAATCCAGATATTTATCAAGGTTATTACGTTATACAGTATGTAGAAAAGACATATTTTGGGCTGGTTATTCGACTAATCTGGCAGTTGAGCAAAATTGATGAGATAAATCAAATGCACAAGGGGTCTTACCGGAAGACGTGGTATAACGAAGGCACAGAGGTCAATAGCAGTACAAACAACGCCATGCAGCAGTAATATGAAAAACAATATTTTTTTTTTTTTTGTTTTTTTTGTTTTTTTGTTGAGGCCCCATCAGGGAAAACCCCATTTATTATCCCCGTAATAGGTTCAATAGGGGTCGGAGAGCCATCCCCAATTGTCCTTACAATAATGAGAAGAAACAAGAATAGAGTACTAAAGTAACATACTATAGGCACATTATTAATTACATTTAGAATATGCATGGTATTAAATAATCCTATTTAAACCTATATCATTAAGAATAACAATACATAGAAGTACATTCATTAATATTAATATGGACTGTAGAACAATTGGAAAGGATTGCTAACAAAATAATTTACTATGATAAGAGAGTCTTGAAAAACAATATTTAACTAGATTTGCATACTGCAAATGCACTGGTTTTCGCAAGAATGAACAGTTTTAAACCTGATCAGCTAAAAAAATTATTTCTGCTACTGCTTCAATCACAAGTAACTTTTATTTTTAAGATATGTATATGTCATTCACAAAAAATCCCAATAACCGTAATTGTAGAATAAAAATCCATGTTTGCAATTGCACGGACCTTTTTTCATTTACCAAAGACATTCGTATGACCGACCAGGTTGGCATATGCAATAGTGTGTGTGTGTGTGTGTGAGAGAGAGAGAGAGAGAGAGAGATAATGTATGTAGAATACAAACACAATGAAATATACATCTCTCTCTCTCTCTTTCGCTTACTCGCTCTCTTCCTCCCACTCTCACTTACAAACTGAGAAAAAATAGATTGAAACTCAGCATGAAACATCAGTCGATTGAGACAGAACATGGAGAATAATTAGATTGAGACACAGCATGAAACATCAGTAGATTGAGACAGAACATGGAGAATAACTAGAAGTCGTTTGTTTAAGATACAAACGAAGCGGCTTTCCGTTTGCTTATTTCAAAGGTATTAAATTTATAAGTTAATAAAAAAAAATGGAATAATGATGCATAATAATGTATGATTTAATACGTAAATCATCATTATCTTAAATACATACTTACGATTATGTTCAAAAATAAGCTTTAAATCTTTTTCTTTTTTCTTCTTCTTCTTCTTCTTAAGATATTGAGAAAGCATAAATATGGATCTTATTTGATTATGCACCCGTTTTCTATCATTCAGAAAAAAAAGAAAAAAAAAGGAAAATTTTAAGATAATAATATCCTCAAGATTTTTTTTTTCTTACGTTATTCAATCGATTTTTTTTATTCTTTATTTAATATCTTTTTCTTTGTAAGCATATGGCTTAACATGTATTCATTACAATTTGATCCACAATTGAAATTGTAAAAAAGAAAAAAAATACTTTAAAATCGATTACTTTCAACCTTTAAATTGATTGAGTTTTACATTTGCAAAATTAGAGAGAAACAAAGGCAGAGGTGTAAGCAAAATAATGAAAATAATTTCTTATTTCTATGTAATTAACGATATAAAAGTCTTGAAACTTTCAACTATTCTTTTGCTTTGTATATTTGCTTATTTTTAAAGATTTAGAAAAAAAACCGTTAATCATTTTCTTCAGGTTTTCAGAAAGCCGTGATAGCAAATGCAATAAGATTTCCGTAAAGGTTTTCTGGCTCTAGTATAATTATACTAATTCATCGTAAATGCGACTCATTTACTCAAAAACGTATCACAATTCACTATTCAACGCAGGCATTCATTCCTGCAAAAGAACAATCGGATCTTGCTCAACCAACCCAATGACCACTTACATGTCTTCTTGCAAATTAATAGATTTCCATGAATAAGCCCTTCTACGAAATACATGAATAAGTCATGTTTGAAAACGTAATCACTTGAAATTTTCTGGACTTTTCGCGCATGTTAAGGTACGGCATTATTACTTATTTAAAGTTAATATATACAATCTTTTGATCTTTTTAATATATTTTGCTTACAAATCAATGTTGTCATAAACAAGTTACACAACATAAATTCTATAAAGTATGCTTAAGATTGGCATCAATGCTCATGACGCTGGAACGCGAATACGTATTGAAATGAATATTTTTTATATTTTGACGACGTCAAAATCAAGTGACTAAAGAAAAATATCTTTTTTGCAAGGACATGTTCAGCTAACGTTCTATTAATCAAGAAAAAAAAAAGTATCTTCGAGAATGCGAACAGGTTTGTTTTCACATTTTCAAGCAGGCATTCCATCAAACATGAATAACTGCCATGTTTGATGACGTAATCACTTGAAATTTTCAAGACCTTATGAACGTACTAAGTTTCTACATTTTTGAAAAGTTTAAGTTCATTGGTCTAATTGGCGATTTTATATAATTTTTCAAAATAATTATTGTTTAAGTATGCATGACGTCATAATCACGTGACAAAACAAACATTTCTTGCAGTATGCATCACTTCAATTTTAACTCTATCAATTCTGAAGATATAATTAAGATTGACTTTAAATTCATGATATCGGAGCGAAAGAAATCTTTAAAGAGACATGTTTTTTTTGTCTTTTTGATGACGTCATAACCACATGACTAAAGAGAAATTCATTCAGAAAATAGAACGTAAACTTCTATGCCGATAAGCTGTCCAATTTTCATGCTTGTAACGCATCAGGGGGCTTTGTAACATTTAAATTTAATTTTTGACCAAAGTTCGAAACTCGGTATTGCCATAAAATCTTAATCTTTTCGAATTTGGCAATTTGAATGCCAAGGTGGACATCTACATCCTAAAATACATCTTTTGTAAAAATATCAAGATAATCGGACCTATATTGAAGGCTGTAGAGCGCGAACAAACTTTTGAAGCTGACGTCAAATCTGACGTCATATGACGCCAATGAAAATTGAAAATGATTGAATGTATAAAAAGATACTTTTTTATCGCTGCAATTTCAAAAACCGAGCAGAGAAATCTTTGAAAAAATGATTTTTCCATTAAATAACCCGTGACTTAAAAGGAAATCTTTCAGAGAAAAGAAAGTAGACCTCTGGGCCAATAAGCTGTCCAATTTTCATGCTTCTATCTCATCAGTAGCCTCTGTAACATTAAATAATAGTTTTAGGACCAAAGTTCGAAACTGGGTTTTGCCATAAATTCTTAAAATTTTCGAATTTAAAAATTTGAAAGATAAGGTGCACATCTACATCATAACATACATCTTCTGTGAAAATATCAAGATAAAATATAAAAAAATAGAGGCTCTAGAGCGCGAACAAACTTTTGAAGCTGACGTCAAGTCTGACGTCAATTGACGTCATTGAAAATCAAAAATTATTGAATTTAAAAATTTATAAGTTTTTGTCGAGGCAATTTAATTTTCATGTTGCTTAGACACTGACAACTTACCGAAATTAACTCTTAGATTTGGTTGGAAAAAAAGGAATAATAATAATAATAATAATAACTAGAAGTCGTTTGTTTAAGATACAAACGAAGCGGCTTTCCGTTTGCTTATTTCAAAGGTGTTGAATATATAAGTTAAAACAAAGAAATGGAATAATGTTGGCTAATATTGTTTAATTCAATACGTAAATCATCATTATCATAAATACATACTTATGTTCAAAATTAAGCTTTATTTTATTTATTTTTTTTCATTTTCATCTTCTTAGGAAGATATTGAGAAAGCATATATATGGACCTTATTTGATTACGCAACAGTTTACTATCATGCAGAAAAAAATACTAATACAATCCTCAAGTTTTTTTTCTTACGTAAGCCAATCAATTTTAAAAGGTTTTTTATTCTTTATTTAATATCTTTTTCTTCGTAAGCATATTACTTAACAAATATTCATTGCAATTTGACCCACAATTGAAATTTTAAAAAAGAAAAAAAATACTTTGAAATCCATGACTTTCAACCTTTAAATTGATTGAGTTTTACATTTGCAAAATTAGATAGAAACAAAGGCAGAGGTGTTAGCAAAATTATAAAAATACTTTCTTATTTCTATGTATTTAACGTTATAAACGTCTTGAAACTTTCAACTATTCATTTGCTTTATATATTTGCTTATTTTTTACAGATTAATAAAAAGAAACCGTTAAACATTTAGAAAACATAAAAAATTAATAGGTAGATCTACATGTATTTGTCATTTTCTTAAGGTTTGCAGAAAGCCGTCAAAGCAAATGCAATAAGTAATCCATATAGGTTTTCTGGCTCTAGTATAATTTTACTAATTCATCGTAAATGCGACTCTATTAGAAAAAAATGTACCACAATTCACTATTCAACGCAGGCACTCTTTCCTGCAAAAGAACAATCGGATCTTGCTCAACCAACCCAATGACCGCTTTCATTTCTTTCTTCAAATTAATATATTTTCATGAATTAGCCCTATAAAGAAAAACATGAATAGGTCATGTTTGATAACGTACTCACTTGAACTTTTCTGCGCATGTCACGGCACGGCAATATTACTTATTTAAAGTTAATATGTCCACTCTTATGGTTTCTTTTAAATGTATTTTGCTTACAAATCAATGTTGTCATAAACAAGTGACACGACATAAATTCCTTAAGGTATGCTTTAGATTGCCACAATACTCATGACGCTGAAGCGCGAATACGTATTTAAATGAATGATTTTAATATTTCAACCACGGCAAAATCAAGTGACTAAAGAAAAGTATCTGTTTTGGAAGGACATGATTAGCTAACATTCTATTAATCCAGAAAAAAAATGTATTCGAGAATGTGAACAGGTTTGTTTTCACATTTTCAAGTAAGCGTTCCATCAAACATGAATATCTGCCATGTTTGATGACGTAATAACTTTAAATTTTCGTACCCTTATGAACGTACTAATTTTCGACATTTTTGAAAAGTTTAAGTTCATTGATCTAATTGGCGATTTTATATGAATTTTTAAAATAATTCTTGTTTTAGTATTCATGACGTCATAACCACGTGACAAATCAAACATGCAGTATGCATCACTTCAATTTTAACTCTATCAATTCTCAAGATTTCAATTAAGACTGATTCAAAATTCATGATACCAGAGCAAGAGAAATGTTAAAAAATGCCTTTTTGTTTTAATGACGTCATAACCACGTGACGTAAAAGAAAATCATTCAGAAAAAAGAATGTAAACCTCCATGCCGATATGCTATCCAATGTTCATGCTTCTAACGCATCAGGGGGCTTTGTAACATTAAAATGTAATTTAAGGACCAAAGTTCGAATCTCAGTTTTGCCATGAAATCTTTATATTTTCAAATTTGGAAATTTGAATGCCACGGTGCAAATCTACATCCTAAAATACATCTTCTGTGAAAATATCAATATAATCGGACCGAAATTGAAGGCTCTAGAGCGCGAACAAAATTTTGAAGGTGACGTCAAATCTGACGTCATTTAACGTCATTGAAAATTAAAAATAAATGAATTTATAAATTTAAAGATTTTAATCGCTACAATACAATTTTCGAAAAGATTGAGTCAAAAGTCTTGATACCAGAGGGAAATAAATTTTTTAAAAAGTTGCTTTTTGTCGTTTTTATGACGTCATAATCACGTGACTTAAGAAAAAATCCTTTCAGAAATAGAAAGAAGACCTCTAGGCCGATATGCTGTCCAATTTTCATGCTTCTAACGCATCAGGGGGCTTTTTAACATTAAAATCTAATTTTAGGACCTAAGTTCGAATCTTGGTTTTGCCATGGTATCTTTATATTTTCGAATTTGGAAATTTGAATGCCACGGTGCAAATCTACATCCTAAAATACATCATCTGTGAAAATATCATAAAAATCGGACCAGAATTGAAGCCTTTAGAGCGCGAACAAATTTTTAAAGCTGACGTCAAATCTGACGTCATTTGACGTCATTGAAAATTAAAAATAAAGGAATTTATAAATTTAAAGATTTTAATCGCTACAATACAATTTTCAAAAAGATTGAGTGAAAAGTCATGATATAAGAGCGAAATAAATTTTTAAAAAAGTTGCTTTTTGTCGTTTTTATGACGTCATAATCACGTGACTTAAGAAAAAATCCTTTAAGAAATAGAAAGAAGACCTCTATGCCGATAAGCTGTCCAATTTTCATTCTTCTAATGCATTAGGTTCCCTTGTAACATTAAAATATAAATTTAGGACCTAAGTTCGAATCTTGGTTTTGCCATAAAATCTCAATTTTTTTCAAATTTTGAAATTTGAATGCCAGGGTGCACATCCACCTTCTAAAATACATCTACTGTGAAAATATCAAGAAAATCAAACCAGAATTAAAGGCTCTAGAGCGCGAACAAACTTTTGAAGCTGACGTCAAATCTGACGTCAATTGACGTCATTGAAAATTAAAAATTATTGAATTTAAAAATTTGTACTTTTTTGTCGAAGCATTTTAATTTTCATGTTGCTTGACCATTGGCAACATATATAAATTAACTCTTGAATTAGATTGGAAGAAGAATAATAATAATAATAATAATAAGAAAAATAAACATAACAAACCCTATACGTTTTCCGCAAGTTTGCGGAAAGCCGTAATAATAATAAGAATAAACATAACAAACCCTATACGTTTTCCGCAGGTTGCGGAAAGCCGTAATTAGATTGAGACACAGCATTAAGTATCAGTCGATTGAGACAAAACATGGAGAATAAAAAGATTGAGACAAAGCATGAAACATCAGTCGATTGAGACAGAACATGGAGAATAATAAAATAGAGACTCAGCATGAAACACCAGTCGATTGAGACAGAACATGGAGAATAATTAGATTGAGACACAGCATGAAACACCAGTAGATTGAGACAGAACATGAAGAATAATAAAATTGAGATTCAGCATGAAACACCAGTCGATTGAGACAGAACATGGAGAATAATTAGATTGAGACACAGCATGAAACATCAGTAGATTGAGACAGAACATGAAGAATAATAAAATTAAGACTCAGCATGAAACACCAGTCGATTGAGACAGAACATGGAGAATTATTAGATTGATACACAGTATGGAACATCAGTAGATTGAGACAGAACATGAAGAATAATAAAATAGAGACTCAGCATGAAACATCAGTTGATTGAGACAGAACATGGATAATAATTAGATTGAGACACAGCATGAAACATCAGTAGATTGAGACAGAACATGAAGAATAATAAAATTGAGACTCAGCATGAAACACCAGTCGATAGAGACAGAACATTGAGAATTATTAGATTGAGACACAGCATGAAATATCGGTAGATTGAGACAGAACATGAAGAATAATAAAATTGAGACACAGCATGAAACATCAGTCGATTGAGACAGAACATGAAGAATAATTAGAATGAGACACAGCATGAAACATCAGTAGATTGAGACAGAACATGAAGAATAATAAAATTGAGACACAGCATGAAACATCAGTCGATTGAGACAGAACATGGAGAATAATTAGATTGAGACTAAGCATGAAACATCAGTCGATTGAGACAGAACATGAAGAATAATAAAATTGAGACTCAGCATGATACATCAGTCGATTGAGACAGAACATGGAGAATAATTAGAATGACTCAGCATGATACATCAGTCGATTGAGACATAACATGAAGAATAATAAAATTGAGACACAGCATGAAACATCAGTCGATTGAGACAGAACATGGAGAATAATTAGATTGAGACACAGCATGAAACATCAGTAGATTGAGACATAACATGAAGAATAATAAAATTGAGACACAGCATGAAACATCAGTCGATTGAGACAGAACATGGAGAATAATTAGATTGAGACACAGCATGAAACATCAGTCGATTGAGACATAACATGAAGAATAATAAAATTGAGACACAGCATGAAAAATCAGTCGATTGAGACAGAACATGGAGAATAATTAGATTGAGACACAGCATAAACCATCAGTCGACTGAGACACAACATGGAGAATAAAAAGATTGAGACACAGCATGAAGTATCAGTCGATTGAGACATAACATGGAAAATAATTAGATTGAGACACAGCATCAAACATCAGTCGATGGAGACAGAACATGGAGAATAATAAGATTGAGACTCAGCATGAAACATCAGTCGATTGAGACAGAACATGGAGAATAATTAGATTGAGACACAGCATGAAACATCAGTCGATTGAGACAGAACATGGAGAATAATTAGATTGAGACGCAACATAAAACATCAGTCGATGGAGACAGAACATGAAGAATACTTAGATTGAGACACAGCATCAAACATCAGTCGATTGAGACAGAACATGGAAAATCATTAGATTGAGACGCAGCATGAAATATCAGTCGATTGAGACAGAACATGAAGAATGGATGAGAATAATTAGATTGGCACAGCATAAACATCAGTCGATAGAAAAACATGGAGAATAAATAGATTGAGACACAGCATGAAACATCAGCCGATTGAGACAGGACATGGAAAATAATAAAATTGAGACACAGCATGAAACATCAGTCGATTGAGATAGAACATAAAGAATAATTAGATTGAGACACAGCATGAAACATCAGTCGATTGAGATAGAACATGAAGAATAATTAGATTGAGACACAGCATGAAACATCAGTCGATTGAGATAGAACATGAAGAATAATTAGATTGAGACACAGCATGAAACATCAGTTGATTGAGACAGAACATGGAGAATAATTAGATTGAGACACAGCATGAAACATCAATCGATTGAGACAGAACATGAAGAATAATAAAATTGAGACTCAGCATGAAACACCAGTTGATAGAGACAGAACATTGAGAATTATTAAATTGAGACTCAGCATGAAACATCAGTGATTGAGACAGAACATGAAGAATAATAAAATTGAGACACAGCATGAAACATCAGTCGATTGAGAGAGAACATCGAGAATAATTAGATTGAGACAAGGCATGAAGTATCCGTCGATTGAGACAGAACATGAAGAATAATTAGAATGTGACACAGCATGAAACATCCGTTGATTGAGACAGAACATGGAGAATAATTAGATTGAGACACAGCATGAAACATCAGTCGATTGAGACAGAACATGAAGAATAATTAGAATGTGACACAGCATGAAACATCAGTCGATTGAGACAGAACATGGAGAATAATTAGATAGAGACACAGCGTGAAACATCAGTCGATTGAGACAGAACATGGAGAATAATTAGATTGAGACACAGCATGAAACATCAGTAGATTGAGACAGAACATGGAGAATAATTAGATTGAGACACAGCATGAAACATCAGTAGATTGAGACAGAACATGGAGAATAATTAGATTGAGACACAGCATAAAATATCAGTAGATTGAGACAGAACATGGAGAATCATTAGATTGAGACACAGCATAAAACATCAGTCGATTGAGACAGAACATGGAGAATCATTAGATTTAGACACAGCAGGAAACATCAGTCGATTGAGACAAAACTTTGAGAATAATTAGATTGAGACACAGCATGAAACATCAGTCAATTGAGACAGAACATGAAGAATAATTAGATTGAGACACAGCAGGAAACATCAGTCGATTGAGACAAAACATGGAGAATAATTATGATTGAGACACAGCATGAAACATCATTCGATTGAGACAGAACATGGAGAATAATTAGCTGAAGAAACAGAATGAAGTATTAGTCGATTGAGACATAACATGGAGAATAATTAGATGGAAACACAGAATGAAGTATTTGTCGATTGAGGAAGCAGAAAAGTGATTGAGACAAACATGAGAATAATTGATTAGACAAGAATTAAACATCATCGATTGAAAGACATGGAGAATAATAGCTGAGAACAGCATGAAGTAGAAGTCGATTGAGACAGAACATGGAGAATCATTAGATTTAGACACAGCATGAAACATCAGTCGATTGAGACAAAACATTGAGAATCATTAGATTGAGACACAGAATGAAGTATCAGTCGATTGAGACAGAACATGGAGAATAATTAGATTGAAACAGAGCTAGAAGTATCAGTCGATTGAGACAGAACATGGAGAATAATTAGATTGAGACACAGCATGAAACATCAGTCGATTGAGACAGAACATGGAGAATAATTATATTGAGACATTGCATGAAGTATCAGTCGATTGTGAAATACATGGACAATAATTAGATTGAGACAAAGCATGAAACAACATTCGATTGAGATAGAACATGGAGAATAATAAGCTGAAGAAACAGAATAAAGTATTAGTCGATTGAGACAGAACATGGAGAATAATTAGATGGAAACACAGAATGAAGTATTAGACGATTGATGGAGAATAATTAGATTGAGACACAGCATGAAGTATTAGTCGATTGAGACAGAACATGGAGAATAATTAGATTGAGACACAGAATGAAATATAGTCGATTGAGACAGAACATGGAGAATAATTAGATTGAGACAAAACATAAAACAACATTCGATTGAGAGAGGACATGGCGAATAATTAGATTTAGACACAGCATGAAGTATCATTCGATTGAGACAAAACATGGAGAATAATTAGATTGAGACACAGAATGAAGTATCCGTCGATTAAGATAAAACATGAAGAATAATTATATTGAGACACAACATGAAACATCAGACCATGAAGAATAATTAGATTGAGACACAGCATGATGTATTAGTTGATTGAGACAGAACATGGAGAATAATTAGATTTAGACACAGCATGAAACATCAGTCGATTGAGAGAGAGCATCGAGAATAATTAGATTTAGACACAGCAAGAAACATCAGTCGATTGAGACAGAACATGAAGAACAATAAGATTGAGTCACAGCATGAAATATCAGTCGATTGAGACAGAACATGGAGAAAAATTAGATTGAGACACAGCATGAAGGATCGGTCGATTGAGACAGAACATGGAGAATAATTAGATTGAGACACAGCATAATGTATTAGTCGATTGAGACAGAACATGGAGAATAATTAGATTTAGACACAGCATGAAACATCAGTCGATTGAGACAGAACATGGAGAATAATTAGATTGAGACACAGCATGAAGTATAGTCGATTGAGACAGAAAATGGAGAATAATTAGATTGAGACACAGCATGAAGTATCCGTCGATTGAGACAGAACATGAAGAATAATTACAATGAGACACATCCGGAAGTATTAAGACAGAACATGAAGAATAATTAGATTGAGCCACATCTTGAAACATCAGTCGATTGAGAAATACATGGAGAATAATTAGATTGAGACAAAATATAAAACAACATTCAATTGAGACAGAACATGAAGAACAATAAGTTTGAGTCACAGCATGAAATATCAGTCGATTGAGACAGAACATGGACACATGAAGGATCCGTCGATTGATACAGAATATGAAGAATAATAAGATTAAGACACAGTATGAAACATTAGTCTATTAAAACAGAACATGGAGAATAATTAGATGTGACACAGTATGAAGTATCAGTCGACTGAGACAGATCATTGAGAATACTTAGATTGAGACACAGCATGAAACAACAGTCGATTTAGACAGAACCTGGAGAAAAAGTAGTTTGAGACACAGCATGAAACATCAGTCGATTGAGACAGAACATGTAGAATAAACATCAGTCCATGAGACACAACATGGCGCATAAGTCAGTTGAGACACAATAAGAAATATCAATCAATTGAGACACAACATGTACCATCAGTCGATTACTGATTAGTCTATCTGTTACAATTAGCAATAAGACCAACACAATTACCATTACAATATGTTGAATTTACCCCCGGTAAAATTGTTTACGCTTAAAAGATGTTGAAAAAAAAATTAGCATCGTGTTTTTTGTCAAACCATACCTACCTTACATTTACCAAGTCGCTGAAATTAAGATGAGTACGAAATATCGTGGAGTAAATCAATTATTCTGATACTTAGGCTACGACCTGCGGTGAAGTAGATAGCATCGTTTCACACTGTTGCGTGTTAAAATGTGTACGATTTAATAAAAAGCTTGTGTAAAATTGATTTAATAAAACGACATTTCATTAAAACATGACAATTGAAATTATATTTCCCCTTCATCTGAAAATCCAACAAAATCAAGTAATTTTGGGGGGATGGTAAAACATAAATAGAATAATGATTGTTAGTGCAACAAAAGTAGTTACAACAATCTAACATGTAATAATTGGTCCGCGAGTATGACAAAATGCTTCGAATGTGATTAATATTCGTATATCAAAATTGCACAGGCCTGTGGAAATTGCTAATATTTAGCAATTGAATCTTTGAAGTGTATCAAAAATACAGAGCATCAACATTTTTAAAAGGTTTAGATTCTGGCTGCCAAAATATTAGTAATGATTTCATCAAAAGAGAAACAATTATATAAAATACAGAAATAATATCATAAATGAAGGGTCAGACATGAAGATGCTATAGAAAAAAAAACACATTAATATATGTTCCTTATTGTATAATGTTCAAATATTAAGGAAGTTAAATGCTCATGGCCGTTTGTTTTACGTGGGACTAAATAACAACAAGGCCTTTTGTCTGCTGGCAGTTTTACTTCAACAGTCACTACTAAGCTAAACGTAAATCGCAATTAGTATACACTATGTTTCTATTATATGCAGCTAAACTTGTACATGTATTTTCATCGAAAGCGTTGTAAGGCAACAACCAGTATAATCTTTTGATATATTAAACACGTATCAGTGCGTAATTGCAATAGACAGTCTACCACGAAAAGACAATAAGCGTATGAATATAGGCGAGAAGGTTCTAATAATATAGAAGAGAAGGTTCAAGTAATATACGAGAGAAGGGGAGACAATTCTAGTAACATAGGAGAGAAGGTTCTAGTGATATAATGGGAAGAGAAGGTTCTAGAAGAAAGGGGAAGGTTTAATAAGAGAAAATGTTCTAATAATATACTAGAGAAGGTTCTAGTAATATACGAGAGAAGGGGAGACAATTCTAGTAACATAGGAGAGAAGGTTCTAGTGATATAATGGGAGAAGGTTCTAGTAATATAGGAGAGAAGGTTCTAGTGATATAATGGGAGAAGGTTCTAGTAATATAGGAGAGAAGGTTCTAGTGATATAGGAGAGAAGGTTCTAGTAATATAGGAGAGAAGGTTCTAGTAATACAGGAGAGAAGGTTCTAGTAATATAGGAGAGAAGGTTCTAGTAATATAGGAGAGAAGGTTCTAGTAATATAGGAGAGAAGGTTCTAGTAATATAGGAGAGAAGGTTCTAGTAATATAGGAGAGAAGGTTCTAGTAATATAATGGGAGAAGGTTCTAGTAATATAGGAGAGAAGGTTCTAGTGATATATAGGAGAGAAGGTTCTAGTAATATAGGAGAGAAGGGGAGACAATTCTAGTAACATAGGAGAGAAGGTTCTAGTGATATAATGGGAGAAGGAGGGAGAAGGTTCTAGTATATAATGGGAGAAGGTTCTAGTAATATAGGAGAGAAGGTTCTAGTAATATAGGAGAGAAGGTTCTAGTAATATAGGAGAGAAGGTTCTAGTTCAGTTAATGTAGTAACAAAAAGGAAATAAAAACAAAATTATTAAACCGAAAAAAGTCGATTTAGTAAAAATCTCGATCAACTTATGTAGTACCCTCCATAATTATGATTTCGTGATTTTCGGAGAGAATTTCGTCTTTTATTAAGCATTTTAAACAACGTATTACTGATGCGTTCTGCCAAGAATGTTTAATAGATATCAGTAATAATCAAGTTCTGAACATCTTATACATCCATTTAAAAAAACGTATTTTTTCTTGTGAACAATGCTTCGTTAACAAGACTAAACAGTCTTGGTATAATAAACTACAGCAGAAAACGGTCTGGACGCCCAAGGACACAGAAACCAGCTGGAGTAAACTTCTCAATTTTTTTTATCCCAAAATATGCAATACACTAAACAAAGTAAATGAGAAAAGTACATGTCTAACATTGAATTGTCAATTCCTTGTTAATAAAAGCGATCTTTTTGGGCAAATGCTTCCAGAAGAGAAGATTGATTTCGCGCTTCTCACTGAAACATGGTTTTCAGCAATACCAGTTTGAAACTTCAGATTTAAATCAAAAAAGCTTTACAATTAGTGTTGCAAACAGAAAGAACAAAATAGGTAGTGGTATTTCAGTGCCATGTCGTACAGGTGTGAATATGCGGAGACTCTCTATGGTTCTAGAACAACTCACACCTTTGAATTTGGTGTTTGGCAACTCATTCTCAAAAATAAAACAGTTCATGTGGTTGGTATATACAGATCCCCATCTCTGTCTGCTCCTGCTCAGTTTGTTCCTGAATTCTTTCAGTTTATGGAGGATATACTTCCAAAGTATTCAAATATAATGGCACTAGGTGACTTCAATCAACACATTAATGAGGACAAACGTACAGTTTTTTAATTCAAAAACTCATTATGTGCAATGGGCCTAGAGTAGCATGTCAACTTTTCCACACATATAGATGGTCGAAGTCTGAATCTGGTTATCACTGAAGCGGTGAACGGTGTACCAGTTCTTTCCTGTGAGTCTGGTTTCATTCTTTTACGAGTATTAAGAAATCAGTATGGCCTGTGTGGCATTGCCCTAAACTGGGTTGAATCATACTTACGGCCACGCAGCTGTAGTGTTAGTGTCGAATCAACTATCTCAACTTCACGCCGATTACAAGGTAGCTGTTTCGGTCCATGGCTCTACCTCACATACGCAGGAACTTTATTCAATGTCATCCCTAAGTCAATACCAGTATATGGTTTTGCTGATGATCATATAGCTAAAAAAAAGTTTCGACCAACATCATTAGAAAATGGGAAACATGCGGTTTAGATTTAGAAAAATGTGACAACAATTGACAAATGGATGAAACGGAACAAATTTAAAATGAACACCTTATGAACTGAATTTATTCTGTTTGGTAGTAGACAATAACTTGATAAATGTACAGTGACTGAAATAAACATTTATTTTGATAAAATTCAGTAAAAAAATGTATTAGATATCTAGGATCATTTTTGAATGAAAATCTCTTTTTCAAAGACCATGTTAAAAGAAAATGTCAGACACCAATGATAGATTATATTAGAATCAAAAGCATTAGAAAGTACCTAAGCAATGATGCTACAGAAATTCTTGTACTGCCACTTGTAATCTCACATTGACCTATTGTAATAGATAGTATTTTGTACGGAAATGCACAGTGTGAATTACACACACAAAAAAAGCAAAGCATCCAAGGCGTAAAAAGTATGACAGCTCAAAAAAAAAAAAAAAAAGATCTGTACCAATTGTATTGACTTCCTGTCAAAACAAGGATGGAGTTTAAGTTGTTAACATTTATGTACAATTGTTCAATTAGCCAAGCCTCTGCCTGTTTATCTGAGTTACTGTCAGAACAGAAACCAAGACGAAGATTAAGATCATCAATATGTGCTTCAGGATGCTACAGTGTTCCATTTAAACAAACGTTAAACATTTCGCGATAGAAGCTTAAGTACTGCTGGATCGAAATTGGGAAACAACCTTCCACTACATGTAAAAAATTCTAAATCAGCTGAAATCTTCAAGAAAACTCTTAAAACTTTGTATTTCAGGGATTTTGAGTCTTGGTTTTGAGTTTTTTCTGTTTTGATTTTTGTTAGTTTGTTGTTGTTTTTTTACATCTGTATGTTTTTTATCCTCTTGACTCATATATTTATATAGTTTTAGCAATGTGTTTTTTCTCTTACATGTATTTTAATGTATAACGCCATTGAATATACATATGTGTAGAAAAGGGCGTTTAATCAAATACGACAGTTTACAGATTAATGTGTAGCGAAAGAAATATTTGTCACCTTTATATTTTCTAATAATTAATCTATCGATAATTACGTTTTAATGTATTAAGCAATGGACGATTCGCACCCAATTGTTTCGTACTTAGTTACGTTTATATCGGATAGTGAATTACTAAACGCTTGCTTCTGTCTCTATCAACAAATGCTTTGTAAATGGTTCCCATAGGTGGTTCCCCGTTTTAGCCTAGTTGAGATGCGAAATTGATCAGTCTGTATCTGACCGTCGTCGAGTCAACATCGTATGAATGTTACAGAACGCATTATATTGTTAATAAAGGTTTTCTGATTCCGGTACACAGAGATCTCATTGCAAGCACTGCGTTTGCTGGGAGCTACTAAACTGCAGGAAAAGGGGATACCCTAATCGTGGAGGGTTCGCTGCAAGCATTGCGATTGCTGGGAACTACTAAATAATAGGGTTCGATAGGACAAGTTATCCACATAGTTGCTAAGCAGGGATAGGCTAAACTAATGTTATATTTATGAAAATGATAGGAAATCACGCCTGTTAATACACATTAATTAAAACTGTTTCGACTACTACATTTTATAATAGAAATAATTTGCGTATACGCATATTTTGTAATTCTTTATTAATTATCGGTTCTTCAGTCACTTCATTAATCATTGGACCCTAATCAAACGGCAAGATATCCAAGAGGAAAATAATCTATTCTATATAAACTTAAGTATGGCCGGTGCACGTTACAAATGCTTGTCGCGGAAATCTAGACATTTGATTACTATGATACGGATTTGGTAATACTACCTTGTAATAAGCGTACAAGTCAGATTTGTGTTATGTGTATTAAATATGTCTATGCTCCTTGTAGTAGTACAAATATCTGTTCTCTGTGTAGAACAGATGTCTTTGTTATGTGTAGTACAAATGTCTGCGCTCTGTGAGGATTTGTAGTACAGATGTTGTCCTCTGTGAGAAAGATGCCCGTGGTGTTGACAATACCGTGTCTTGTGGTACAGATGTTTGCCCTCTGTGTAGAAGAGATGCCCCTTCTCAGTGTAGAACACATGACCGTGCTTTATGTGGCACATATGACCGTGCTCTGTGTGGTACAGATGTTTGCCCTCTGTGTAGAAGAGATGCCCCTTCTCAGTGTAGAACACATGACCGTGCTTTATGTGGCACATATGACCGTGCTCTGTGTGGTACAGATGTTTGCCCTCTGTGTAGAAGAGATGCCCCTTCTCAGTGTAGAACACATGACCGTGCTTTATGTGGCACATATGACCGTGCTCTGTGTGGTACAGATGTTTTCCTCTGTGTAGAACAGATGCCAGTAGCTTAAACATACACAAGTTTCAGGGGTATTTTAATAAACATAACATTTTGACGATATGTACAAGAGAGAGAGAGAGAGAGAGAGAGAGACTAAAAATAAACAAAGAAACATAAATACATAAGTCGCATAAAATATGGAAATATATGATGATATGATTATATAACTATTGAAATTCAAATTTACGAAAATAGAAAATACTCACTAAACAAATAAAAGATGTTTTGAATTATGGATGCATATTAAACCAAAGTGTTTTTGCCCCATAGTAATTACCCTCAGTGGCTATGTATAAGAGATATAAAATCATTTCACAGGGACGGTGAGTGAATACATCCTCGAAAGTCGGTCATGTATAAAAAGAAATCGGGCAACAATGGCACTAGGTGAATTTCACTAATTTTCACATAACATTAACTATAACAATATACAATTCACACACACGGGAATGATTTACGTGGGTAAGGATTGGGGGAAATGGTCATGAAATAATCCTTCAGATTTTAATCATATGCTTATGAAAATTACATAGTCGATGTAAATGAATCGTTTTTTTTTTTTTTTTTTTTTTTTTTTTAATTTTCGTTTATTTCGTGTTTTTTTCTTCTTTTTCTCTTAATTAAAATTATACAGATAAATCTCCCTTGATTGGTGGTAGTTAAAGGGCTGGTTGGTCCGGCATCATGTGACCAAGTGTGGTAGGATGCATCTTATCTGCTTCCTGTAGGGACTCTCGGCGAGGCATGAAGCGTACCGTAAATCATTATGTACCCTCACAATTCCCTATAAATACAGGGTCATCATTCCTTCATATCCTCGCTAGTAAATTCATACAGATATTTATATACCTATGCACTTTATAAGGATATGGGAATGTCTGTACACCCTAATGACACAGTCGATATAGTTTACAGAGCCACTTTTCTATTTCTAGAAATATTGACAATAATAACAAATCATTTCTGTGTGTTTTTTTCTTTCTTTTTTTTTTTAATCACTTGAATGTAACAGGATATAGACGTGATGTGACGCAACGCCATTCGATGTATTGATACAAGACACGACAAGACCTGCTTTTAATAACTTTAGCCCCAAATTCACTAAAAATGAAGTGGGTTATAAAATCATATCAAAATCTAGTGGGTTGATTGTTTATTCCTTTACAAAATTACGAGTAGAGATTGACGAGTACTTCACATGCTAGTTTATTTAACATCATTTCCAAAAAATTTGTTTTGGTTTTGAATTATATATATATATATATATATATATATATATATATATATATATATATATAACCATTAAGAAATAAAATCTATTCCGAATGCATATTTCATGAGATACGATCTTGCAACGTGAGCTTCGTAGCATGATAAATATGTGAATTTTTCTGAACCCTATAATTTAAAACAGTTAAAAGGCAATAATATACTCTTCCAAACCACCACATCTTATTTCATCGCAATAAACCAGTACACTGTCGACGAACAGGAGAACTATGCAAAACAGTAATGCTATATCCCTGAATTCAATTCGTCGTGATCTATTTATAGATAGAAATGTAATCTGTATTTCTGGGTCAGAAAATAAATCATATCAAATAAAGGAGGTCATCCAAAACGAGGCATTTGATATGGAGATTGTTTTCAACAGCGACGAAGTACGTTTAAATAGGAAAATTTCATGTGCATATATAATGTTTTTCGCTGAATATTTGAATCTGATTTTGAGAATTTTCCATTTATTTCATTTGCGAATATACATATTGTTGTTGTTGTTGTATTGGGGTTTACCGTCACTGCGATAGTATTTCAATCATATAGCGACGTTCAGCTAATTACAGGTGGAGGAAGACCCGAAGTACACAGAGGTACCCAGGTAGAACCACCGACCAACCACAAGCCAGCTGGAAGGCTTCCTCCCATGAGATATCCGAAGTCCCTACCGGGATTCGAACCCACAGCCGTGAAGGGTTGAGAGATTTGTAGTCTACGACTGTAACCGCTCGGCCACGGCGCCCTCTCCCCCTCCCCCGCGAATATACATATATGTTTTATAACATAAAAAGTATTGTTATTTTCCAAGGATTTCATTCTTTTAAGATGTTTTTTATGCAGCATATCTGTCTAACCTCACTTTTGACCTACTTAAGGATGTTGACTGACATAAGACAGTGCCGAATTAATATCCTAATAATTTTCATTGGAAGATATTCCTACCTATATATTAAACATGAATTACCACAAATATGTGGTTAAATCATTATGTTATCGAGTAAATGGCATCACTGCAATGACTACATTCAAAGAACTACTTTATGTAAACCGATGTAATTCTGACTTGAAATACTTCATGAAATTTATATTATTCAAGTTCTAATACTTCCTTGAAGGTGTTTTCTGTATACTGACATCAATGTTTGATATTATTTTGACAGAGGAGGAGAGAGAAAATCCCACACCTGACTGAGCACACTTTCCATGTCACAGTTTCAAGTACACGGTAGATGTTCAAAATATGTCAAGTATAGATATGAAGAGGTAGGTGCAGTTCTGATTTCCGTTTTCTCGTTCGGAAATAAATATATTTTCTACAATATAGATTTGTGATATGTTATGGATTTGAAATATAGAAATTCTGAGCTACGTGAGTCTACCCCGTGACAAGGGTTTAATACAAGCATCCTTAACTACCTTGCATCTATGCATGTCAAGCCACAAGTCTGAACGCTTTCACGTATATACAAACATTGTAATACTGTCTTCAAATCCTTCACCTTTCGTATCGACTCGAGCACTTTACTGAGGGAAAACTCGTTTAAACGGTTCAGTCATTAATCGTTTTAATTGATCAAATTGAGAACAAACAACGACGTGTGAGTTACCCTATACACACTTTACGGTTTAAACAGTTGTACATGATTATGTCTAATCTTTACCACACCTGGTAATATTTGATGTTTTTTTTTTTCGTTTTTTTTTTCTTGTTTTTTTTTTTATTTGGTGGGGCTAGGTTCCATAGAAGATAATTAAAGGACGAACTTACGAACTTATATGACTTAACCTAAGATTTCAACACAACACAATCATTTGAAACCAATAGCTTCATTCAATGAAATAATTCCATCAGAACATCAAAGGTGTTGGAATGTCTGAAGTGCGCTACCCTTTGCTGTCATACCAAGACATACTGTTAATAAGTAGGAATGATGATCCGTATCTTTGCTGTCATACCAAGACATACTGTTCAATAAGTAGGAATGATGATTTGTATCATTAAGTAGGAATGATGATTCGTATCTTTGCTGTCATACCAAGACATACTGTTCATTAAGTAGGAATGATGATTCGTATCTTTGCTGTCATACCAAGACATACTCTTCATTAAGTAGGAATGATGATTCGTATCTTTGCTGTCATACCAAGACATACTGTTCATTAAGTAGGAATGATGATTCGTATCTTTGCTGTCATACCAAGACATACTGTTCATTAAGTAGGAATGATGATTCGTATCTTTGCTGTCATACCAAGACATACTCTTCATTAAGTAGGAATGATGATTCATATCTTTGCTGTCATACCAAGACATACTGTTCATTAAGTAGGAATGATGATTCGTATCTTTGCTGTCATACCAAGACATACTCTTCATTAAGTAGGAATGATGATTCGTATCTTTGCTGTCATACCAAGACATACTGTTCATTAAGTAGGAATGATGATTCGTATCTTTGCTGTCATACCAAGACATACTGTTCATTAAGTAGGAATGATGATTCGTATCTTTGCTGTCATACCAAGACATACTGTTCATTAAGTAGGAATGATGATTCGTATCTTTGCTGTCATACCAAGACATACTCTTCATTAAGTAGGAATGATGATTCGTATCTTTGCTGTCATACCAAGACATACTCTTCATTAAGTAGGAATGATGATTCGTATCTTTGCTGTCATATTATTACAAAGACATACTCTAATAAATTAGAAATGATGCTCCATATATGAAAATATATGTCTTTCACATACTCGTATAATGTTAAACTTGAGCTTTTTTCCAAACCCGAAGAAGAGATTTAACCTAAAAATTATTCTTTTTTGACAATAGTTATTTGTGTCAGACCTACACAACACTTTCTTCTTCTTAATCTGATTAAAAAATATAATTTTATCAAACATTATCAATTGATATGTCCCAAAAGTCCTAAATTACCATCTTCTGGACACGGTTTCTTAGAGCAGTTTTTTTAATAGATGTAATCCGGGCTCGATCATAGACATTTTACATTATATTACATAAAATGTATATATAGACTTAAAAATAGACCGTTGCTGGACATTAAGCAAATGAAAGACTTTATTTGAAACAAAATGCTTGACAGAGTGTGAAATATATTCCTGTATGTTCTACATATATACAATAATTATTACTGGGTGTATATAACAAAGCTTTATAAATAAATCTGATTCCCTACCCCCATAGAAGGTAATATCAATATCTCATAGATATATGATTACGGAAGTTTTCAAATTATTAATCCTATGTAGGATGCTACAATAAGTTTAAACACACGCATTTATCAAAATGGTATCTCTTAGGCTGTCAAACTTTTCAATGGTGCATATGCTTTTCTGCCATCAATACCTATCTACAATGTACATATAACATTTTAGCTATTCAAATCTTTAAGGTAATCTATCCATCATCAAATTTAATCATGGTCCTTTATTTAATTGAAAACATCAGTACAGATGCAAACATCCATTGACTTGGAGTTGAAGGCTTTTTCGCTCCTTAACATCGATTTCCAAAAACTTTTCAGACTTCAGCACTCTAAATCGAAAATGGGCGGTGCATAGTTAACACACACACACACACACACACACACACACACACACTCATAAAAACAAACGCACACATGCTGACTGATGTTATCTTTCACTGATAGTTCAAAAGCAGACAGCTCTACTTCAATCCTTTTAAAATTTCAGCTAATTTTTTATAATATTGTCTACATATATCAAGAACTTGTAATCTGAAAATTAAGACGATGCTTTTTATGATTCCTTTTTAAAAATGATAAGGTAGTAAATTTGGCTTGAACGTTTATGTCTCCAAAAGTCGTTAGGACCCATTAATCATGCTTTTTCCACTCAAGTAAGTGAAATATCCAATGTCGTCTTTCAGGGATGACACCCTTCCAATGACATGAAAATTCAATATATGGGGTATCAAATAAAACTTGTGGAAGTGTGAAATCGATCAATCAAATGCTCATCATGATATCAAAAAAACATAGGAAGGCCAGTCCTCTCGGCAAGGTATCATATTCAATCGCACAAGGCATTTGATAGAGTGGTTACACAGCAGTATATATCTGTCTCAAAATACCGAAAAATAAAACACAGTAGTATATGCGTGAAAGATTTATTAAAACATCAGGCAGTGATATGACGTTCTTACGCTTTTCTTAATTAAATCAGAATAAAGGAGTCTCAATCCATTGATCTTCTGGCCATATTACCCCCCCCCCCCCCACCCCATACAGCAGAAATACACAAACAACAAAATTGAAAACATTACACAACATATACAGCAGAAATCAATATTTTACACTACAGAAACAACATAATACAATACATTACACAACATATGAACAACAAAATCCAATGCAGTACAAAACATTTACGGCAGAAATACACAAACAACGAAAGTCAATACATTACACAACATATACAGCAGAAATTAAAAAAAAAAATTACATTGAATTACAACAGCAACACATTAAAAAAATCATATAAAGCAGGAATACACAAACAATATTATACAATACATAATACAATATCTACAACAGAATGCAATACATAATACAACATATACAACAGAATATAAAACAGTACACAACAGAATACAAAACAATACACAACAGAATACAATACATAATTCAACCTATACAATAGAATACAATACATAACACAACATATACAACAGAATACAAAACAGTACACAACAGAATACAATACATAATACAACATATACAACAGAATACAAAACAGTACACAACAGAATACAATACATAATACAACATATACAACAGAATACAATACATAATACAACATATACAACAGAATACAAAACAGTACACAACAGAATACAATACATAATACAACATATACAACAGAATACAAAACAGTACACAACAGAATACAATACATAATTCAACATATACAACAGAATACAAAACAGTACACAACAGAATACAATACATAATACAACATATACAACAGAATACAAAACAGTACACAACAGAATACAATACATAATACAACATATACAACAGAATACAAAACAATACACAACAGAATACAATACATACTACATCATATACAACAGAATACAAAACAATACACAACAGAATACAATACATAATTCAACCTATACAATAGAATACAATACATAGCACAACATATACAACAGAATACATTACACAACAAAAACCAAATCAAATATCAGTCTCATAGTGGATTTTCTACTGTACCTATGCTGTTTAATGCAAAAGTCATGTAAGAGAGAGAGAGAGAGAGGACGCTGTCACTGACTATGATGATAGGTGTATATTTTAATAACATTAGGTTTCTTTCACAAACTGTAAATTTTAAAGCCATACCCACGCCAATTTTGACACTATTAAACACCACGAGTATCAAATTCAGAAAGCTTTTTTTAAGTGTGTGATCCCCTTTTCTTTTCATATAAGCATATTCTGGCCAGTTTATTCCGATGGTCTGTCGAGATTGGAATATTTATTGTTTTTGCATATATATTATCTCAAAGGGACGTTGTTGTTGTTTTTCAGAAGTTTTAAAAAGAAGAATATCATCTGCATAAAGACTTATCTAGCTACCAAATGATCGGCATAATCATCTGAAACCACACGTTAAGAAAAGAAGAAAAATATGAAAATAGAACATAACAGACTAAGATTAGCATGGAAATACAATGTTAAGAAAAAGAAAATTATAGTAAATGTGACTGGCTAATCAAATTCTTAGTCAATGACCATCTGTGAATGAGCTGCTTTAAGGATGAACACATGCTTTTTTTAATATGTGTTTATTTTATTTCATTTATTTATTAAGACTTTCTCTACAAAAAGTACAATCCCAAATGCCAAAGCAGAAAGTCCTTATACTTATTTTTATTATTAGGGTTTTCTGCCACAGCAGGAAGACCTATTGGGCTTGGTATTAGGTTTTCGCGAAAGCCTATTGTTCTTGTTCTTTTTATTTGTCACTTTCCTTTAGGTTTCCGCACCTCGCAGTGCAAAAACTATTTTCTTCTTCTGTTTTCATTTTTAAAAGGTTTTTGACCTCGCAGTAGATAGATACTTTTATTTCTTCCGATACATCGAGTTCTTCTTCTGATTTATTTTTTCTTATTATTAGGTTTTCGCACATCGCAGTGCGAAAACCTTTTGCTCTTCTTTTGTTTTTTATCATTATTATTATTTTTCTACCCCTTTTTTGTGAACGGCAAATCGCCATGATCAGAAAAGCCTCATTTATGAAATTTTAACCAGTTTTTACCACGTATTTGAAGATTATCCTAACATTGAGGGTAGGTCTACAAAAAACATGCCCATTTTTGTTTGAGATGCGACAGAATTATTCTGTTTGCTGCATATGATTTGCAAGACCTCTACGCACAAAATATATTGGCCGAGAGGTTACAATCGTGGACTACAAATCTCTCAGCCCCTCACCGCTGTGGTTTCGAAGCCCGGTAGGGACTTTGGATTTTTCATGTGAGGAAGCCTTCCAGCTAGCTTGCGGTAGGTCGGTGGTTCTACCCGGGTATCTCTGTGTTTGTTTGATATTAGATAGAAGAATTCTGGTAATGATGATCCAAAGACAATTTCAAAATTCTAATTAAATGCAAAGATCTAGGTCATATTGAGATAATTGTTTTTTCTTTGACCCAAATTAGCTCCAAAACTAAAATATTTTATTGAGAGTATATGGACAAAAGATGGAGTTCTTGAAGAGCTCTTGCCAGTGATCGGGCTTGATTTTGTCATTTAAGGCAGTCCAAAGTTTGATCCTTTTTTAACAATTGTAAGTCAGTTCTTCATCTTCAATTTGTGACATTTAAGAAAAAGAATGTTCGACTCTTACATATTGTATACCTAATTGAACTATTTGCTGCGTTTCCAGGTACCTAATGGTAAAATTTTAATCAATTTTGTTTATCATTTTACCGCTAGGGGGTTCTTTGCTTGAAATCAATCATTTTGTTTATAACTCATTAAGTTGAAGTCAGATTCAAATGCGTTTTTCAGCATTCTGTTCCTTGTTGACAGCAGCACAACAGAATAGGGAACAGATGGACTTCAAAGTATCGGGCCAGAGAAAATATTTGCGCTTAAAGAGGTTGGATGTTCGAACCTTGCAAAAACAGTGCAAATGAGAGGACGTGTATATGAAAAACATTTGCATATGCCCATTTTTGTTTGGATTAGATAGAAGAATTCTGTTTGCTGCATAATTATGATTTGCAAGACATATACGCACAAAATATATGGGTTGGCGAATTTAGGGTATGTATGGCTTGTCCACAGTATGCGGACAAACTTCACCAATATTTTGAAAAACTCAAAATTGCAAAAACATGACTTTTTAGGTTTTTTTTTTTAAGCCCCTGACTTTATTTTTTGTTCAATCTTCATAATTTTTTCAGAGCTAATTAAGTTGTAAAGGGTATGAGAAAATATTTGTTCTAGAAGAGGTTAAATGTTCGAATCTTGTAAAGAAATGTGCAAATGAGGGAAGGTCTATGAAAAATCTGCTCATTTTTTTTGTTTGTTTGTTTTTGAAAACAGTTAGAAGATTTCTGTTTGCTGCATAAGATTTGCAAAACAAGTAGGCACAAAATATATGGTTTGGCGAATTAAGAAAATGCATAGTATGTTTTCTAGTAGCGGTCAAATTTCACAAAAAAAAATGGAAAAATCAAAATTAAAAAAAAAAAAAAATTAAAAAAAACATAATGTTTATTTTGGGAAGATCGGGCTTGATTTGGTCACTTTATGGCAGTTCAAAGTTTGATCCTTTTTTGAACAATTGTAAATCAGTTTTTATGATTCACTTTGTAATATTAAAGAAATAGAATGTGTGACCCATTCGACTTGTCTACTAAATTGAACTATTTGCTGCATTACTAGGTACCTAATGCTTAAGTTTTAATCATTTATCTTTCGTAGTATGCCGCTGTGGGGCGCTTTCGCGAAATCTCCTTTTTGCTTATAATACAAAATATTGAAGTCAGATTTGAATGCGGATTTTTGCATAATGTTGCATGTGGACAACCTGATAAAATATGATGGGAATCGTAGCATTGGATACAGAAATATTTTGTGCTAGGAGAGGTTGAATGTTCGAACCTTGCAAAAAGGTGTGCAAATGAAGGTAGGTTTATGAAAACATTCCAATTTTTGTCTAAGATCAGATAGAAGAATTCTAATTGCTGCATATGATTTGCAATACATATATGTATGAATATATGGAATTTCGATTTAATGAAATGCATGGTTTGTATCCTAGAAGCGGTCAAAAATCACTAAAAAATTGGAAAAATCAAAATTCCAAAAACATTTTTTTTTCAGTTTACTGTCGCTCCTTATTTTACGTTTGTTCAAGACTGTTGTGTCCGCGAAAACCGGTGCTGTCGCTTTAGCGACTCTATTTTTATTTTAGGTTTTCGCCGCCGCAGAGCGAAAACCTATTGTTCTTTTTCTGTTGATTTTTTTTATCATTATTTTTTTTTTCTAGCCATTTTTGTGCCCTCTCTAGAGACAAGATGAAGAAAGGTACATTTATGAAATTTTGGACATGCAGTCATATGCATCTGATCTTGTGCCCAATAGTAAAAAATATCAATTTTATTTTTGATCATGCCGCTAGGGGGAGCTATGCATGAAATCACGTTTTTGACTATAATTACAAAAATGAAGGCCGAGTCAAATGCGGTTTTCAGCATTCTGTTTCTTGTAGACAGCCCAATAGAATATGATAGGTATCCCAGTATCGAGTAACAGAAATGTTTGCGTTCGAAAAAGTTGAGTATTTAATCCTGCAAATAAAGTGCTTAGATGAAGGTGGGTCTACGAAAAAAGTCAACATTTTTGTTTGAGATGAGGTAGATAGATTCTGTTTGCTGCGAATGATTTTCAAAACATGCGCACAAAATATATGGAGCGGGGATTTCAGGAGATGCATTGTTTGTCCTTAATGAGCGGCCAAACTTCACTAAAAGTTTGGAAAAATAAAATTTTCAAAAATATGCAATTTTTGGGTTTTTGATGTTGTTTTCTTTTTTTCTTTTTTTTGTCCGATTTTCATGAATTTTTCACAGATTATGTAGTTTTATATTTCAGAGGTATTCGCAGCTTCAAGTTTTGAAAAAATGCAAAGGTCAAAGTCAAAAGTTGATTTTTTCCTTTGGCCTTAAATAAATCAAAATCTTAAAAAATTTTGTCGGGATAATATGCATGAAAATCAAAGTCCCCAAGAAGACCTCTCAAGTGATTTTGAGTTTTTTAATTGGTTGAGATTTGGTGATTTAACAGCAGGTCAAAAGTTCGATCCTTGCTTTACTCAATCACATATCATATTATGGCATGATATGTATAAATATTTTGCAATAATATCAAAGTAGAAAGTCTTGCCTCTTAAACAAAAAGAAAAAAAAAGAAAATGTCAAAATCGGTAAAGAAATGTAGAACATATTCCAGTTCTACGATAGGAATCTCCTTGAAAGAAATAACCATTTTATAAATAGAGGTAAATAGGCTGCAAGGGATAGTTCGAATGTGTATAATGACTGGAAGAAGTCTATTATTCATACATGGGATATATTTATTATGTACTTATACATCTCTCTCTCTCTCTCTCTCTTTCTCTCTCTGTAAACTAGTTCATTGAAGAGTATATGTATATATAAGTATCTTTAGGCATATTGCGAGGAATACTAAATAATCGATAATCAATGAGATTGCATTATTTAACCATCCCTACACCCTAAATTACAAAATTCGTGGAGCTTCCGGTGGCATTGCCCATTGGATCCAAACCAGAGCAGAGGCGCTGGACCTGCAAGACCCCCTGTTTCTTGTGCGTGCACTCAGTTTTGGCCTACAATAGGTGTGGGTGACATCGTCACATACCACATACACCTACAATGTGACGAATTGTTTCAGTAAAGTTTACTCGTATTGTTATTGAAGTAATATTATTTTCTGTTTACATGCAAATACAAATATTAAAAGTTTTAGCGGAACAATTTTTTTTACTCGCTTCAAATTTGCTAGAGGTGCATAATCAAAAACAGACACATATGATATGCAAAAGAGCGTTTTGGGGTTTTATGATAAAATTTGTAACAATATTTAGGAATAAAATATGTTAATTTAAAGCCGTTAAACTGTTTTGAAGGTAACTTTCTTATCTACGGCAGTGAAATTTATTGTTCATGTGTTGCCTGATGTTTTTATTAATGCGATATCTATTGCTATAAAACATATTTGTATTTGAGAATAAAATACACAAAACATGAGATGTAGTACAGAAATAAACCGCATATTACACTGTGTAGGTCCTCGGAATTTTGAAAGCACAATTTAAAATTCAGATAATATCTGAATACATAGCCCATGTCACACTGTCATTTTAATTGAAAACTTGTCGTACAGATACGTTGAGCAGAAGTCACGCATGTATAATCATGCTTATTAAAGTGCTCACTGCAAACAGACGAAAGTTTCAGTTTGCTGTTATCAATAGTATTATGATAACACGTGTGTATTTACCTGTCATGTAATACACTGGTGTAGTATTCATTTTTTATTTCGATTGTTTTTGTTGTTGTTCTTTTATGATACAAAATGATAATAAACTAAATGGTATATACTTTTAGTAAGGCATTCCATTTATCATTTTTATAATTATTTATAGACATTGTAACAATTAGTGATATCAATATTTATCTACATCTTTGTATATGTATGCGCTGTTCAGAGTGGAATAACAAACAGCACACTTTCCTGTATTAAAACACGTCATGCTATCTGAAAACATTTATGTTTTCACCATTTTGGTTCTACCCGACTGAACCGTGTTGGTCACAAATAAGAACTTCTTAATTGAATATGTCATTGAGGTAAATCTTATCTGAAGCAAATGACCTCTGATGTATACATTTTAAATTAAACGTTACATAATCTTTAGTGCGAATACACGAGACTACGCTGATAAGTATCAGTGAGGCATTCGAGACCAAATAAGCCATTCCCATTCAAATTGGACGTCTCGAGACCAAGACCTTGTGAGTTAATTAAAACACACCTTCAAACGATCGCGGAGGGAATCATTTACATAAAACTTTATAAATGCATCGTTAAAATTGATATTTAATCTAGCTTAAGTGGATTTCTTTGCAGACCCTTTATACAGGGTCAAAGGGTAGGTCAATCAGTGATTTCAAACATTGTCAAAAAACATAAAACGCTTGGGAAATTGCTCCAAACTGTTTTTGAAGTCCGAAAACAGTACTCTAGTTAGAAGAAAGAAGAATAAAAAAACACCTTCGAAGGAAAAAATGTGTTTTGTGGAAAGGATCAAAAGGGAAAATGCGATATGCTGTGTGAAAAAGTTTTACAGGTTATGGCGAACATTTGCACCTTATTGTCTCCATAGCAACACTTTCAGATATTCATGGAATGAATTTTAACTGCATTCTTTTTTTTTAATTTTAGGCAGTGTCTTTAAGCCTTTTTTTGAAAAACAAATGAATTGTCACTTGCAGCACTGGCATTAACTAGAATAACTCTGTTATAAAATGGTAAAATAAAAAGTACATTCAGTATATACACGACGAGATTGGCACTAAGCAAAAAAAAAGAAATGTAATAAAATGTCATATATCTTTTCGGATTGAGTAGATAAATCTTAGATATGTGACATTATGCCAATAACTCAGGTGGAATATTCACTTATAAAACAATTTGTGTAACTGTTCTGGGAGATTATTCCATGCTTTAACTGACAAAGGAACAAGACAATCCTCAAACAAAACAGTGCGACGAAGATGGCTAACATTAAGCCATTAGTGTTCCTTAAATTGTATGTTATCTGGATGACCTTGACCTTGACCATAACCCAGTGTCATTCTTTTGTTATTTTAAGCTACGTTCTTTAGCCCAGAGATACTGTTTGCTCTGGCTGAATTTCTGTATGGATAATGTATTCAGTAGGACTAAACTATAGTAACTTGTAAGGCAAATAAGACAATGTTTATCAGGTGAACGACTTCAAGGTCAGCATGGCCCTCTTAATTATATAATAAATGGCATCACGTATAAAACCTCGGTTAATACGATGATCATATATTGTAACAAACTCGACCCGGCCAAGGATGAACACGGTCCGCCGGCGTGCAAGTCCAATATCCTAACCACTGAGCCAAACAGTCGACTCCCTGACGCAATTATCAGAGATTGTATTTATACCTGTGACGACACATCGTCACAGTATCAACGCCTTTCTATAATCAAAGCACACAATGCGCTGATAGACTGTCGGCAGAATTTATATGATGAAATTTCCAGGAGGTTTGAACTCGATAAAGGCCAAGGTCATTTGACGCCAAAAAGTTCCTATACTCACGGAAACATTGTTACACACCATTGTTTGCTGAAAAAGACAACTAGCTGAAATATATACTCGTATACTTTGTATTATTTTATTGTACATGTACTGTATTACAGTTTCTTTAATAAACATTAAGTTTTTTTAATCAAAACTCTTCTTTTTGATGCATATTGAGACTTGTTTTGGTTTAAATGTTATAAATACATGCAATGTATTATATTTTGTTTCACTGAAAGGCGTTGCGCTTCATTTCAATGATGTTTACTCCGCCGATTTTGGTGAGGGGGGGGGGGGGGGGCGCTTTAATACCGAATTTTCTTCTTCTTCTTCTAAGCATCATTACTTAAATGCCCATTAATGCTGCATGTACTTTTTGAAAGATATTTATTATTTATCAGGTCTACAAGCCTGTTTTAATTCAGCTGTGCCATAATTTGGTCGATCGATTTCGTTGGCTAAAGGCACTGAAGACAGTTCGCAGACAATGAATAATACATCTAGACAGATCCACACAGGTCGGAGAAGTAGCACGGCGTGTACGGAAGTCTCGCGTATTGCACGATGTTCGCAGCATCAAGTCTAAGAATGAAAGTTATGCAATTGCAATGTAATCGCAAAATGGCCGTGCTGCTGCAAGAAGACCCTAAGGTGGTCGTAAGAAGTTAAGAACTCGCTGGAATATGTTGTGGCCATCCTTCGATCTTGCAAGGTATCTTCACGAATACCTTACTTTGAACATACGTTCATCGTAAAAATTCTACCAGAGTCGCAAAAACTACAAGAGGGTGCAAAAACACGCCACATTTTCTTAATCCATCACAGAGGTTTAATGCTGTCATGCTAAGACACAGACGTTGGTGGGCAGTACCATATTTTTTTATTTATTTATTTTTATTTATTTTTTTATAAAAAAGGAGTCCGGGGATGTCTACATGGTTTTCATTAGGATGAGCCGTTACAGCTTACGATGTGTACAATGGGTTCTGCTTTATTGGTTGAAGTGGATATAGGGCACAAGTGCTCAGCGTCTGATGCTGGCATTTCCAATGAGTCCTCCTTATGACCTGCCCTCGAGGATAACACCATCAGTTTAATTTTGCCCGAATCATTATCCCAATTCATCCTAAATAATTGGAAATTACGTCTTTCCACTACGGACCTGACTGATGGATGAAGCTGCACTCGATGAGAGTAAAGATACATATCGTCAGTCCCGGGCCAGACATGTCGTGGAGAATGCTACAATGTAGATGAGCCTTCCTAGTGTCATCAGCATTGAAATGGGCGTCGTAACGCTGTACAACTGGATGCGTACTAGAAACCCATTTTTCGGCGTAGCTGTTGACCAATTTAGTGACGATGGCGTAAACCAAATGAGTATTTTAACGATTTTCATTGGTAAATATTCCTATACTAACGGGGAAAATGAAAACCTTTACTGTAAAATCATTAATTTTCGTGGGACACAAATTTTCGTCGATCTCGTGGATGGTTTTATCCACGAATATCAATCCCCACGAAAACTTGTCTCTGACATAGATCTGGCGTTTTCTAAAACATAGATCCACAAATAATTTCCTTAGTTACATAATCAATGAAATTTAATGTCAATTTAATGATTTTACACTACTATTCACCAAATTTTAATTAAAAGTCTTCTGACAGAATGACAGCCTCAGTGATAAATATTTTTATCAAAACACTTACCTTTAATGCACATTGAGACGTTTATTTGGCCGAACGTTTTTAATACCTGCAGTATATTATAAAGTCTGTTTCACCGTCTCCGTATGAATGAAAAGCGGTGCGCTATTTACAATGATGCCTACTCCGCCGAAAGCGATTGATATCAAGTTTTTTGGACGGTATTCAGTACTGTATATATATTACTTTTATTAAGTCATGTGTATATATTATTATGTCCAATTAAAATGGGTTTTCACCTCCGCTGCCCTTGCGCATGTGCAAATTGGTATTGCAGTCAGAATGTAAAGCTGTGATTGTAATAATTTTTAGCGACCGATAATTTTATATGTAATCGTTTGGGGTATCAACAACGTGTTTAATCTTTTTAAGTAGTTTTGCCAGCTTATGTTTGTATTTTAATGATGTTTATACATAAAGGTCATGACCTACTTATCGCTTCGCTTCGCTCGTCGGTCAAGGCTTTGCACATTTCATGTCTTCTATTGAACTTGTAATTATACATAGTAGTTTAATTATTACATGATATGTGGGATAAGTAATGCGTAATGTTTATCTTATAAATATGTAAGTGTAATATAAAGAAGGCACGGTGTAGTTAATGCAGTAAATGTGTCTGTGTAGCGCTACTGTTTTTGCTACAGTAATAATTGCCTATAAATAACTTTATTTGCGCCTCAAATTCATGCTTGTAAAATAAGCTCAATCGGTAAGAGCTTCGTTGTAGAGTTTTTACTTCCAAGAGGTCGTGAGTTCGATTCCAGCTGGGACCCTTTTTTAATTCTAAATTTTTGAAATTATTGAGTTACATATGTATATACATCCATTATTTTGCTTTTGTTAATTTGTATTTGCTTCCTTAAAATTAACTATTATTTTAAAGAAAAATCGACCAATCCAGTTATTTTGCTTTACCCATGCATTCTCCATCTTAGATGTAATGTTTTCGCTGTTGATGCAAAGTTTAAATTTCAATGCATCCACTGGATGCATAAAATATATGGAAAATGCTTTTTAGATTGAAGGAAGATGCAAACTATCTGAATTGGGAATCATATTTTTTAAGCAAGGTGAGTCCCAGGACTCGTGTAGAGAAAATTATAAAATAATAACAGAACCTCTCTATATACATTAAAAATAGAGAGGTCTTTTTTTAATATGAAGGTCCTGTGCATAGACAGGTTAGGTTATAAGGTCAAAGCAGCAGAAAAGAGAAAGAGAGGCGGACAGTATGCTTATTATTTTGTTTTAATCTTTTCTTGTTATCTATGCTATGATTATTTATACATAATCGAATTACTTAGCCACATCAACGTCGAATATCTTTTTCAAAAGTTATTTCTTGTTTTACCTTCCCAAGGTCGAACAGGGGTTGAGAGACAAACACAAGACTTTAAGCCTGAGATTATGAGAATTAGTGCATCGATGAGGATGTCGTGAGGATGTCATGAGGATGCATTGCAGCTGTCGTTAGGATGCCTTGCAGCTGTTGTGAGGATGCCTTGCAGCTGTTGTTAGGATGCCTTGCGGCTGTCGTGAGGATGCCTTGCAGCTGCCGTGAGGATGCCGTGCAGCTGTCGTGAGGATGCCTTGCAGCTGTTGTCAGGATGCTTTGAAGCTGACCTGAAGATGCCTTGCAGCTGCCGTGAAGATGCCGTGCAGCTGCCGTGAGGATGCCTTGCAGCTGTTGTGAGGATGCCTTGCAGCTGCTGTGAGGATGCCTTGATGCTGCCGTGAGGATGGCTTGCAGTTGTTGTGAGGAAGCCTTGATGTTGCCCTGAGGATGCCTTGCAGCTGTTGTGAGGATGCCTTGGTGCTGCCCTGAGGATGCCTTGCAGCTGACCTGAGGATGCCTTGCAGCTGTCGTTTAACACCTTAAAAGAAAGTGTGCATGTCAAAAATCGTGTTAGCCTTGCGAGTTTGAGAATTCGTAAGGAGGTATATAGGCTGCCCTAGAAAACCAAGAGTTTTTCACCGAAAATGTTGTAGACAGTTTGATTCGACACCGCGACGGTAAGATTAAGTTGGGTAGTTGTATAACGTATGTATAGAATTTTTTATTGTAACCAGAGTGAACGTAAAATGAATGAATGCGTTCGTGTTTATGACAAATAAATGATATAGCGTTATCTATTAAAAGGACAACGATTTATTCCTTTAATAAAATTCTATCTAGTATTAATTCAAAGAATATTATTCAATATACAATATTTGACAGTCATGGTTGCCATCTTACCTTGATTTGAACAGGGGACTGCAAATAAATCATGTTGTAGTGTTCTCTTAAGAAGCCCGCGGTAAACACTAACCGACACACTCTCAATAACCGGTTATGTAGCCATAAACTAGCTCCAGTGAATCAAGGTGTCAATTCATTCGGATTTCTTTATGATTTTATTTTTTTCCTGACGGTTCCCCCGTCCCTTTATCGCTGTGAATACTCGTATCAATATTATTATACAGTTATTAACCTGTATTTATCATTAAGCATTTTTCTTTCAATGTAAGCGCATGTGCTTCACCGTATTTGTTAAGTGTGTGAATAGATGTGCCTTTAGTTAACTTTGAAACTCCACTTTTAGTCTCCTCGCTTGCATCGGATGCGTGAATGTTACTTTATGAATGTCTTTATTTTTCATTGGAGAAACGCAAGCATGTATGGTTTGAAATACTCCTATGGTGTAAATATGGATGTTTGATTTGCTTATGAAAGGTCAGTGGTAAGGAGACATGCACGGCAGAAAACAAACACTTGAGACCCATTAAACACCTGGATGCATTTTACCTAGACCCGTCACCCGGGGTGATTATAACAGTAAATTCTGAACAACTTTGAGCACTTGATGCGCATTTAAATTGTATATATGTTTACGAATATAGTCAACCCCAGGATGAAAATATTGACGTAAAACGGAATATATATGTTCAAGTAAAACGTACAATTCGATTTCTTTTTATTTACTAGTACCTAAACTGAGAAAGGCCCAAAATAATGTTGTTCTACATTAGTCCTTAAGGTGTTGTGATTATATGAATTAAGGGCGTCAGACTTTGCCAACGAATCAGGCAAGGTAGTAAGGTGTTGTTTATTTATCTATCGTTACCACAGCATGTCCCATTATTTTGACACCTGTCCATCTACCAGAATGTGCTGAGTGACGAGCATACATTTTAAAAGATATCGGTATATATCGTAGCAGGGGTTTGTACCCCCAACCTCCCGGTCTATGGGCGGGTGTTCTATAACTACTTAAATGCCGGGTCATTGTTAATAACTTGTGATATACATTGCACAGTTTTAAATATGTATGTATCAGACTTTGTCATATTTTGACGATGTTGATATTTCAAAGGCTGTACTAAACTAACTAAAGCAGCAGATGGTCATTGACTAAGCCTACATTTAGAATTATAAAACCTATATTTAGATTTCTTTTCCGTGTGCAGTCACATGACTGATCAAGTTCACTCTATGCGCAAGCTCTCACTTCACGGGCTAAAAATTTAAGTAACATTTACGAATTCGCTACCCGGAACTGGTGAAGACGTCATGTTTGCGGTGTGTGCCATGTGGAACTTCCATGATACCTAGCCGGAATTCCCCAAATGCGTTAACGAAAAACTGCAATTTTCCCTGCAATGTGACCTTCACTTCCCGAGTTTATTCGTCAGGAAACAAAAACTTCACCAACATAATTATACGAGGGAGAGTAGTTTATTGTTTTTATTTCTACCGATCACCTGTGAATGAGCTGCATGCATTTTTATCGGACAAAAAATGGATATATGTACAATGAACAATTTTCTAATTGGTCATTAAGGATTTTGACTATTTCTGACAAAGCAAATGATGAAAATAACTTTGGCGAATTTCTCATTTCAAAACGTATAATGGAATAAAAGGTCTGCCAATTAATATGTAAATATTTTGAAACATATAAAGAGAACTGATAAACTTATTTGCAGTTGTTGCTTGTTGGGTTCAACGTTCCATCGTCAATATTTCAGTCATTTTGAGACAGATATAGTGCTGTACTGTCACATTATCCTACCCTTATATATGCTGAGCGCCAATCAAGGGAGCAATACCAGTACCATTTTTACGACATGGCCGGGGATCGAACCCACGACCCCCCGCTCCCGAGGCGCTTTAACCACTCGGTCACCGAAGATGGTGTAAATTCTAAGTAAACCCATATTATTGGCAATGGACTGTAGTAGAATGCTGCAATGGTGATCGTATATTTGAAAGGTAATATTTCTATTTTCATTATAGAATATTAATAGTGGTTTAAAATTTGATGTATTAAAAAGAAAATGAGCAATTTAACTGTTAAGCATATTCAAACGAATCGTTTGATCACCGGCGATGCACGATAAAGTTCATCTCAGCTTTATTTTTTCGTGCCCCATAAGGGTTTAACCCGCATTCTTAGAGGGTTTTGCCAAAACTCTAATTGCCAGGTTTATTTGAGTCTGGATATGTTTGTTGCTATAGAGCTAATTTAATACATCAAATTTCAAACCAGTTGGGCTGTAAATAAGTCGTTCGAACGAGTTAAGGTAAATATTTTATCGATACGTTTAAATTTAATTTAAACTGATTTATTTTTCGTCGATTGAGAAACAAGTTCTTACAAATTATACTATCCCGGTTCCTGGGTTGGACAAGTACTTTGCGCCCGGGAAGGTCATGAGGATTTGCCTCCAACGGGGTTCAAACCCACAACCTTCGGATCCGTAATCGGATACTTTATCACTGGACCACGGCGCCCTCGATACGTTTGATGCTGTTCACCGTTGTCGCTGTTCTGTGGTAGCACACATTCCTGCATCGGACAACATTTTGGGGCTATATTTAGACTGCTTATTTAGATGTCCCTCCCACTAAATACGCGGAGATGATGTTGTCTTATCACTAAGTGGTGATAATTTTCATGTTAAAAATCAATGCTGAAATTTAATGTAAAAAATGTAAATACGTAAGCGATTAAATCGCAATTCAATTGGAGAGATTTTGAACCATCACTGACTTTGTTTTCGCCAGGTAACCAATATACTTGATGATTCGTCTCAACGAAACGGCGCTCCCATTTGTCCAGTGAGTATGATCCTTTGGATATTTGTCATACAAGCTTTACCAGAGAGGGTTGCGGGTTCGAATGCAAGCCAGAGAATTGTAATATTTTTGCAATATGATATAGATATTGAATATCATCAATTTACCTACATTACATTAAGTATATATGTACACAAAATTAAATGAAAAAATACCATACATACATTTAGATAATGATTTTTTGTTTGTTTTAGATTTGCGTCTTATTGCTGTAGATGCACACATTGATATAAATCTCATTATCTGAAGGCAAAAGAAATGGGGAAAATAATTGTGGCGATGTGCTTAATGTTAACAGTCCATTAAAACAAATAGCGTGCTCATCTTTTCTTGTAACGACTGTGTTCAAGGAAAGTTAATGCGGGCTTATATCATTGGGTTTATTGGCATCGCTTGAAAATTTGATTCTCGTTTATAAAATTTGCATTGACGAACAATATAATGCGACATCATCACATTGAAAACCCTGTTTTCTTAGCGATATCAGCGCTTTAATTCTTAGAGTCCCCTGGTGTATATGTGTGTGTGTATTATTGTTTTTGTGCTCTACATGACCCAGTTTCGAACTAATCACAGATTTCTTGAAACAGTGTCTTGTATTGTAATAGCTAGCAAACAGTTTGTCACATTTCAGATCTTGCGATCAGGGACAACTCTGCTGAAAAATAAAAATGTGGTTGGATACAATGGAGTTAGGGTGCGATACCCAAGCTCATATTGCGAATAGATTCCTTTACCTTTACGATACACGGGTAGAACCACTACTGAGTTCTCCGAGTTTCCATAGCAACCCCATTTCGTCGAGTGTCAGGCAAGGGTGCATCTGTTAGAAATTCTATCTATTCTTTCTGAACAAGTCGATGTAGGCTGGGCTTAAAATATGGCCTCTACAGCGTAAGATTTTCTTAAATTTGACATAAATTTTCAAACTTATCAGAGATTTTATGTGGACTGGGAAAAGAAATTTGGTCACTAGAATATTCACAAACAATTCTTGAAGACAGACGATAGAAACAGACAAAACTAAAACTTAGCAGGTGGTCAGTTAAGATTAAAAGGTTAAAAAACTCAATATTCCTAAAAAAAATGAAATATTTTTCTTATATTTAAACGTTCATAGAACAAAAAAATAAGTCACACTAAATCACCTTTACTTTCAGTACCATGAACTGATTTTACTACTTTTTTATAGACATTTACTATATTCAAAACTGTTTATTCATAAAACTTAGTCAGCGGTTATCGCCAAAAAAAAAAAAAAAGGAAAAGATCCTACAATAATATTGAGACAGCAATTAGGTCTCCATACATACGGTGATCGGTTTCTTTGATGTACCCTAACATAGATGCTTTGTAAGAGTATCAACCAAATCCAATGGCCTATTAAACCTTCATAAAAGTCTTAAGTACTGGAGCGGGTAATGATGAAGAAAACTATGAAACAACCGGGGTCGTTCCGGTTGATGGTCATGATGTAACATCTCTCTCTATATATATATGTGTGTGTGTGTGTGTGTGTGTGTGTGTGTGTGTGTGTGTGTGCCGAAGGTTAATAAATTACTTTTTTCTTCTCCTTGACATTAAATTTCGTTCAGCTTTTATTGCAGGTTCATAAATACTGAGCACGTAGTGATTATAAAAGGCTAATTATTCGTTAGAGTATATGTTTCTGCAGTGTAAGCGCTGCTTCTTCCTAAGTAAAACTGATCTCTTGCGTCTGGTATATGCATATAATTAAGTACAAATATACGTTTATTTGTTTGCTTGGGTTTGGCGAAGGTAATTCAGTCATTTGGTTACTTTCGTGTTTGTTGGGTTTAACGTCCTACCGACAGTTTTACAATGTCCTCTTGAGACAGATATAGTGTTGCCACACTGTAGTATCACGCCGTCGGGAGTGCGAACTTTTCAGCATGCACTACCCGGGAGTATAATCAAAGCTGATGGCGCAAAGAGAACAAGGCTTTTAATGTGGTGATGTCGCATTTATTTTGTTTTTCAAAGTAAATTAAATAAATAAAGTAAAACTTTCAAGCGTTGCCACAATCCCAATGTTATAAACCCGCTTTAACCTTGCGTTAGGGGCCTCCGTATCCGAGAGGTAAAGTCGCTGGCTTTAACACTCACTCAGCCCATCACCGCGTGGGTTCGAATCCCGGCAGGGTAATTTGGATTTTCATGTGAGAAAGACTTCCAGATGGCTTGCGGTAGGTCGGTGGTTCTACCCGGATGCCTCCGTGCATTCGGGGTCTTCCTCCACTTGTAATTTGCTGGACGTCGCTATATGACTGAAATACTGTCGAAGCGACGGTAAACACTAATAGTCAAGTCAAATTAACCTTGCGTTAACAAGGTCGTTACAAGAAAAGATAAACACATCATTTGTTTAATGGACTGCTAAGCTATATACATATGCACCTATATAGGTAAAACGATGATATTTAATATTACAAAATCTAATTTTGCAAAAATATTTAAAAAAAAAAAATGTTTCCCGGCCTGGAATCGATCCCGCAACCCTCGCTGGAAACGCCTGTATGACGAATACCCAATGGGCTAGCAGCTATGACAGGCAAAAAAATCTCTTTCTTTGCACGTGAGCTGGTCTTTCTTTGCTCCAGCCAGACCAGCCCTGCGTTCAGTTACCTTAAAAAGTCCATAACGTTAGCGTTTGTATCCCTGTTGTATCATAGCGTGTAGAGTATAAGCTGGGGATCAAATCCGTAACATTTGCGAGCGTTCTGGTTTACTGAACGCAGCCCAGCACTGCGTTAACCATAACACTCGCAAATGTTACGGATTTGGTCCCCAGCTTACATGACGGAGGAATAACCTGTCTTGCGTTCAGTTAAAACGTTCGCGTTTGTATCCTTGTTTTATCGTACCGAATAGTAAGCATTGGTAAGTACCGAACCAAATCCATAACATTTGCTAGCGTTATGGTTTACTGAAGGAAGGGCTGGACACGAGCTCCATGAAACACCTCGAGCGCGAAGCGCTCTCGGTGTCACATAAAGCTCGTGTCCAGGTCTTTCCTCGGTGTTTAAACATATTTTATTTCAAAATATTTGAAATGGGGTCGGTCAATATCCTATACGGAATGTAAAGCGTTTTTCCTTCCGAGCGTTCGTATTTAAACGCCGCATAACATAAATTCGAAAGGTACATTAGATAACTCTCAAATATTAGCATGTTTTAGTCTATCAAAAGTTCCTTCCAGGGCATTTCTAATCTATGATGTATGAAGTGAAAGCTGTTTTTCAGCATTTGCATATGGAGGGTAAAACCTTAGAGTACGAAGAGGACAAACTGTATTGGTTTACTATGGTTGCACATTTCTCCAAGTCAAAACTTTCTTAAGTTCATTTTCTCTTTAAATCATGGTAGCACAGGACATGAAATTCAAGGACCGAGATCATTTTAGGATGGCATCGTGTTTTCCTTATCGGGACAACACGAATCCGTAACTTAAACCTACGCGCACCTGCTAGACTGACACTCAATATTCGCCACTGATTCGATGTAGACTTAACAGAAAACCAGTACGTCATCAAAAAAGCTAAAATGGCCGAAAATTTGGCCGATAAATGGCGGACTTTGATATCACGTGACTTCAGACTGGATCCCGTCTAATCGTAAGAATCATGAAACACACATAATACTGAGCGGACAAACATTTCATCAGGTGGTAATCTTATATCCGGCAAGTAGCGAGGAACGACTATAGATGTTATACTCACTCCGGAATAACAACACAATGGTTTTTCATGTTCCATGTAGGTACAAACGCGTTTTTACCATTAGAAAATAACAAAGGTTTATAAAGAATAACGATAGAATTACAAAAATGAACACTTTGTTTGTTCCAACATGGAAACCCCCATTTATTTGAGTTCCGGATATCCTCTATAGGAGCCGTATAGGTAGGGACAAAACATTGATTTCGTTGCTTTGTAACACTCATATGATGTAGCTACGAGGACTAGTCGGGGATCCCCAAGAAATGCAAACGTAGATTTATCCTATTTCAGTGGTTTCACCATATATGCAAGCTGTGCAATTTTATTTATTTCTCAACACAGATAAAACACACCTACTGAACTGTGATACTCTTTATATACAGTTGTAACCAGGTAGCTCTTTCGTGGAATAACAGAAATGAACGAGAAGTGATGTTCAGTTTAGTTCGTCTTTATTACAGTGTTTAAAGACAGGTCCTGTAATTAAATATAATACAAATAATTATTACAATCTTTGAATTACAGAATAATTCAAGCACCTAAGATACAATACATTACAATACATTTAAATTATAGTTATTCAGTAATCGGTTTCATTATGAGATCAGCAGCCAGCTTTATCTTTTAAAATAATACAATTATTAAACAAGACACAAATAATTAACATACATATTGACTTATACAACACAATTACACAAAGTTCACCGAGTATACATACCGATTGTGGATCGGAACCTTTCACACACTCTGCCTCAGTGAAGTGGCTGGTTAGACTGGTTAGCTGCAAATGTTATGAACATTGTGAAAATATGACAAAGAATAGTGAGTGAATAATTTACTAGCCCATTACCAAGATTGTAAAGAGAAAGAAGAACCATCTAAAATTCTGCATGTTTGCATTGACTTTATTAACATAAATAACCCAAAAGCAAAACATTACTAATATTACTAATAAACAAAACCCACAAGTGTTTTACTTAAAAAGTCTTTAAATGAAAATTACAATCAACCAACCTCAAGATAAACCGCCAATTTCATAAGTTCAAACAATAAATGTCTTCCCTGAAAAACACCACTGCACTGGACGGCATGCAAACTGGAACTGACCAGTGAAAAAGTGTAGTCACCTGACCAACAAGTCCAACAAAACGGCGGGAACATGTCATACCTGAGTACACAACACTGACCAGTGTTCAACAAGGGAGATAACTCACTCAAACAAATTCTTAGATAAAAACCACAGGCATGACTCAACCAAATATAGAATAAAACCACAGAAATGTTAAATAAAAGAAAAACATGACCCGGTTACACACTTCCCCACTTTCTAAAATGACGTCCCGTCATCGTCACGGTCAAATCATAATTCAGTCAAAAGGATACACGAAATGATACAAGCTATCTCCTGTAACATTACATACTATCAACAAACTACAGTTACTTATACCATAGGTTTATATACAGTATAGCCTAAACATTCTTAAAAAATTTACCATGTAAAGCACAATTCTATCAAAACTATGCAGTCTGAAAAAAAAATATTATACGTGTCTGTAGTGAAACCAGAGTATGCAGTCTGAAAGAAAGCATATATATGTAACCAAGTAAAATCCTACTGCCCCGAGCTGGTATCGAACTCGGGACCCTCGGTATGCAAATCGGACACTCTACCACGTCGCCACAAAAGCTAGCTCTATGGCAAGATAGTACAAGTGCCAGTATGAAGAAGATGAGATACCGGGACACTTGTTCACAAAAAAATGCTGGCAATGCTAGATATAAAAATAATTAAAAAAATGATCATAATATATATTCACTAATTTAGTGAATAATTCTTCTGCAATTTTAATTTAACCAAATGAAATATCACTACAAACTCTCTACAGGAAGGGTCTCTAGAATAAATTGTACTTCTACTCCCCTCTCCTGAAAATAAAGCGTCCACGCTTTTATGGACAGTGTACAAATAAACTATGATAAACAACTGACAGAACATATATAATATGTATTACAAAATGTACATGCATAATGAATTTACAATATTCTTACCAATAAAAATGGAATTTTCTTATTAAAAAAAATAAAAGTTAAAATTCCATTGAGAAAACAAAATACAACTACTTCATAATGGCAGTTATTACTTTCCTGGCCAAATCCACATCCAAGCCACTTAAAACACCTGATGCCATTAAGGTATTCAACGCTCTAAATCTTGGATCATATGGCTTATTTTCCATTCCATACATTACATACTGATCATACTTCTCTGGCAATTTACGAACTCTCTCTGACCTTCTCGTTGGGACTTTGGGCAACTGGCGTGGCTTCTTTCTCCTTCAGCATTTACTATATCACTGGCCTCTGACTCTTCATCAGTTACAGCTATAGTTGTATCTATCTCTGTCCCTTCTGTCACTTCGGTCAACAGGCTTCTCTCTGGTACTGCAATATCCGTTTCCTGTTTCTCTGTGCCAGTATCTGCTCTTATGTCTTTACTAATATCCTCTTCTCTTTTACTTCCCAAATTGCTATTCTGACATCTATCCAGTAGAAAAGACTCTGACTCTGAATCGCCCGTGGTTGAGACGATCCTTACTTCCTGTTCCTCCACAGCATTTTCAAGGTCTTCTGTTCGACTAGAAGCAGAGTCATGGGCGTCCCCATTAGTGCGTGACTGTGAAACAATCACAACATCTGCCTCTTCATCTGAACTCCCTTCAGTGACGTCATTCATCTCATCTACTATATCTGTTGATGCATCTTTTACTTTATCTTCCCTATTCACCTGGACTTTCTCCTCTTCCTTATGTACATCTATGTCTTCATCATTTTCAATCCAGTAATCTACTGGAAATAGATGATTCCATGTAACGTTCTTTGTTTTCCAGAGTCATTACCTTCCACTGTTCCTTTTCCCAAAAATTTATTTCAAATTTGTCATAATAAAATTTCTGTTTCTTTCCTGCCTTTTTCATGTAAGATTTGACTATTTTCATTCTAAGTTTCAGATTTTCCACATATTCTTGTAAGGTTTCATTGTGCTGCTGATTTTCTGTTGCTTCTCTGAATAGTGAATCAATTGGTAGCTTTGGTTTCCTTCCAAACATTAATTCATATGGAGAAAATTTTGTTGATTCATGAGGAGTGCTGTTATATGCAAATACTAAAGATTTGATGTATTTCTTCCAATCAGTTTTTTTATGATTCTCTAGTGTTCCCAACATGTTAATTAAAGTCCTGTTGAAACGCTCCGTAGGGTTGCTTTGCGGATGGTAAACGGTTGTGTGCGTTTTCTTGATATTGAGAAGTTGGCAAAATTCTTGAATAAGTTGACTCTCAAAGTTTGCACCTTGGTCTGAATGAAGTCGAGTTGGAATTCCAAAGTTTAAGACAAAATTGTCCAGGAAAGCTTCCGCTGTAGTTTTGGCCGTTTGATTTTTAGTAGGAATGGCGCAAGCAAACTTTGTAAAGTGGTCCGTAATAACTAAAATGTTCGAAAATCCTCCTTTTGACATTTCCAAAGTAAGATAATCAAAACATACCAATTCCAAAGGATATGTTGATGTAATGTTAATTAGTGGTGCTCTGCTATTTGTTGCTGTTTTTCTACATAAGCATCTATCACACTGTTTAATGTATTTTTCTATGTCTGCAGTCATTCCTGGCCAGAAGAATCTTTCTCTTATCAATTTTGTAGTTCTCTCAATCCCTGGATGGCCCATGTCTGAATGTAGTCCTTTGAGTATATCTTTCCTATAACATTCTGGAATTACCAACTGTTCAATTTTATTTCCATTGTCCTCAATAGTCCTAAATATAAAGTCCCCTTTTAATGTCAAAATTTTTGAAGTTCTTTTTCATTGTTAAGTCTTGTTTGGTGTAGACTTTCTCTATAACCTTCTTATCTATTGCTGCTATTCTCCATTTCCCTATGATTAGATCCTTCATTTGATTTCTGCGTATCTCCCTCAAGTCGATTTGAGCCAAAGGTGTACTAGGGTGATCCATCATGTCTAAGATGTTGTTGTTCATAACTGGCAAACTTTCCATATATGGTGGTATTGATGATGTTCCACAGCAAATCGCTCTCAATGCATTTCTGTCAATCTTTAATCTCTGACCTTCATCCATCTTCAAATCTTCTGGTTCATGCGGATAACGACTTAGCGCATCTGCATCTCCATTCTTGAAACCAGGGCGATACAGAATTTCAAAATCATATTCCCCCAGTGCTGCCGCCCACCGCTGTCCAGTAGCATCCAACTTTGGTGATGTTAAAATGTGGGTAAGTGGATTATTGTCTGTGTAAACTTTAAAGTGATTGCCAGCTAAATAGTCCGAAAATTTATCAGTCACTGCCCATTTCAAAGCTAAATATTCCAATTTATATGTAGAGTAATTTCTTTCAGATTTCGACAAAGATCTGCTAGCATAAGCAATGACCCTTTTGTGGTCTCCTTGTCGCTGATAAAGAACTGCCCCTAAACCGGTATTGCTAGCGTCAGTGTGCAATTCAAATGGCTTATCGAAATCAGGATATGCTAATATGGGAGGAGATGTAAGGAGTTCTTTTAAGTTATCAAAAACAAGTTGTTCTTTTTCTGTCCAGTTCCATTCTTTGTTTTCTGCTTTCTTTTCCTTAGAGCCTCCCTTTGATGTTGGATGGGGGATCAGCTCTGCAAGAGGACGTGTAATCTTTGCAAAATCCTTTATAAATCGGCGATAATAACCTGCAAATGCCAAAAATGAGTGAAGTTCCTGTCCTGATTTAGGTGTTGGCCAATTCCTTATTTTATCTATCTTAGCTGGATCCGTCTCTATACCATCGCCACTAACGACATGCCCTAAAAAGTTGACCCTTTCCTTGACAAAATGACATTTTTCAGCTGCTAGTTTCAAATTACATGATTTCAATCTCGTAAGTACTTCATCAAGGCGTTGCAAATGTTCTTCGAAAGTATTGCTGAATATAATAAGATCGTCTAGGTAGATTATACAAATTTTCATATTCATGGGCCCTAACCTTTTATTAAATTCCCAAAAACCCAATGGGCCTACAGTAAAACTAGTTCTTTCCTTATGGATTTCCTCAACTTCTACTTGGTGATATCCTGATTTCATGTCAATTGTTGTGAAATAACGAGCGCCATGAAGTGAATCTAATATTTCCTCAATTCGGGGTAGGGCATAGGAGTCCTTAACTGTTCTTTCATTTAGCATCCTATAGTCAACACAAAGTCGAAGTTTTCCATTCTTCTTTCGAACAAGAACAATAGGTGAAGCAAATGGTGACTTGGAAGGTCGTATAATACCACATGACAACAGTTGTTCCAAATGAGCCCTAACTTCCTCTATCATTGATGGTGGTACTCTCCTATGTCGCTGTTTGAAAGGTGTAGGATCAATGAGATCTATTCGATGCTTGACTAGATTACATTGCCCAATGTCAGTGTCACTTGTACTAAATATCTCCCTGTGTTTCATGAGTAAATCATATACTTTCTTTTTCTGGTCTTCTGTCAGCATATCATCCTTGTCTATATCTAATTCTCCACGTTGGGCGCCAAATGTAACCAGGTAGCTCTTTCGTGGAATAACAGAAATGAACGAGAAGTGATGTTCAGTTTAGTTCGTCTTTATTACAGTGTTTAAAGACAGGTCCTGTAATTAAATATAATACAAATAATTATTACAATCTTTGAATTACAGAATAATTCAAGCACCTAAGATACAATACATTACAATACATTTAAATTATAGTTATTCAGTAATCGGTTTCATTATGAGATCAGCAGCCAGCTTTATCTTTTAAAATAATACAATTATTAAACAAGACACAAATAATTAACATACATATTGACTTATACAACACAATTACACAAAGTTCACCGAGTATACATACCGATTGTGGATCGGAACCTTTCACACACTCTGCCTCAGTGAAGTGGCTGGTTAGACTGGTTAGCTGCAAATGTTATGAACATTGTGAAAATATGACAAAGAATAGTGAGTGAATAATTTACTAGCCCATTACCAAGATTGTAAAGAGAAAGAAGAACCATCTAAAATTCTGCATGTTTGCATTGACTTTATTAACATAAATAACCCAAAAGCAAAACATTACTAATATTACTAATAAACAAAACCCACAAGTGTTTTACTTAAAAAGTCTTTAAATGAAAATTACAATCAACCAACCTCAAGATAAACCGCCAATTTCATAAGTTCAAACAATAATTTTCT
>CM037787.1:9160241-9190860 GCA_021229015.1 Solen grandis
GAGCTAAAAGCTTTTATTTGGACAGATTATAAGTCTTTAAGGTCCTAAATATTCTGTGATAATTAACGTCAGTTGACGTCATATGACGTCATAAGGTCAAAAAGATTTTTGATATCTACGCGTTTAATTCAAATATGTTGTAAAGTTCTCAGGACCATTGAATTTTAATGGCATATACATTTATCCATGTGCGTTTGAATGCAATGTATTTCATATTAATTTGACGTCATATAACGTCAGATTTGACGTCAGGTCCAAAAGGTTTTATGCAGTATACAGCAATTATTTCTGGACCGATTTACATCAAAATTTCACAGTACGCATATGTAATGCTCTAGTTGTGTATCCGGTGTCCGTTTTCCAAATTAAAAAGGCAATGGTTCTATGGCGAATCCAAGATTCGAAACCATTGACGTCAAATTTTCAAAAACGTATAAAAACGCTTCCAGATGTCTAAGAATGCTGATATTTGGACTGAATATTAGTCTCTATGACTTCCTTCTATTCTGTTAGGGCGAACGTCATTTGACGTCATATGACGTCATAAGGTCAAAAATAATTTCTGATAACTTACGCGTTAATTTCTATATATTGTTAAGGTCCCAGGGCATGACAAATTTTCTGCATATATTTAAGGTAATGAAGATTTCATTTTATTGATTTTCTTATGTCTATGACATCATATGGCATCAAACTTGACGTTGTCTACACAAGTTTGTACGCGGTCATACAGACATTTTTTCTGGACAGATTTTCATCAAAATTTCACAGAATTTGTATGTTACGCTCTAACCGGTGTCCATTTTTTTTTAAATTCGAAAAGGCAAAGGTTTTATGGCTAATCAAAGATTAGAGGCATTGACGTCAAATTTCAGTATAAGTCTATAAGTCTTCTTTATATTCAGAGAAGATGAACGTCATATGACATCATGTGACCTCATAAGGCCAAAGTTATTTTTTTTCTGTTGAAATTTAAATGGTTTTAAGACCTGAAGGCCTTATTTTTGTTTGATTTGCATGAATTCTTATTGAAGGTGTAGCATTTGATCCTGTGGAGCAATGTCACTTCCATTTTGATAAAAATGTTAAGTTCAATCATTGTTTATATTTTGAAAACCTCTAAAGCTGGACCGAAATATGTGACAATCGAATTGTAAGCATTTACAATAAATTTGTTTTGTTACATAGATTATAAGAAAAGGACAAGTTAAATGAAATTTGAAAAAACAAAAACAAAAAAAAAAAACAATGATTTTCAGTTACTTTTGCCATACCCTCCAAGTTAATCGGTTTATTTTTCAAAGTTTATGGAGTTATGGCCCTACAAAACATGTTAAAAGTAGAAATTTGATATCCTTATACTTTCTTCGATTTTAGTGTTTGACAAATGTAGCAGAAAGTCCTATCATTCGTATCAACGAATGAAATTTAGTTCTTTTTTTCTTCCTCTTATATTTGTGTTAATTTGAGGTGTTTGAAAAGAATTTCATATTCATATGACGTCATATAACGTTGAGGTGTTGCCATTGACTCAGAACAATGAAAATTTTATGGCATATATTTCAAACCATGAGCTTTCGGATGCAATGAATTTCATATTCATATGACGTCATATAACGTCAGATTTGACGTCAGGTGAAAAAGTTTGTACGCGGTCTACAGCCATTATTTCTGGACCGATTTTCATCAAATTTTCACAGAATGTTTATGTTAGGCTCTAGTTGTGCCTTTCGATGTCCGTGTTTCCAAATTCGAAAAGGAAATGTTTTATGGCGAATCCAAGATTCGAACTAATCTATATAGACTGTGAATATTAGTCTCTAAATCTTCTTTACATTCTGTAAAGATGTACGCCATATGACGTCACATGACGTCATAATGCTAATAAAACTTTCGTATAAAAACTTAACGGTTTTTAAGCCCTGTAGGCTTTATTTTTTGTATGATTTGCTTGAAATTTTGTCTGAAGATGCAGTATTAGATTTTATGGAGGCATGTCACTTCCGTTTCCGGAAAATACCAAAGGTCAAGGTCATATATAAATTATCGGGTTTTTCTTCGGCCTTAAATATCTCAAAAACGGTAATTATTCTATCGAAACACTATGCGTATAATTGATAGAGCTTAGAAAGACCTTTCAGATGATATTTAGTTTTGATGATCGGGGTTTGAATCGTTGAGTTATGGCGGAAAAATGAAATTTGGTAACCCCCAGTGTGTTTAACAGTTTATACCTCGAAAAATCTTTGATTTTGAAAATATGATGATGAATATTATTTGTAGAGCAATGTTTGACCGTTCTTTTGATGCTTAAAGTTTAATGATTGGCCAAAGATTCATGGAGTTATGGGGAAAAAACGAATTTCGTGCATATAGCTTTGGTGATTTTTTCATTCTTCAGGAGGTTAAAAGCTTATATCTCAAAAAAGTATTAAAATATTCCTAAACATAAAGCTTGTGAAATGTAGAGAATGTTTAGACGAATATTTTGGTACCTTAAGTTTGAAATGATCAAAGTATAAGGAAGTTACATCAAAAATAAGAATTCATAGCCACTTGTAAGAATTTTCATAAAATATCCTACTTTCGCTTTCACCATAATGGAAGCATTTTCGGAAAATGTAAGTTTACAGATATGTAGTAGTCATATAAATTGAAAGAAAAAACGTTTTACTTATATCATATTGATTTCTAGTTAAACAAGTGTACTGTTCCGGGTGGCCGAGTGGTTAGAGCGTCCGCCTCGGGAGCGGGAGGTCTTGGGTTCGAAATACAGAAATACAATATTTCCAACAAATACCCATGTTAAACAATAAATTGTGTATTTATTTAATTCTCACAAGTAATGATTTTTTCCAGAGGTCGTTAGAATCGATGCATTCCGCACTCATTCCAGTGTTGCATTTTGTTATGACTGACGGCTACCATAATCGCTGGTTCCCCAATGTCATATTGTAATTATCACAAAAGCCGATAACCAAATCCATATGGTAGCCGCCAGTTATAACAAAATGCAAAAGTGGAATGAGGGCGGAATGCATCGATACTAGCGACTTCTAGAAAAAAAGAATAACTTGTGAGAATAAAATAAATGCAAAATTTATTGTTTGATATGGGTATTTGTTGGAAATATTGTATTTATGTGAAGTTGCCATTGAAAAGAGCATTGACTGTGATATGCATTGCTTCGGTCACATCGTGTCCGAGTACAGTTTCCATTGAGTTTCATGACTTGTATTGTCTTTTTGTTTATCTTAGATAGAAAATCGACTCGGCAACAAAAGGGCCTATTGTTTCGCGTTGAACAAGCCCGGCATATTTGAAATCGGCTGAAAATTGTTCAGATACGAAGCTCAGAATAGACCATGTCAGTTTTCCTATAGATTTTGAACGGAGAGTTACATACCTTTTCTTATTTTATGATATCAATTTATTTTCTTGAATTGTGAAATTTTGTTATAAAAGTGTTTTGAATTGTTACTTTGTATCATTGGGGGGTCCACGCCGGTAGCCTGTGCGTGATACTGCACTGTGGCAGCACTATAACAGCATTAAGTAGACATCGTCTCAAATGACTAAAATACTGTCGGTGGGACGTTCAACCCAGAAAAAAAAACTAAACAAATGTTGACAATGATTTAATGTTTTGTCAAATCATTTTATTTACGTTACATATACATATCAGTTGCAGAAATTCGTTACCCACAATCCTTGAGCGTTTTGACATATGTCATTTAGACCGTTGTTGAAACATTGCAATTTCCCGACTTTATTGTTGCATCAATCGATAAATGTTGTACAAGCTATATTCCAATTTATGATAAATGATAACCTATGTGAAAATATATGTTATAGTACAATGTAATTTAATTGCCAGCTTGAGATACCATGAGCGTGTATAAGTGTAGACGTTTGAAACAAATAATCAACACATGTCATCCGTTCAAGACGCTGCAAGCGAATTTGTCCGTTATCTAAAGGCGCAAAATGGAGAAACTTTGTGTAATACAGTCGTCTCGATCGTATGTACAAGCGTTATTGGAATTTTAACTCACGAGGCTACACGCGTCGACGATTCTATTGCATGGTAGCATTTACTTTTTTATTCCCGCGACTGTACACGAAAATAAAAAAAGAATTTTGATATGCAGAATTAATAGGTTTAAGTTTAATTGCTTATATTTTGAATACCTATAAAACTAGACTCAAATATGCTACAATGGAATTGTCGGGATTTTCAGGCCATTTATTTTGGTAACTAGAATACTAAACTTGGTAAAGTTATAGGAAAGCAATATCACAAAGTTCATGCATGAGAAGTCCATACGAAAAAAAAAAATAAAAGGTAGGGAATTTAATATATATTCTTTCTGACGGTATTAATCTTTATATTTTTCAATGTTAGCAGAAAGTCCTATCATTCGTATCAACGAATGAAATCTAGTTAGGACTTTCTGCCTAAAGCAGAAAGTCCTATTGGGTTTGTACTGTTTATTAGGACTTTCTGCCCTTTCGGCAGAAAGTCCTATTGGGTTTGTTATGTTTATTCTTCTTCTTCTTCTGCTTCTTCTTATTATTCTTTTTTTCTTCCTAACTAAACGCTTATTTTTCTATGTTGCAATACTCCTAGGACGATGAAAATTTTTATGACTTTTTAGTCACGTGAGGAAATTTTGATTTCTATGATTTTCATATGCCTATGACGTCAAATGACGTCAAAATTTTAAATATGCTACAAAAGTTTGTACGCGGTCTACAGCCATTGTTTGTGAACCGATTTTCATCAAAATTTCACAGAATGTGTATGTTAGGCTCTAGTTGTGCATCCGGTGTCCGTTTTTCCAAATTCGAAAAGGCAAAAGTTTCATGGCGAATCCAAGATTCGAACTAATGACGTCAAATTTCAAATGCGTATAAAATCGCTTCTAGAAGAGCAAGAAAGCTGATATTTGGACTGAATATTAATCTCTAGGTCTTCTTTATATTCTGAAAAGATGAACACCAAATGACGTCACATACGTCATAATGCTATTAAAACTTTCGTATTAAAACTTAACGGTTTTTAAGCCCTGTAGGCTTCATTTTTTGTATGATTTGCTTGAAATTTTGTCTAAAGATGCAGTATTAGATTTTATGGAGCCATGTCACTTTCGTTTCCGGAAAATCCCAAAGGTCAAGGTTATATATCAATTATCGGCTTTTTCTTCGGCCTTAAATATCTCAAAACGGTAAATATTCTATCGAGACACTATGCGTATAATTTGTAGTGCTTAGAAAGACCTTTCAGATGTATTTAGTTTTTGATGATCGGGGTTGAATTGGTTGAGTTATGGCGGAAAAATGAAAATTTGGTAACCCCCATTGTGTTTAACAGTTTATACCTCGAAAACCTTTGATTTTTCAAAATATGATGATGAATATTATTTGTAGAGCAATGTTTGGCAGTTCTTTTGATGCCTAAAGTTTAATGATTGGCCAAAGATTGATGGAGTAATGGGAATAAAACGAAATTCGTGTATGTAGCTTTGGTGAATTTTTCATTTTTCAGGTGGTTTAAGAGCTTGTATCTCAAAAAGTATTAATAATATTCCTAAACATAAAGCGTGTGAAATGTAGAGAATTATTAGACGATTATTGTGGTACCTTAAGTTTTGAAATTGAACAAAGTATAAGGAAGTTACATCAAAAATAAGAATTTAAACATGTAGAATTTCAGCGATTCTGCCGTGTTGTCAATCTTTTACGGCTAATATCCCAAAGCTCATTAGAAAAAAGTCCACACCTTAAGCAAGTGAGATGTAGAGAATTTTAAGCGATTATTTTTGGTACCTAGAGTTTTAAAATTGATTAAAGTATAAGGAAGTTACATCAAAAATACGAATATAAACCCAAGTGTAAGAATTTTCGAGAAATATCCTACTTTCGCTTTTACGTTAATTGAAGCATTTTCGGAAAATATGTAAGTTTACAGCTATGTATTAGTCATATAAAGTGCAAAAAACTTTTTACTTATATCATATTGATATTACTAGCTAAACAAGCGTACCCTTTCCGGTGGCCGAGTGGTTAGAGCGTCCGCCTCGGGAGCGGAAAGTCGTTGGTTCGATCCCCGACCCAACATACCAAAGTTGTAAAAAATGGTACTGTTATAGCTTCCTGACTTGGCGCTCAGTATAAAGGGTATTTGCAGGACTGGTTAGCGCGGTATCAGGATGATGTGACTGGGTGTGGTATCATGCCACATGTCTACGGCGTGATACTGCAGTGTGGTAGTCCTATACCCGCATGAAGTAGGCAACGTGACTGGCTGAATTACTGTCGGTGGGACGTTAAACCCAACAAACAAACTGATATCATATATGGCAGTGTTTACTACACCGATCACTACACACGAGGTGTGCACACTGGCGCATGTTGACGTCTTTTGTAAACGTTTATTAAAGTTGTTTAAATAATCATGTTTATAGATAAACATTTACATAAGAATAAGGAGTTTCGGAAATATTTTTTGCAAAGGGACTTTTAAGGAAAGAAAAAGATGCTTAATTAAATACTAAAATACAAGTATAGTTTATTAGGTTTAACGTCCCACCGACAGTATTTAAGTCTTTTGGAGACAATGTCTACTTGAGACAAATGTAGTGTTGTCACACTGCACAGTATCACGTCGTAGACAGTTGGCATGATACCACACCCAGTCACATTATCCGGACACCGGGCCATCAGTCCTGGAACAACCCTTATTAAGCTGAGAGCTCAACCAAGGGAGCTATACCAGTACCTATGTTTACGAATTTGGTAAATACAAGAATTGAAATAATTGATATAACGTTTTTAAACAACTTACAGATCATGTGTTATCTCGTTTGATTTGGTATTTCCGGGGTATTCCTAGCCTTGATATCTTCCGCTGACACCGACTTTTTTAAACGATTATTTTTTACATATTTCGTTCTTTCCTTAATGTCAATCAGTTGATATTTTCTGATTTCTCAACTAATTAAAACAAGATAAATAAATTTAAAAAAACAGCCATCACATAAATTGATTGAAATCTGAAAAAGAAATGAGCCGACGGTCAAAAAATGCGCGAAATTTATGTGTTACATCCATATTTGGAAAGCACGTGCACGTGTGTGAATAGTTTAACAACACGCTGACGTAACACTTATATGTCGCCATCTTCTAATATAGCAGCATAACGTAGTAATAGGGCGGGGCAAACTCTAAGTTAGTCAGTGTTAATTAAGTATAGGTTAGTGTTTCTTTAGTAAGCATTAATGAAATTAAATCGGTGTGGCGCGGCAAAGCCGCACGACCGATTTAATGGACTTAATGCTTATTAAATAACACTAACCTACTTAGTGTTTGGAATTATGTTTTGAAATTTAACGCAGTCGCACATTCCAAATATAGTATTGATTTTTTAGACTCCGCCCTATCAACCTGTTCCCGGCGTGAATTACATCACGTGACATGTAGCATGTTATGTCAAAGGTCAATGCGTCGCTCTAGCTGTGTATATCTATGTAGATCTACGCTCCAAATGATCATTGAACCGGAAGCCGACTTTGATCTCTTCGGCAAAAAAGTGGTGATTGAAATTTGAATAAAAGATACTGTTTAGAAAGGTTCATATATCTGCACCTATATATGTTCTGTTTTGGACATTTTTTTTTTATTAAAGTAACCCTTGTTTGTTAGTGTGTTTTTTTTCTTCTCTTCTCATTATTTATATACATTTTTCAATTTGAATTTATTTAATCGGATATTTACTTAATCGCTTTGTTTAGTAATTAGTTATATATTGCCCATTCTGTGTTAACATGTGTAGACATTGAAATTACACAAGTGTCTTTAAAGCGATGACCGATACTAATGTTGTTAGAACTTGTGGTCAAACCCTCTTACTTATTTTTTAAAATCTTCAATGTTGTATCACCATTACTTAGGCAATAATACATATTTAAACTAAACTTAGCGGAAGGGCAGAGTTCTTTTGTTATTTTGGATTAATCAGAATGCTGGTGAGTGATTGTTTGTTCTCTATGGTTGCTGTGTATTATTTTTTGTCGATGTTCATGCGTTCACATCAAAAATCCCTGTAACACGTTACACATGCGTGCTGTAAGGGACATTGGCATCCAAACTTACCCTCATTAGATAGATCTATTCAAGAGAAATAATTCTGTACATTTTAAACATGGAGTCACCCGACTACTTTTTGACCTATTTAAGGCCAAATAACATGCGTATGAATTAAGTGCACCGGTCGGCTTGAAGCTGGTTTTAAATTTATCAGTTGATTTAGCGGAATAATGTTTAGTGACAAGTTGATGCGGATTAAATGAATTAAATGGAGACAAAATTTTGAAAAAATGGAATGATTTCATTGGACAAAATATTTTTTCAAACACTAAGAGAGAATTAAACAGTTAAGAACCCGTCACTCGCTACGCTCATTCTGGCTTCTTAACTGTTAAATTCTCTCTTAATAAACACTAACTATAACGTAATACAGTCGTCTCCATCGTATGTACAAGCATTATTGAAATTTAACTCACGAGGTTACACGCGTCGACGAATCTATTGCATGGTAGCATTTACGGTTTTATTCCCGCGACTGTACACAAAATTAAAAAAAAATAGAATTTTGATATGCAGAATTAATAGGTTTAAGTTTAATTGTTTTTTAAAACCTATAAAACTAGACCCAAATATCTACAATTGAATTGTAGGGATTTTCAGGACATTTATTTTGGTACCTAGAATACTAAACTTGGAATCTCTCAGCCCCTCACCGCTGTGGGTTCGAATTCCGGTAGGGACTTCGGATTTTTCATGTGAGGAAGCCTTCCAGCTGGCTTGCGGTAGGTCGGTGGTTATATCCGCGTATCTTTGTGTACTCGGGGTCTTCCTCCACCTGTAATTAGCTGGACGTCCTATATGATTGAAATACTATCACAGCGACGGTAAACCCCAATACAACAACAACAACAACTAAAATTGGTCAAGTTATAAGAAAGCGATATCAAAATAAAGATTTATTTATTTTGCATATTTTAGGAAATATAATATATATTCTTTCTAACGGTATTAATCTTTACATTTCAAAATGTTGCAGAAAGTCCTATCATTCGTATCAACAATGAAATCTAGTTCTTCTTCTTCTTATTATTATTATTATTCTTTTTTTCTTCCAACTAAACGCTTATTTTTCAGGAAATTTTGATTTCTATGATTTTCATATGCCTATGACGTCATATGACGTCACATTTGAAATATGCTACAAAAGTTTGTACGCGGTCTACAGCCATTGTTTGTGAACCGATTTTCATCAAATTTTCACAGATTGTGTATATTAAGTTCTAGTTGTGCATCCCCGTGTCCGTTTTTCAAAATTCGAAAAGTCCATGGTTCTATAGCGAATCCAAGATTCGAACCAAGGTCGTAAATTTTTAAATGCTTATAAAATCTGTCCTATTTAAGAAAGAAAGTTGATATTTAGTCAGTATATAGGTCTCTAGAAGTTTTAAAAATTTTGTGAAAATATTTGTCATATGACGTCACGTGACGTCATTATATGATAATGTATTTCTAATATTAACAAGAATATTTCTATATGTTGAAATTGTCGAAAGGCAATGAAAATTTAAAGACACATGCTTCAAACGCTGAAATTTTGATTTCTAAGATTTTCATATGCCTTTGACGTCATATGACGTCACACTGGAAATATGCAACAAAAGTTTGTACGCGGTCTACAGCCATTGTTTATGAACCGATTTTCATCAAATTTTCACAGAATGTGTATATTAAGTTCTAGTTGTGCATCCCGGTGTCCGTTTTTCAAAATTCTAAAAGTCCAAGGTTCTATAGCGATTCCAAGATTCGAACCAAGGTCGTACATTTTCAAATTCTTATAAAATCGGTCCTATTTGAGATAGAAAGATGATATTGGGTCAGTATATAGGTCTCTGGGAGTCTTAAACATTTTGTGAAAATAAATGTCATATGACGTCACGTGACGTCATTATATGATAATGAATTTCTAATTCTAACAAGATTATTTCTATATCTTGAAATTTATGAAGGGCAATGAAAAATTAATGCCGCATGCTTCAGATGCTGTAATTTCGATTTCAAAGATTTTCAGAAGCCTATGACGTCATATTACGTCACATTTGAAATTGACTACGAAAGTTTGTACACGGTCCAGAGCCATTATTAATGGGCCGATTTTCATCAAATTTTCACAGAATGTGTATATTAAGTTCTAGTTGTGCATCTCGTTGTCCGTTTTTCAAAATGCGAAAAGTCCATGGTTCTATAGCGAATTCAAGATTCGAACCAAGGTCGTCAATTTTTAAATGCTTATAAAAACTGTCCTATTTGAGATAGAAAGTTGAAATTTTGTCAGTTAGTATGTCTCTGGGTGTCTTAACAATTATGTGAAAATAAACGTCATATGACGTCACGTGACGTCATTTGTTTCTTACTATTATTCTTTTCTTCTTCCTAACTAAACGCTTATTTTAATATGTTGCAATAGTCCTAGGACGATGAAATGTTTATGGGTTATTAGGCATGTGAGGAAATTTGATTTCACCCCTACTGCATATATGTAGCCATATCTCAATAAATATCGATTTTTGTAAATATATGTATGAATAAGAATTATAGCTGAATAATTGACGTTTCCAAAGATATTTAGTTTATTAAAATTGGTTTACGCAATACAAAGTTATAAGCAAAACAACTAAATGAAATGAAGCTAATTTTGCTGATAATATGCTGTTTTCTTGAGGTTTAACAGTCAATATCTCAGAAACGACTGAAGATAAGTTTATACATTATGCGTATAAAATGTAGCATGTTTTAAGAGCTTTCTAACGGTACCAAGTTTATTGAAATTGGACTTCATATAAGAAAGTTACATGGAAAATAAGATATTTCATAATCATGCATCATAAAAATATGGAAAAGGTCACGCGCAGGGGTCACCAGGCTTAAATACTTGCGCAACGACTTAAAAAAAAAAAAAATATCAAATTGCAATTGATGGGCTATATCTTGATTTTGTTCTTTTTTTTTTTGTTGTTGTTGTTTTTTGTCGAATGTTGACTGTTTCCAAAATAAGCATTGAAGTTAATACATGTACAACGGCACAAGACAAAAATCCGTATTTGCAACACTATGTAGCTAGCGAGCAGTTTGCAAGCCTTGAAAAATTCACACGCAGCCCCACATTTTAGACCATCTAAAAACTGCATTGTTATGCTAACGATATTCATATTGCATCAGTTTGTAGGCTGGGATGTTACCTTTCAAAATATCACCATAGTTCGAAATTCCAGGAATTTATGGCAAAACTACGGAAGCCCAAACACGCCAAAATCGCTAAATACGATTAACTACGTTACAGGTGTCGAAAGGATATAGCACTATACAAATAGTCAATACTTCTTCCTAATGAGGCTAAAATTAAACAAGGTTACAACTGAGCTGGAGTGATGAAATTCTATGTGTGATGAAAGTTAGAAACTTACATTTGAACACTGTTTCATTTTTCTTTCATGTCATATGACATAGTATAAATGTTGTATGTAAACTACATGTGCAAGATATGGGCGGACTTTTATTAAAATTCACAGAATGTGTTCTATTTGTGCTATTTTATATAGAAATAGAGGAGATAGAAAGTTGCAATTTGGACAGATTATCTATTATGTCATCTTCTATATATACTATATAAAGCAGATGTTGCAGAAAGTCCTATCATTCGTTTAAACGAATGACATCTAGTTCTTCTTCTTATTATTCTTTTTTTCTTCCTCTTATGTTTGTGTTAATTTTGAGGTGTTGCCATTGTATCAGAACAATGAAAATTTTTATAGCATATATTTCGAACCATGAGCTTTCGGATACAATGAATTAATATATTCATATGACGTCATATAACGTCAGATTCGACGTCAGGTGAAAAAGTTTGTACGCGGTCTACAGCCATTATTTCTGGACCGATTTTCATCAAACTTTCACAGAATGTGTATGTTAGGCTCTAGTTGTGCCTTTCGGTGTCCGGTTTTCCAAATTCGAAAAGGCAAAGGTTTTATGGCGAATCCAAGATTCGAACCATTGACGTCAAATTTCAAATGCGTATAAAATCGCTTACAGATGAGCTACAAAAGATGATATTTAGACAGGATATAAGTCTCCAGGTTTCCTTAATATTCTCAGAAGATGAATGACATATGACGTCGTATGACGTCATGAGGTGAAAAGTAATTTCTAAATTTTACATGTAAACTTCTATATGTTTAAAAAAAAGGTCCGAGCACCTTGAAAATTTAATAGCATATGCTTCCGGTAAAACATTTTGCATTTCATTCATTTTCATCTGTTTCTGACGTGTTTTTACGTCAAACTTGTCGTCGTCTTAAAATATTTGTACGCGGTCTATAGCCTTTTTTTTCTGGGCCGATTTTCACCAAAATTTCACAGAATGTGTATGTTAGGATCTAGTTGTGCATCCCTGTGTCCGTTTTTTAAAATTCGAAAAGGCAATGGTTTTATGGCGAATCCAAGATTCGAACTATTGACGTCAAATTTCAAATGCGTATAAAATCGCTTACAGATAAGCTAGAAAGATATTATTTTAAAAGAATATAAGTCTCTAGAATATATTTACATTCTCAATATATGAACGTCATATGACGTCATATGACGTCATGAAGTGAAAAGAAATTTCTAAATTTTACGTGTTAATTTTTATATGTTGAAAACGTCCGAGCACCTCGAAAATTTAATAGCAAATGCTTCAGATAAAACATTTTGCATTTCAATAATTTTCATTTGACTATGACGTGTTTTGACGTTAAACTAGACGTCGTTTTAAAATATTTGTACGCGGCCTACAGCCATTATTTCTTGGCCGATTTTCATCAAAATTTCACAGAAAATGTGTATTTTAGGCTCTAGTTGTGCATCCCGGTGTCCATTTTTCCAAATTCGGAAATGCAATGGTTTATTGGCGCATCCAAGATTCGAACCATTGACGTCAAATTTCATATACGTATAAAATCGCTTCCAGATGAGTTAGAAATCTGATATTTGGATAGTCTATAAGTCTCCAAGTCTGCTTTATATTCTATGAAGATGAACGTCATTTGACGTCAGATGACGTCATAAGTTCAAAAAGAATTTCTGATATATACGCGTTAATTCAAATATGTTGTTAACTTCCCAGGACCATGGAAATTTAATAGTTTATACATCAATCCATGAGCTTCAGAATGCAACGTATTCCATAATAATGTAACGTTATATCACGTAAGATTTGATATCAGGCAAAAAGGTTTTACGCGGTGTACAGCCATTATATTTTGACCGATTTTCATCAACTTTTCACAGAATGTATATGTAACGCTCTTGTTGTGTATTCCTTGTTCGGTTTTCCAAATTCGAAAAGGCAATGGTTCTATGGCGAATCCAAGTTTCGAACCATTAACGTCAAATTTCAAATACGTATAAAATCGCTTTCATATGATTTAGAAAGTGGATATTTGGACGGAATATTAGTCTTTTAGACTTATTTCTATTATGTGAGGATTAACGTCATTTGACTTCATAAGGTCAAAAAGAATGTTTGATATCTAAGCGTTAATTTCTATATGTTGCAAAGTTCCAATGGGGCATGAAAAATTTACTTGATTTATTTAAGATACCTAATATTTCATTTCATTGATTTTCTTATGCCTATGACGTCATATGACATCAAACTTGACGTCTACAACAGTTTGTACGCGATCTGCAGCCATTATTTTAGGACGGATTTTCATCAAAATTTCACAGAATGTGTATGTTACGCCTAAGATGTGCCAACCCGTCTCCGTTTTACCAAATATGCAAAAGCAAGGATTTTGTTGGGCATCCTTACTTTATTTTTCAAAATATTGAAAAGACCGAGGTTCTGTGGTGAAACCAAGTTTCCAAAATATGACCTCGGAATTAAGTTTAGTATTTCAGAGACCCTATTCGAGGTAAAAAGCTGAATTTCATACATGCTGTAATTCAAAACGTTTTCTTTAGATTTCCATAGGCCAATTAATTACATAATTTATGACATCAGAATAGACGTCAGATAAAAAAAGTTTGTAAGCGCTCTACAGACATTATGAATTGATGAATTCGTCTAAAATTTTCAAAGAATGTATAGGTTACACTCTAGAAACCTAATATTTTCTGCGTATTCCATATCAATAATTTTCAGTTTGATTGAGATTTTAACGGTTTACAGAAAGTCCTATCGTTTGCCGTGCAAATGAAATCTAGTTCTTCTTCTTCTTATTATTCTTTTTTTCTTCCTAACTAAACGCTTATTTTTCTATGTTGCAATACTCCTAGGACGATGAATTTTTTATGACTTATTAGTCACGTGAGGAAATTTTGATTTCTATGATTTTCATATGCCTATGACGTCATATGACGTCACATTTGAAATATGCTACAAAAGCTTGTACGCAGTCTACAGCCATTGTTTGTGAACCGATTTTCATCAAATTTTCACAGAATGTGTATATTAAGTTCTAGTTGTGCATGCCCCTGTCCGTTTTTCAAAATTCGAAAAGTCCATGGTTCTATAGCGAATCCAAGATTCGAACCAAGGTCGTAAATTTTTAAATGCTTATAAATTCTGTCCTATTTAAGATAGAAAGTTGATATTTTATCAGTATATAGGTCTCTAGAAGTTTTAAACATTTTGTGAAAATAAATGTCATATGACGTCACGTGACGTCATTATATGATAATGTATTTCAATATTAACAAGAATATTTCTATATGTTGAAATTGTCGAAGGGCAATGAAAATTTAATGACACATGCTTCAAACGCTGTAATTTTGATTTCTATGATTTTCATATCTCTATGACGTCATATGACGTCACACGTGAAATAAGCTACAAAAGTTTGTACGCGGTCCAGAGCCATTATTTATGAACCGATTTTCATCAAATTTTCACAGAATGTGTATATTAAGTTCTAGTTGTGCATCCCGGTGTCCGTTTCTCAAAATTCGAAATTGCCAAGGTTCTATAGCGAAACCAAGATTCGAACCAAGGTCGTAAATTTTCAAATGCTTATAAAATCAGTCCTTTTTGAGATAGAAAGTTGATATTTGGTCAGTATGTAGGTCTCTCGGAGTCTGAAAAATATTTTGAAAATTTGCATCATATGACGTCACGTGACGTCATTATATGAAAATATATTACTAACATTAACAAGATTATTTCTATATGTTGAAATGGTCGAAGAGCAATAAAAATTTAATGACATATGTTTCACACGATATAATTTCTATTTCAATATTTTTTATAAGCATATGACGTCATATGACGTCACACTTTACATATTCTACAAAAGTTTGTACGCGGTCTACAGCCATTACATATAAACCGATGTTCATCAAATTTTCACAGAATGTGTATATTAAGATCTAGTTGTGCATCCCGCTTTCCGTTTTTCAAAATTCTAAAAGACCATGGTTCTATGGAGAATCCAAGATTCGAACCGAGGTCGTTAATTTTCAAATGCTTATAAAATCGGTCCCATATGAGATAGAATATTGATATTTGAACATTGTGTAGGATTATGGATGACTGAACGATTTTGTGAAAATGAACGTCATATGACGTCAGATGACGTCAATACATGAAAATCTATTTCTAATATTTACAAGAAAATTTCTATATGTTAAAATGGTCCATGGGAATGGAAATTATATGACATTTTGCTTCAAATGTTGATATTTTTAATTCTACAGTTTTCATATGCCTATGACGTCATATGACGTTACACTTGCCAGATGCTACAAAAGTTTGTACGCGGTCTACAGCCATTGTTTATGAACCGATTTTCATAAAAATTTCACAGAAAGTGTATATTAGGTTATAGTTGAGCATCCCGGTGTCCGTTCTTCCAAATTCAAAAATGCAAAGGTTTTATGGCGGATCCAATATTCGAACCATTGGCGTCAAATTTTAAATACGTATAAAATCGTTTCCAGATGAGTTAGAAATCTAATATTTGGAAAGTAAATAAGTCTCCAAGAGTGCTTTACATTCTCTGAAGATGAACGTCATTTGACGTCATATGACGTCATAAGGTCAAAAATTATTTCTGATATATACGCGTAAATTTAATATGTTGTTAACTTCCCAGGACCATGAATCTTATGGTATATACTTTAGAAATGCTTTAAAATGCAATGTAATTCATATTAATTTGACGTTATATCACATCAGATTTGACGTCAGGACAAAAAGGTTTTACACGGTGTACAGCCATTATTTTTGGACCGATTTTCAGCAAATTTCAAAGAATGTATATGTAACGCTCTAGTTGTGTATCCCGGGTCCTGTTTTACAAATTCGAAAAGACGAACAGGCAATGGTTGTATGGCGAATCCAAGTTTCGAAACATTGACGTCAAATTTCAAAAAGAATGTTAATATATCTACGCGTTAATTTCTATATGTTGCAAAGTTGCAAGGAGCATGAAAAAATTACTTGATATATTTAAGATACTTAATATTTCATTTCATTGATTTTCTTATGCCTATGATGTCATGTGACATCAAACTTGACGTTATCTACACACTCTTGTACGCGGTCTACAGCCATCATTACAGGATGGAATTCGAATTGTAAGCGTTTTAAATAAATTTGATTTGTAACATAGATTATAAAAATAGTCCAAGTTAAATAAATCGATATAAAAAAATGATTTTCAGTTACTTTTGCAATTTCCTCCAAGTTAAACGGTTTATTTTTCAAAGTTCATTTAAGTTATGGCCATACAAAAGCAAGTTAAAGGATGCAATTTCATATCCTCTTACTGTTTTTGCTTTTAAGTATTTGACAAATGTAGCAGAAAGTCCTATCATTCGTATCAACGAATGAAATCTAGTTAGGACTTTCTGCCCTTTCGGCAGAAAGTCCTATTGGGTTTGTACTGTTTTTTATTATTCTTCTTCTTATTATTCTTTTTTTCTTCCTCTTATATTTGTGTTAATTTCGATATGTTGCCATTGACTCAGAACAATGAAAATTTTATGGCATATATTTCAAACCATGAGCTTTCGGATGCAATGAATATCATATTTATATGACGTCACATAAGGTCAGATTTGACGTCAGGTGAAAAAGTTTGTACGCGGTCTAAAGCCATTATTTCTGGACCGATTTTCATCAATATTTCACAGAATGTGTATGTTAGGCTCTAGTTGTGCCTTCCGGTTTCCTTTCGACAAAATTCGAAAAGGCAATGTTTCTATGGCGAATCCAAGATTCGAACCATTGACGTCAAATTTCAAATGCGTATAAAATCGCTTAAAAATGAGCTAGAAAGATGATATTTGGACAGAATATAAATCTCAAGGGTAACTTTACATTCTCTGAAGAAAAACGTCATATGACGTCATATGACGTCATGAGGTGAAAGGTAATTTCTAATATTTACGTGTTAATTTTTATATGTTGTACAAGTCCGAGCACCTTGAAAATTTAATAGCATATGCTTCAGATAGAACTGTTTGCATTTCAATAATTTCATGTGACTATGACGTGCTTTGACGTCGTCTAAAAATGTTTGTACGCGATCTACATCAATTATTTCTGGGCCGATTTTCATCAAAATTTCACAGAATGCGTATGTTAGGCTCTAGTTGTGCCTTCCGGTGTCCGCTTTTGAAAATTCGAAAATGCAATAGTTCTTTGGCGAATCCAAGATTCGAACCATTGACGTCAAATTTAAAATGCGTATAAAATCGCTTACAAATTAGCTAGAAAGATGATATTTGGACAGAATATAAATCTCAAGGGTTACTTTACATTCTCTGAAGATAAACGTCATATGTGAAAGGTCATTTCTAATTTTTATGTGTTAATTTTTATATGTTGTTTACGTCCGAGCATTGAAAATTTAATAGCATATGCTTAAGATAGAATTTTTTCCATTTCAATAATTTTTATTTGACTATGACGTGTTTTGACGTCAAACTTGACGTCGTCTAAAAATGCTTGTACGCGGTCTATAGCCATTTTTTCTGGGCCGATTTTCATTAATATTTCACAGAATGTGTATGTTAAAGTCTAGTTGTACATTCCGGTGTCCGTTTTTCCAAATTCGAAAATGCAAAGGTTTTATGGCGGATCCAAAATTCGAACCATTGACGTCAAATTTCAAATACGTATAAAATCGTTTCCAGATGAGTTAGAAATATAATATTATATTTGGATAGTATATAAGTCTCCAAGAGTGCTTTACATTCTATGAAGATGAACGTCACATGACGTCATATGACGTCATAAGCTCAAAAATAATTTCTGATATATACGCGTTAATTTAAATATGTTGTTTACTTCCCAGGACCATGGAAATCTAATGGTATGTACATCAATCCATGTGCTTTAGAATGCAATGTAATTCATATTAATGTGACGTTATATCACGTAAGATTTGACGTCAGGACAAAAAGGTTTTACGCGGTGTACAGGCATTATTTTTGGACCGATTTTCATCAAAATTTCACAGAATGTATATGTAACGCTCTATATGTGTATCCCGGGTCCCTTTTTACAAATTCGAAAAAGCAATGGTTCTATTGCGAATCCAAGTTTCGAACCATTGACGTCAAATTTCAAATACATATAAAATCGCTTCCAGATGATTTAGAAAGTTGATATTTGGACTGAATATTAGTCTTTGAGACTTATTCATATTCTGTGAGGATTAATGTCATTTGACATCATAAGGTCAAAAAGAATGTTAATATATCTACGCGTTAATTTCTATATGTTGCAAAGTTGTAAGGAGCATGAAAAAATTACTTGATATATTCAAGATACTTAATATTTCATTTTATTGATTTTCTTATGCCTATGACGTCACATGACATCAAACTTGACGCTGTCTACACAAGCTTTTACGCGGTTTTCGGCAATTATTACAGGATGAAATTCGAATTGTAAGCAATTTAAATAAATTTGATTTGTAACATAGATTATAAAAATAGTCCAAGTTAAATAAATCGATATAAAAAAAAAAGATTTTCAGTTACTTTTGCCATATCCTCCAAGTTAAACGGTTATATTTTTCAAAGTTTATTTAAGTTATGGCCATACAAAAGCAAGTTAATGGCTGGAATTTCATATCCTTTTACTTTTTTAGCTTTTAAGTGTTTAACAAATGTAGCAGAAAGTCCTATCATTCGTATCAACGAATGAAATCTAGTTATTATTATTATTATTCTTTTCTTCCTCACGGATTTTCATATGTTGCAATCATCCTAGGAGAATGAAATTTCGATGGCATATTATTCATATGCGTAATAAAAAAATTCTATAATTTTCATATCCCTATGACGTCATATGACGTCACACTTGGCAATTTGCTACTAAAGTTTTTACGCGGTCCAGAGCGATAATTAATAAACCGATTTTTATGAAATTTTCACAGAATGTGTATATTACGTTCTAGTTGTGCATCTCGGTGTCCGTTTTTCAAAATTCGAAAAGCACAAGGTTCTATGGCGAATGCAAGATTCAAACCAAGGACGTCAAATTGATAAATGCTCATAAAATCGTCCCTAAATGAGACAGAAGGTTGATATTTTGTCAGTATATAGATCTCCGATAGATTTAAATATTTTGTGAAAATAGACGTCTTGTGACGTCATATGACGTCATCAAATTCCTAATTTTTAAACACATAATTATATATGTTAATATGGTCCAAGGACAATGAAATTTTGATGTCTTATTCTCCAAGAGATGTTATTTTGATTTCTATGATTTTCATATAGCTATGACGTCATATGACGTCACACGTGAAATAAGCTACAAAAGTTTGTACGCGGTCCAGAGCCATTATTAATGAACCGATTTTCATCAAATTTTCACAGAATGTGTATATTAAGTTTTAGTTGTGCATCCCGGTGTCCGTTTCTCAAAATTCGAAAAGTCCAAGGTTCTATAGCGATTCCAAGATTCGAACCAAGGTCGTAAATTTTCAAATTCTTATAAAATCGGTCCTATTTGAGATAGAAAGGTGATATTGGGTCAGTATATAGGTCTCTGGGAGTCTTAAATATTTTGTGAAAATAAATGTCATATGACGTCACGTGACGTCATTATATGATAATGAATTTCTAATTCTAACAAGATTATTTCTATATGTTGAAATTTTTGAAGGGCAATGCAAATTTAATGCTGTATGCTTACGATGCTGAAAATTCGATTTCAATGATTTTCAGAAGCCTATGACGTCATATGACGTCACATTTGAAATTGACTTAGAAAGTTTGTACACGGTCCAGAGCCATTATTAATGGGCCGATTTTCATCAAATTTTCACAGAATGTGTATATTAAGTTCTTATTGTGTATACCGGTGTCCGTTTTTCAAAATTCGAAAAGTCCATGGTTCTATAGCGAATCCAAGATTCGAACTAAGGTCGTAAATTTTTAAATGCTTTTAAAATCTGTCCTATTTAAGATAGAAAGTTGATATTTAGTCAGTATATAGGTCTCTAAGAAGTTTTAAACATTTTGTGAAAATAAATGTCATATGACGTCACGTGACGTCATTATATGATAATGTATTTCTTATATTAACAAGAGTATTTCTATATGTTGAAATTGTCGAAGGGCAATGAAAATTTAATACCATGCTCAAGTTTAATTTTAAGGTTTAAAAAGACTACAAAAGTTTGTACACGGTCCAGAGCCATTATTAATATGCCGATTTTCATCAAATTTTCACAGAATGTGTATATTACGTTTTTATTGTGTATACCGGTGTCCGTTTTTCAAAATTCGAAAAGTCCAAGCATCTATGGCGGATCCAAGATTCGAACCAAGGTTGTCAATTTTTAAATGCTTATAAAAACTGTCCTATTTGAGATAGAACGTTGAAATTTTGTCAGTTAGTAGGTCTCTGGGTGTCTTAACAATTATGTGAAAAATAAACGTCATATGACGTCACGTGACGTCATTTTATTATTATTATTATTCTTTTCTTCTTCCTAACTAAACGTTTATTTTAATATGTTGCAATAGTCCTAGGACGATGAAATTTTTATGGGTTATTAGGCACGTGAGGAAATTTTTATTTCAATTATTGTCAGCACCTATGACGTCACATGACGTCACAACTAAAAACAGTGAAAAATGGTGTTCGCGCTCTACTGCTGCCATTTATGATCAGATTTTCTTCAAATTTTTACAGATGGTACATCTTGAAACTAAGGTGTGAATATTTTGTCAGCTAACCATAATTCCGAAAAACCGAAGTATTGTGGCTGAAGTAAGATTCGAACATAGGACCAACAATTTTATTTTAGGGTTAAAGAATTTCGGAATGAGATAGAAAGTTGAAACTTACACAGTTTGCAGTTCTGCATAATTTCTTAATATATTTTGAATGGTGACGTCATATGACGTCATAAACATACTACTACTACTTATTTTTTTTTTCTTCGTAACTAAAGGCTTATTTTACGCGGAATATAATGTCAGTTGTTCAGCATGAACATGAAATACTACCAGAGGTGAGTCATTACATGAAACTTCTATCTCCTGCTTTTTGCATTAACGCAGGTTGCAGAAAGTCCTATCATTCGTTTAGACGAATGACATCTAGTTATTCTTATTATTAGGACTTTCTGCCCTTTCGGCAGAAAGTCCTATTGGGTTTGTTATGTTTTTTATTAGGACTTTCTGCCCTTTCGGCAGAAAGTCCTATTGGGTTTGTTATGTTTATTAGGACTTTCTGCCTACAGGCAGAAAGTCATATTGGGTTTGTACTGTTTTTTTATTATTCTTCTTCTTCTTCTTCTTCTTATTCTTTTTTTCTTCCTCTTATATTTGTGTTAATTTCGAGGTGTTGCCATTGACTCAGAACAATGAAAATTTTATGGCATATATTTCAAACCATGAGCTTTCGGATGCAATGAATTTTTTATTCATAGGACGTCATATAACGTCAGATTTGACGTCAGGTGAAAAAGGTTGTACGCGGTCTACAGCCATTATTTCTGGACCGATTTTCATCAAAATTTCACAGAATGTGTATGTTAGGCTCTATTTGTGCATCCCGGTGTCCGTTTTTCAAAATTCGAAAAGTCCATGGTTCTATAGCGAATCCAAGATTCGAACCAAGGTCGTAAATTTTTAAATGCTTATAAAATCTGTCCTATTTCAGATAGAAAGTTGATATTTAGTCAGTATATAGGTCTCTAGAAGTTTTAAACATTTTATGAAAATAAATGTCATATGACGTCACGTGACGTCATTATATGATAATGTATTTCTAATATTAACAAGAATATTTCTATATGTTGAAATTGTTGAAGGGCAATGAAAATTTAAGGACACATGCTTCAAAGGATAAAATTTTGATTTCTATGATTTTCATATGCCTATGACGTCATATGACGTCACACTTGAAATATGCAACAAAAGTTTGTACGCGGTCTACAGCCATTGTTTATGAACCGAATTTCATCAAATTTTCACAAAATGTGTAAATTAAGTTCTAGTTGTGCATCCCGGTGTCCGTTTTTCAAAATTCGAAAAGTCCATGGTTCTATAGCGAATTCAAGATTCGAACCAAGGTCGTTAACTTTTAAATGCTTATAAAATCGGATTTTTTTGAGATATAAAAGTGATATTTGGTCAGTATATAGGTCTCTGGGAGTCTTAAACATTTTGTGAAAATAAACGTCACATGACGTCACTTGACGTCATTATATGATAATGTATTTCTTATATTAATAAGAGTATTTCTATATGTTGAAATTGTCGAAGGGCAATGAAAATTTAATGACAAATGATTCAGAGGCTGAAATTTCGATTTCATTGATTTTCAGAAGCCTATGACGTCATTTGACGTCACATTTGAAATTGACTACGAAAGTTTGTACACGGTCCAGAGCCATTATTAATGGGCCGATTTTTATCAAATTTTCACAGAATGTGTATATTACGTTCTTATTGTGTATACCGGTGTCCGTTTTTCAAAATTCGAAAAGTCCAAGCATCTATGGCGGATCCAAGATTCGAACCAAGGACGTCAATTTTTAAATGCTTATAAAAACTGTCCTATTTGAGATAGAAAGTTGAAAGTTTTGTCAGTTAGTAGGTCTCTGGGTGTCTAACAATTATTTGAAAATAAACGTCATATGACGTCACGGGACGTCATTTTTTTATTATTATTATTCTTTTCTTCTTCCTAACTAAACGCTTATTTTAATATGTTGCAATAGTCCTAGGACCATAAAATTTTTATGGGTTATTAGTCACGTGAGGAAATTTTGTTTTCAATGATTGTCTTTAGCCTATGACGTCACATGACGTCACAGCTAAAAATAGTGAAAAGTGGTGTTTGCGCTCTACAGCCGTCATTTATAGTCGGATTTTCTTCAAATTTTCACAGATGGTACATCTTGAAACTAAGGTGTGCATATCCTGTCAGCTAACCGAAATTCCGAAAGACCGAATTTCTGTGGCTGAAATAAGATTCGAACATAGGACCGAAAATTTCATTTTAGGATTAAAGAGCTTCAGGATGAGATAGAAAGTTGAAACTTACACAGTTTGCAGTTCTGCAGAATTTCTCAATATATTTTGAGTCGTGACGTCAAATGTCGTCATGTGACGTCATAAGCATACTTCTTAATTTTCATTTTAGGGCAATGATTTCGACATGATGCCAGTTGTTCAGAATAATGAAAATTTCAGATTTATGACAGTAAAGTATGCGCTTTTGAACAAAAGCATCTTCAGCACCCTATGTCGTCATATGACGTCAGAGCTAAAAATAGTGAAAAATGGTGTTCGCGCTCTACAGTCGCCATTTATGGTCGGATTTTCTTCAAATTTTCACAGATGGTATATCTTCAAACTAAGGTGTGCATATCCTTTCAGCTAACCGAAATTCCGAAAGACCGAAGTTCTGTGGCTGAAATAAGAATCGAACATAGGACCGAAAATTTCATTTTAGGATTAAAGAGCTTCAGGATGAGATAGAAAGTTGAAACTTACACAGTTTGCAGTTCTGCAGAATTTCTCAATATATTTTGAGTCGTGACGTCAAATGTCGTCATGTGACGTCATAAGCATACTTCTTAATTTTCATTTTAGGGCAATGATTTCGACATGATGCCAGTTGTTCAGAATAATGAAAATTTCAGATTTATGACAGTAAAGTATGCGCTTTTGAACAAAAGCATCTTCAGCACCCTATGTCGTCATATGACGTCAGAGCTAAAAATAGTGAAAAATGGTGTTCGCGCTCTACAGTCGCCATTTATGGTCGGATTTTCTTCAAATTTTCACAGCTGATATATCTTCAAACTAAGGTGTGCATATCCTTTCAGCTAACCGAAATTCCGAAAGACCGAAGTTCTGTGGCTGAAATAAGAATCGAACATAGGACCGAAAATTTCATTTTAGGATTAAAGAGCTTCAGGATGAGATAGAAAGTTGAAACGTACACTGTTTGCAGTTCTGCAGAATTTCTACATATATTTTGAGTCCTGACATCATATGACGTCATGTGACGTCATAAGCATACTTCTTAATTTTCCTATTAGGGCAATGATTTCGACATGATGCCAGTTGTTCAGAATAATGAAAATTTCAGAGTTATGACAGTAAAGTATGCGTTTTTGAACAAAAGAATTTTCAGCACCCTATGACGTCATGTGACGTCAGAGCTAAAAATAGTGAAAAATGGCGTTCACGCTCTACAGCGGCCATTTATGGTCGGATTTTCTTCAAATTTTCACAGATGGTACATCTTGAAACTAAGGTGTATATATCCTATCAGCTAACCGAAATTCTGAAAGACCGAAGTTCTGTCGCTGAAATAAGATTCGAACATAGGACCGAAGATTTCATTTAGGATTAAAGAGCTTCAGGATGAGATAGAAAGTTGAAACTTACACAGTTTGCAGTTCTGCAGAATTTCTATATATATTTTGAGTCGTTGCGTCATATGACGTCATGTGACGTCATAAGCATACTTCTTGATTTAATTTTAGGGCAATGATTTCGACATGATGCCAGTTGTTCAGAATAATGAAAATTTCAGAGTTATGAAAGTAATGTATGCGCTTTTTAACAAAAGAATTTTCAGCACTTATGACGTCATGTGACGTCAAAGCTAAAAGAAGTCCATACGAAAAAAAGTAAAGGGTAGAGAATTTAATATATATTCTTTCTAACGGTATTAATCTTAATATTTTTCAATTTTAGCAGAAAGTCCTATCATTCGTATCAACGAATGAAATCTAGTTCTTCTTCTTCTTATTATTATTATTCTTTTTTTCTTCCTAACTAAACGTTATTTTTTATGTTGCAATACTCCTAGGACGATGAATTTTTTAAATTTTGATTTCTATGATTTTCATATGCCTATGACGTCATATGACGTCACATTTGAAATATGCTACAAAAGTTTGTACGCGGTCTACAGCCATAGTTTGTGAACGGATTTTCATCAAATTTTCACAGATTGTGTATATCAAGTTCTAGTTGTGCATCCCGGTGTCCGTTTATCAAAATTCGAAAAGTCCATTGTTCTATAGCGAATCCAAGATTCGAACCAAGGTCGTAAATTTTTAAATGCTTATAAAATCTGTCCTATTTAAGATAGAAAGTTGATATTTAGTCAGTATATAGGTCTCTAAAAGTTTTAAACATTTTGTGAAAATAAATGTCATATGACGTCACGTGACGTCATTATATGATAATGAATTTCTAATTCTAACAAGATTGTTTCTATATGTTGAAATTTTTGAAGGGCAATGAAAATTTATCTGCTAAGATAAATTGTTTTGTCAGGGGGCCGATTTTCATCAAATTTTCACAGAATGTGTATATTACGTTCTTATTGTGTATACCGGTGTCCGTTTTTCAAAATTCGAAAAGTCCAAGCATCTATGGCGGATCCAAGATTCGAACCAAGGACGTCAATTTTTAAATGCTTATAAAAACTGTCCTATTTGAGATAGAAAGTTGAAATTTTGTCAGTTAGTAGCTCTGTGGGTGTCTTAACAATTATGAGAAAATAAACGTCATATGACATCACGTGACGTCATTTTACATATATTTATTATTATTATTCTTTCTTTCTTCCTTAGTAAACGATTATTTTTCTATGTTGCAATAACCCTAGGACGATGAAATTTTTATGGCTTATTAGTCACATGAGGAAATTTTGATTTCAATGAATTTCATATGTGTATGACGTCATATGACGTCACAATTGACATATGCTACTAAAGTTTGTACGCAGTCTACAGCCATTATCGATGAACCGATATTCATCAAATTTTAACAGAATGTGTATATTAATTTCTAGTTGTGCATCCCGATGTCCGTTTTTCAAAATTCGAAAAGTCCAAGGTTCTATAGCGATTCCAAGATTCGAACCAAGGTCGTAAATTTTCAAATGCTTATAAAATCGGTCCTTTTTGAAATAGAAAGTTGATAATTGGTCAGTATATAGGTCTCTGGGAGTCTTAACGATTTTATGAAAATTAACGTCATATGACGTCACGTGACGTCATTATATGATAATGTATTTCTACTATTTACTGGATTATTTCTTTATGTTGAAATTTTCGAAGGGCTATGAAAATTTAATGACACAGGCTTCAGATGCTGAAATTTCGATTTTCTTCGTAACTAAAGGCTTATTTTTCGCGGAATATAATGTCAATTGTTCAGCATGAACATGAAATACTACCAGAGGTGAGTCATGACATGAAACTTCTATCTCCTGCTTTTTGCATTAACACAGGTTGCAGAAAGTCCTATCATTCGTTTAGACGAATGACATCTAGTTATTAGGACTTTCTGCCTAAAGCAGAAAGTCCTATTGGGTTTGTACTGTTTATTAGGACTTTCTGCCTAAAGCAGAAAGTCCTATTGGGTTTGTACTGTTTATTATTAGGACTTTCTGCCCTTTCGGCAGAAAGTCCTATTGGGTTTGTACTGTTTTTTATTATTCTTCTTCTTATTATTCTTTTTTTCTTCCTCTTATATTTGTGTTAATTTCGATATGTTGCCATTGACTCAGAACAATGAAAATTTTATGGCATATATTTCAAACCATGAGCTTCCGGAAGCAATGAATATCATATTTATATGACGTCACATAACGTCAGATTTGACATCAGGTGAAAAAGTTTGTACGCGGTCTAAAGCCATTATTTCTGGACCGATTTTCATCAATATTTCACAGAATGTGTATGTTAGGCTCTAGTTGTGCCTTCCGGTGTCCGTTTTTCAAAATTCGAAAAGGCAATGGTTGTATGGCGAATCCAAGAATCGAACCATTGACGTTAAATTTCAAATGCGTATAAAATCGCTTACAAATGAGCTAGAAAGATGATATTTGGACAGAATATAAGTCTCAAGGGTTACTTTACATTCTTTGAAGATGAACGTCATATGACGTCATATGACGTCATGAGGTGAAAGGTAATTTCTAATATTTACGTGTTAATTTTTATATGTTGTACAAGTCCGAGCACCTTGAAAATTTAACAGCATATGCTTCAGATAGAACTGTTTGCATTTCAATAATTTTCATTTGACTATGACGTGCTTTGACGTCAAACTTGACGTCGTCTAAAAATGTTTGTACGCGGTCTACAGCCATTATTTCTGGGCGATTTTCATCAATATTTCACAGAATGCGTATGTTAAGCTCTAGTTGTGCCTTCCGGTGTCCGCTTTTGAAAATTCGAAAATGCAATAGTTCTTTGGCGAATCCAAGATTCGAACCATTGACGTCAAATTTAAAATGCGTATAAAATCGCTTACAAATGAGCTAGAAAGATGATATTTGGACAGAATATAAATCTCATGGGTTACTTTACATACTCTGAAGATAAACGTTATATGACGTCATATGACGTCATGAGGTGAAAGGTAATTTCTAATTTTTATGTGTTAATTTTTATATGTTGTTTACGTCCGAGCACCTTGAAAATTTAAGCTTAAGATAGAAATTTTTCCATTTCAATAATTTTTATTTGACTATGACGTGTTTTGACGTCAAACTTGACGTCGTCTAAAAATGATTGTACGCGGTCTACAGCCATTATTTCTGGGCCGATTTTCATTAATATTTCACAGAATGTGTATGTTAAAGTCTAGTTGTACATTCCGGTGTCCGTTTCACAATTGATATGTTAATATAAAATTTCCAGATGAGTTAGAAATATAATATTATATTTGGATAGTATAAACCTAAGAGTGCTTTACATTTCATGAAGATGAACGTCACATGACGTCATATGACGTCATAAGGTCAAAAATAATTTCTGATATATACGCGTTAATTTAAATATGTTGTTTACTTCCCAGGACCATGGAAATCTAATGGTATGTACATCAATCCATGTGCTTTAGAATGCAATGTAATTCATATTAATGTGACGTTATATCACGTAAGATTTGACGTCAGGACAAAACGGTTTTACGCGGTGTACAGCCATTATTTTTGGACCGATTTTCATCAAAATTTCACAGAATGTATATGTAACGCTCTATATGTGTATCCCGGGTCCCTTTTTACAAATTCGAAAAAGCAATGGTTCTATGGCGAATCCAAGTTTCGAACCATTGACGTCAAATTTCAAATACATATAAAATCGCTTCCATATGATTTAGAAAGTTGATATTTGGACTGAATATTAGTCTTTGAGACTTATTCATATTCTGTGAGGATTAACGTCATTTGACATCATAAGGTCAAAAAGAATGTTAATATATCTACGCGTTAATTTCTATATGTTGCAAAGTTGTAAGGAGCATGAAAAAATTACTTGATATATTCAAGATACTTAATATTTCATTTCATTGATTTTCTTATGCATGACATCAAACTTGACGCTGTCTACACAAGCTTTTACGCGGTCTTCGGCAATTATTACAGGATGAAATTCGAATTGTAAGCATTTTAAATAAATTTGATTTGTAACATAGATTATAAAAATAGTCCAAGTTAAATAAATCGATATAAAAAAGCTGGAATTTCATATCTTTTTACTTTTTTAGCTTTTAAGTGTTTAACAAATGTAGCAGAAAGTCCTATCATTCGTATCAACGAATGAAATCTAGTTAGGACTTTCTGCCCTTTCGGCAGAAAGTCCTATTGGGTTTGTACTGTTTATTCTTCTTCTTCTTTTTATTATTATTCTTTTTTTCTTCCTAATAACGCTTTTTTTTCTATGTTGCAATCTCCCAGACGAGAAATTTTTTATGATTATTAGTCACGTGAGGGAAAATTTTATTTTGTGATTTTTTAGCCTAAACGTCTATGATGCACATTTGAAATATGCTACAAAAGTTTTTTTACGCGGTCTATAGCCATTTTTTGGGGGAAAACCCATTTTCATCAAAATTTTTTCAGATTGGTATATTTTTGTTTAGTTTGCATCCGGGTCCGTTTTTTTTAAAATTCGAAAAGTCCGGTTTTTAGCGATTAAGATTCGAACCCGGTCGTAAATTTTTTTTGCTATAAAAACTGCCTATTTAAGAAAAAGATGATATTTATCGTATATAGGTTTTCTGGGGGGTCTTAAAATTTTGGGGAAAAATTCCCTATGACTCACGTGACGTCTTTATTGAAAAATGTATTTTAATATTTCAAGTTTTTTTCATATCTTAAAAATTTTGAAGGCAATGAAAAATTAACCCCATGTTCAGTCTGAAATTTCGATTTCAAAGATTTTAAAGCCTATGACGTCTATGACTCACATTTTAAATTGACTACGTAATTTGTACACGGGCCCAAACCTTTTTAAGGGGCCCATTTTCATAAAAAAATTTAAGAATGTGTTTTAAGTTTTTAGTTTTCATTTTGGTCCCCTTTTATCAAAAATTTGAAAAGCCCCCGGGTTTTATAGCGATTCCCAAATTTGAACCCAAGGGGTTTCATTTTTAAATGCTTATAAAACGGTCCTATTTTAAAAGAAAAGGATATTGGCGTATAAGGGCTCTAAGAGTCTTAAATATTTTTTTGAAAATAAAGTCAAATTTTACGTCCGTGACGCTTATATGTAATGTATTTTAAATTTTTCAAAGATTTCTATATATTGAATTGTCGAAGGGGGAATGAAAATTAATGACAATTGAATCAACGCTGAAATTTCGATTTTTAAGATTTTTAGAAACCCATGCTCATATGCTCACATTTGAAATTTATACGAAAGTTTTAACGGTCCAAGGCCCCTTATTTAAAGGGCCATTTTTTCAAATTTTCACGAATGTTATATTACGTTCTTATGTGATGCCGGGCCCCGGTTTTTTAAAAAATTTGAAAGTCCAAGCATCTATGGGCGGATCCAAGATTCGAACCCCAAAGGGCGTCATTTTTAAATCTTAAAAAAACTTCCATTTGGATAGAAAAATTGAAATTTTGTCAGTTAGTAAGTCTCGGTGTCTTAACAATTAGTGAAAAAAAAAGTCCCAAGCCTCACGTGACGTATTTATTATTTTATTTTTATTATCTTTTTCTTCCAACAAAATTATTTTAAATGTT
>CM037787.1:9190960-9226377 GCA_021229015.1 Solen grandis
CAGTCATAACAAAATGCACAGGGGAAATTGAGGGCGGAATGCATCGATTCTAGCGACTTCTGGAAAAAACATGACTTGTGAGAATTAAATAAATACATAATTTATTGTTTAATATGGGTATTTGTTGGAAATATTGTATTTCTGTGAAGTTGCCGTTGAAAAAAGCATAGACTGTGATATGCATTGCTTCGGTCACATCGTGTCCGAGTACAGTTTCCATTGAGTTTCGTGACTTGTATTGTCTTTGTAGTTTATCTTAGATAGAAAATCGACTCGGCAACAAAAAGGCCTATTGTTTCTGCGTTGAACCAACCCGGCATATTTGAAATCTACTGAACATTGTGTCAGATACGAAGCTCAGAATACGACCATGTCAGTTTTCCTATAGATTTTGAACGGATAGTTACATACCTTTTTTATTTTATGATATCAATTTATTTTCTTGAATTGTGAAATTTTGTTATAAAATGTGATTTGAATTGTTACTTTGTATCATTGGGGGTTCCCATGCCGGTAGCCTGTGCGTGATACTGCACTGTAGCAGCACTAAAACAGCATTAAGTAGACATCGTCTCAAAATGACTGAAATACTGTCGGTGGGACGTTAAACCCCCCCCCCCCAAAAAAAAACAACAACAAAAAAAACAACAAAAAACCCCCCCAAAACACAAAAAACCAAAAAAAACTAAGCAAGTGTTGACAATGATTTAATGTTTTGTCAAATCATTTTATTTACGTTACATATACATATCAGTTGCAGCATTGCGTTACCCATAATCCTTTGAGCTTTTGACATATGTCATTTAGACCGTTGTTGAAACATTGCAATTTCCCGACTTTATTGTTGCATCAATCGATAAATGTTGTACAAGCTATATTCCAAATTTATGATAAATGATAACCTATGTGAAAATATATGTTATAGTACAATGTAATTTAATTGCCAGCTTGAGATACCATGAGCGTGTATAAGTGTAGACGTTTGAAACAAAATAATCAACACATGTCATCCGTTCAAGACGCTGCAAGCTTATTTGTCTGTTACCTAAAGGCGCAAAAAGAAGTAACTTTGTGTAATTCAGTCGTCTCGATCTTATGTACATGCGTTATTGGAATTTAACTCACGTGGTTACACGCGTCGACGATTCTATTGTATGGTAGCATTTACTATTTTATTCCCGCGACTGTACACGCAAAAAATTGATATGCAGAATTAAGAGGTTTAAGTTTAATTGCTTATATTTTGAATACAGGGTCAACGCGATTCCTCATGCGGCGATTCATGAATTCCGGCGATGTCTCGAGCTATAAGCACAAGTCACTTGATAGAGCCCTTCTTTTTTCTATGTAAACTTAAGGCCGATTCTTAAAAACATGCGATTTTGGATTTCCTTGGGTCACTAGATAATTTATCCTAATGTAATTTCGATGCGATTCCTTCGAAGTCATACAAACATAAACTGTATCTCCTTGACATCCATACTCGCCTCTGACCACCTGTCCTGTAATTTAAACTTGGTCAAGATGGTTTTTTATTGTTTTCACAACCGTCAAGCGTCCGTAGGTTCTTAGGTGAATTGTTTAATCAACACGGACATGTAAAAGTATTTTCGCACTACTGATCATGTGACTGCGGACGGTTCTGCATAATTAATCAGTTTCATTAAAGGTGCCGATTTTATTTGTTGGTGTGTTGTTTCTTTTACTCGTAATTTTTAATTGGAGAACCACGGCATAATGTTTTATGTTATACAAGGAATGTAAAAAAATAACGCAAACGCCTTCCATATAAACAAACTAAACAAAGGGTTTCAATCCAATTTATCGGTAAAAAACAACTTATTTCTGAATTAAATCTCACAATGAAGCTATGCTAGTTGTTATTTTGGTTTAAACATATTTATGTATAAAAGTACCATAAACTATAGTTCTATAAAAAGTACAAATAATTAATGGAAATGTATCAGCCAAAAAAAAATATAAGTGTTAAATTGGATTTTTACATATAAAGAATTCCTCAAAGACGGCGATTCTTCGAGTTTCTTTGCATGATGTCACGTCTGACCTCGAGGAATCACGTGACCAGTGTATGCTACAATGGAATTGTCGGGATTTTCAGGCCATTTATTTTGGTAACCTAGAATACTAAAATTGGTCAAGTTATAAGAAGCGATATTCAAAATAAAGATTGATTTATTTTTGCCCATATGCTTATTACACAAAGTTCAGGCTTGATTAGGGTCCAATACGAAAAAAAAAAGGAAAAGGTAGGGAAATTTTATATAGTCTTTTATACGGTAATTAATCTATATTTCTTTTCAATGTAGCAGAAAGTCCCTTCGTCGTATAACGAATGAAATATAGTTCTTCTTCTTCTTCTTCTTTCTTATTATTATTATTATATTTTCTTCCTATTAAAAGCTTATTTTTCTATGTTGCTATACTCCTAGGACAATTAGATTTTTTATGACTTATTAGTCACGTGATGAAAATTTTGATTTCTATGATTTGCATTAGGCCTCATAAAACGTCATATGACGTACTATTTTGAAATATGCTACAAATGTTTGTACGGCGGTCTACAGCCATTGTTTGTTGAAACCAATTTTTCATCAAAATCTTCACAGAGGTGTATGTTAGCTCTTGTTGTCGAATCCGGTGTCCGTTTCCAAAATTCGAAATGGCAAAGGTTTTATGCGAATCCAAGTTTCGAACTAATGACGTTAAATTCAAATGCGTATAAATTCGTTTCCAGGAAAAGCTAGAAGTGAGGATTTTGGAATGAAGTATTAGTCTCTATGTCTTCTTTAATTCTAAAAAAGATGAACGCCATATGACGTCACATGACGTCCAAAATGCTTTTAAAACGTATCGTATTAATACTTAATGGTTTTTAATACCTGTAGGCTTTATTTTTTGTCATGAATTGCTTGAAATTTTTGTCTGAAGTGCTGTATTAGATTCTATGGTGCCATGTTCCATTCCGTTTCCGGGAAAATCCCAAAGGTCAACGGTCATATATCAATTATCGAGTTTTTTATTCGGTTAAATATCTCAAAAAACGGTAAATATTCTATCGAGACACTATGCGTATAATTGTAGTGCTTAGAAAGACCTTTCAGATGATATTTAGTTTTTGATGATCGGGTGTGAATGCGGTTGAGTTTATGAGGAAAAATGTAAAATTTGGTAACCCGTGGTGTTTAACAGTTTATCCTCGAAAAACCTTTGACTTTTGAAAATATGATGATGCATTCTATTTGTTGAGCAATGTTTGCCGTTCTTTTGATGCTTAAAGTTTAGTGATTGCCATAGATTCATTGGAGAAATGGGGAAAAATACGAAATTCGATGCTATATGCTTTGGTGATTTTTTTCATTTTACAGGAGGTTTAAAGAGTTGTATCTCAAAAAGGATTGGAAATTTTCGTATACATAAAAGCGTGTGAAATGTAGGATTTTCAGGACGATTATATTGGTACCTTAAGTTATGAAATTGATCAAAGTATAAGGAGTTACATCAAAAATGAATTTAAACATGTTGAATTTAGCGATTCTGCCGTGTTGTCAAAGTGTACGGCTAATATCTTATAAACATTAAGTTTTTGAGATGTATAGAAGTGTTTCAAGACAATGACTTTGGTACTTAGAGTTTTAAAATTTGAATTAAAGTTATAAGGAAGTACATCAAAAATACAAATTTAAATCCAATTGTAGGAATTTTCGAAAAATTTACTACTTTCGCTTTCACCTTAATTGAGCAATTTTCGGAAAAAATATAAGATTTATCCGATAGGTATTAGTCATATAAAATTGCAAAATAAACTTTTATTATATCATATATTATGATATTACTAGCTAAACAAGTGATGACACTATTAAATGGTGTTTCAATTCTATATTTATCATTAAGTACAAGACGTACAGTACGCAGGGCAACCCAAGATGTAAACAAATGTGTTCGCCCTCGTGTAAAGTGAGTTTGCATTTTAATACTTTTAAAAATACATGTTCTACATTAATCAAACGGGATTTACTTGGCATAAACCTTAATTATAACTTGTAAAAGTGAATCAAGCGGAAATGCATATTAAAACCACACATGAATATCTAATACGACATTACACAAATGGATTACGTTTCACATCGAGGGACCGATTGCAAATGTGACACGGAGGTGAAGAGAATTTCCTGCGTCGTAATGCATTAATTTGGGCTAGTTTGCTGGCAGTTAAGTCAGTCAACTGTCAAAAATTTATGTGATTTGTCAGGAGACGCTGCATATCCAGATACAAATGATACAAATAGCAGATCACAAAATTGAATCCAACCATAAAGACAAATACAAAGGTAAGAAAAATTATATAATGCTTGGCATTACATTATGTCTTTTTCAAAAACCTGAATGCCACTTTTTTCTTTTATATATTCTTATATGGTAAACATTCTTTTTAAATATATTTATTTTTGGTTTATCAAAAATAGGAAAAAAAAATGCGAAAGATGTAGAAGATGGTATGTGTAGAGGCAATTTGAAATAATGTTTATTTTAACCAAAACGGCATTGCTCTTCTTTTTTTCATCTTGTAGGTTTTGATTTTGAACTTTTCTGTATAATGCGACAACCATCAAATTACAGGTCATTTTTTTTAACAAATGTTCCAAATTATATGCTAGTGCTTTGGTGTTAAAATTTTAATGAACTAAGTAAACTCCAAAACGTAACGAATCAGTCATATCTCTTTGAAATAGGGCTCCGTTAAGATTATTTTAATAGAGACAGGATTTCATTCATCTAAAACAGGAAGACCCAAGATTACAGGACTAACAGACGTTAAGACAAAATAAATACACTTTTTTGATCTGGGAAGTAAATCAATTGTTTTATTTTCTTTATTTGCTGGCTACCTTTCGCGTTTGGACATTCTTGTGATCATTCCGGGGCCAGTAATTTTCTCTTTTTTAATGACTTCTATCTAAATTTTTTCCCTTAAATTTTACGGTTGTCTCTTGGACATTTCTTTTTCCCGGATATTAATGCTGTAATCAGTGCTATCATCTTTTTGTAATATTAATGCATAATATTATCTCACTAACATTGGCGTTCACGGTAAAGAATTCAGTGATGCATGGATGCCTGTGATAAAATTCAACACGCCCTGGCTGATCTGTCAATCAAATGCAGTGTGACAGGTGATTTGGGAATATAACACACGCGTGTGTATTTCAGTGCATGTAAACATGGGTCCCAGTAGGGATTATGATATGTTGGGCAAAATCAAACATGTTTGCACATCAACAGGCTAGTCACAAGCACATGGGAAACTCATTATGAAACCATTATGAATTGAACTGAGGTAAAACGGTGCAGTGCAGAAAATCATTAATCATTTTGCCAAGCAACCCTGTTCTAAAAACCTTAAGATTTTATATAATTGTTGTGATACTAGGTGTTTATTGATATATTTTTGTTTTTTTGAATGAACACCCCGGTATACCAGCACAATGGAGAGAATCACCTGTTGGTCGGTTGGAGGTGAGTGGTTGGTTGATTGATCAGTCGGTCATGGCGGTATGTAAGCAAAATATTGTCGGTACTTTCAGCCATTTTCACCTGATGCTTGGCATAAATTATATTTATCAGAACAGTGCTACAGATAAGGTTTGAGGTCAATTGGGTATTACTCATCAATTTTTCAAGGAATTGGGTTTTCTCAATTTTAATGAGTAATGAATATATCGATTACTCCAAATTTAAGTCTATTGCTTTTTATTTCATCAACTTAATTTTGGAATTGAAATAACAGTACATGTTCTTACTGGTATATGCCCCCTGCTCTTCGGGTATGCAAAAATGTCAATTTAAAAAGTATCAATGCAGGATTTATCTTTAGCTCCTTCACAATTAAAATAAAAAAAAAATTCAATCATATTTGATCTTCTGATCCAAGATTTAGCACTTTAAACTATTGCATTAAAACCAAATTATTTAAGGTTAACATGGATTTGGATGCTATTTGACTCTATCTCAACTTCCAGGTCGCAATGTTTGCGAGTCAAATGCTGACGTTAGGTTTGCAGTGCTAGGTATCTACTAAGTGTTGTTTTTAAAACGTTTACCCGTATCTTCCTGCCTTGTGTAACCATATTTGAGCAAATGAATAGAACAGAATAGCGTCATGTGCATAGAACCTAATAAGACAGAATGGATTATGTTTAATGGAATGGAACCAAAGTAGGAAAGTACCAGAAATCGTTTGAAGTCTCTTTTGCGGATTAGCAAGTATGCAGTCAAAATATTACGAGTATTTGTAACATCACTATGATTCAAAAAGGGTGGAGTACCAGTATGCTTTTATATTTTGGATATTTGAGTAATAAATTTTAATGCTTCTTAACACATTTCTTAAGATGGGGCGTCATTATGTGTACATCAAAGCGGGCCGGGGGGGCCCGGGCGTGGAAACATTTGTTTGGTCCGGGCTCCTTTAAAACTTCAATACCGTTTGCCCAATCCTTTTAAACTTTTCACATGTGCATGGCCTTAATATCACGGATTAGTTCGATATACTACATTATCGCGTGAAGGACTTAGAAGTTATTGGCCCTTGACGTACACAAAAATACTTGATATTGTGATTGTCCAGGCTCTAACTTCAATACGTTAGCCCAATACTTTTCAAACTTTTCGACACATGGTTGCATGGCCATAATATAACGGATGAGCTCGATTTCCGCATTATCGCGTGAAAGACTTAAAAGTTATGGCCCTTGCGTACACAAAATACTTGAAATTGTGTTTGTCCGGGCTCTAACTTCAATACAGTTTGCCCATTTCTTTTCAAAGGTTTTCCCACCTGTGCATGGCCTCAATATCGCGGGATGAGTGTCAATATCCAGATTAGCGCGTTGATGACTTAGAAGTTATGGCCTGGTCGTACACAAAATACTTGAAATTGTGATTGTCTGGGCTCTAACTAAAATACCGTTGACCAACCCTTTTTCAAACGTTCCACACATGTGCATGGCCTAAATCGGGGGGGTTTGGTTCGATATTCACCCTTTATCGCGTGAATGACTTAGAATTTGGGGGCCTTGAACATTGAAAAAGTCAAAAGAGACTTTTTCCCTTTTCAATTATTGGAATTGTTAAAAATTGTTTGTTTTAATAAGTAAATTCATTAACAAAAGGGGATTTAGGAGAAAATAGTTTGTTTCTCTGAGCTATTTCGGGAGAGTTCCATCTGTGATGGGAGTATTTTGTGCAGTCCGACCCTTGTTGATATGCTAGATTTTAAAAGAGGGTTTTTATCTATTTTATTTTGTAATTACAAAATACGCACTTTTTGTACCCCCGACAGGAAGAAATAAATGTTGCAAGATGAAAATTTTTTCACTTCTTTCCACAAGGATTACGAGGTTTTTGCCCTTTGAATAAAATTGTAATGTCTTGTCTCTTTCAATTTCGGTCTTATTCATCTAATACTTTGCAAAAAAGTTCTTCATTAGCAGTAGATGTATAAGACGCAAATTTCCTTCTTTCCCCACGAGGATTACGCAGTTATTGCCCCTGATTTGATTTTTAAATTCTTGTGACGGGAACTACTTTTTAAAAGACCCCGTTCAAATGTTGTATGTGATTGAAATCAGGTGGTTTAGGTGCTTGTCTTTTAAATTTATTGAGTTGTCTTGAGGATTGCAAATTATTGCCCGGGTTTTCATTTTTGTATTATCTCCTTTGGTTAATTTTGTTTTTCTTGCCCCGGAACATTGCTAAAATATTATACAATGTTTTGATTTTGTTTTTAAAATGTAAACTGGGAATCTGAGGCAACTGATAGTGCATTTTGCCAAAGGACTGTAACTCTCCGGTACCATTTTTTTAATTATCCCCCTTGGGGTAATAGTTTTTTTTTTCTTGTCCGACATTAACTTGAATATTATACTGGTATTTATTTAAAACTAAAATTTAAAGATGGCATAGGAGAAGTGCGTCTAAAACGTAAACTACTTTTTTTTAATACTGGTGCAAAAAAACCTAACTTTTTCCTCATCACTTTAACAATGACTTTCTTATTTATTTATGTATATATATAAAATACTATGTATGGGCTTATCTATGCTCAGTCGGGGGTCTGGTTCTTTGTACCCAAAAAATTTACGGGGGTATTTTGACCCACAGTGCAGCATAGGTGCCCTTCAGTGTAATTGGCCCGGTAAATTCTGCTGACTGGGGGATATTGTGGAGTTAAAAGGGAACTATTTAACTAACCTATACTACTTAAAAGGACTTTTCTATGTTGAAGCGGAGACAAAAGTTGGCAGGTTTTGTCTTTGGTTTTTTATGGTTTAGTGATGTTCTGGTTTCCCCAGGTATTTTACACTGCAAATTTGCAAATTTTTTGGGAAAATTTGAAAATACCTACTTTCACTTTCATCATTTTTAAAAATTTCGGGGAAATGTAATTGGCAATGCCAAAAACAGTTTAAATTGTATGGCAAATTTTCAGCCATGTTTTTTTTTAATGCAATGATTTTCAAAATTTATGCACATATATGACCTCTAGCACTGGGTTTGACGTCAGTTAAAACGTTTTTTTACGGCTTTTGAATTGATTTTTAGTAAATTTAAGAAGGTATAAGTTAGGATTTTGTTGTGAAAACCTACTTTCGTTTTCAAAATATTTAAAAAAAAAGTGTTCTGTGGTAAACCATGTTTCAAAAAAAATGCCTGGAATTAAATTTAGTACCCCAAACTGACTAGTACACGATCTTCTCGATCTTTTGTAGGGTAGGGTATATTTAGAAGAGATTTAGTCAGATAGAGTACTCCATATTGAGTAAAAAGCCGAAATTCCAAAAAATTGTAAATTTTTAAAAATTTTCTTTAAAATTTTCATAGGGCCCCGGGCGTCTTGACTCATGGGGTAAATTTTAAAGTTTTCATTTCTCGTGCAATAAAAACAGTGTGATCCAATGGTTTCCCGAACTACAAAAAATTTGGATTTTAAAAAATTTTGATTTTCATATGCAATTTTATTCAATCCATATGGGCATCGAATGACGTCGGTCAAAAGTTTGTAGCGATTTGGAAAAATTGAACTTGATGAATTTTTCGAATATTTTAAAAGATGTTAGGTTACCTCTAGATACCTTTAAAATTTTCTTTCGTTTCTGTATTTTAAAAATTTTTCAGTTTTTATTGAGTTTTTTTTAAAGGTTTTCAGAGTTTCCTATGTTTTTCAGTGCAAACGAAACTAGTTCTTTTTTTCTTCCTAAAAACTAAAAGCTTTTTTTTCTTGTGCAATACTCATAGGAGATGAAATTTTATGACTTATTAGTCAAGTGAGGATATTTTTATTTTATGATTTTATAGCCTATGACGTCATTGGAGTCACATTTGAAATATGCTACAAAGTTTTACGCGATCTACGCCATTGTTTGTGTACCCAAAACAATCTCAAAAATTGTGTTTATTACGTTTAGTTGTGCTCCGTTGTAGTTTTTTAAAATTCAAAAATCCATGCTTCTATAGCGAATCCAAGATTCGAACCCAAAGGTCGTAAATTTTTAAATGCTTATAAAATTGCCTATTTAAGATAGAAAGTTGATTTTTAAATCAGTATTAGGTCTCTAAAAGTTTTAACTTTTTTAAAATTTAAAATGTATTTGACGTCACGTGACGTCTTTATATGATAATGTTTTCTAATATTAATAAGAATATTTTCTATATTTTGAAATTGTCGAAGGGAAATTTGAAAATTTAAGGAATATGTTTCAAACGCTGAAATTTTGATTTTTATGTTTTTCATATGCCTTGACGTCATTTTTGACGTCACATTGAAATATGCAAAAACAGTTTGTACGGGGGGCTACAACCATTGTTTATCAACAAATTTCATCAAATTTTCACAGATATGTGTTATATTAATTTTTAGTTGTGCGTCCCGGTGTCTGTTTTTCAAAATTCGAAAAGCCAAGGTTCTATAGCGTTTCCAAAATTCGAACCAAGGCCCGTAAATTTTCAAATTTTATAAAATCGGTCCTTTTTGAGATAGAAGATGATTTTTGGGTCAGTATATAGGTCTCTGGGAGTCTTAAACATTTTTTTTGAAAATAAATGTCAAGGGACGTCACGTGACGTCATTATATGATAATGAATTCTAATTTCTAATAAGATATTTTCTATATGTTGAAATTTTCAAAGGGCAATGAAATTTAATGCCGCTTGTTTTTGGTGCTGAAATTTTGATTTCAATGTTTTTTCAGAGCCTATGACGTCTTTTTTCGTCACATTTAAAATTTGCTACAAAAGTTTGTACGCGGTCTACAGCCATTGTTTGTAAAACCGTTTTTATTAAATTTTTTCACAGATTGTGTATATAAAGTTCTAGTTGTGACCCCGGTGTCCTTTTTTCAAAATTCGAAAAGTCCAGGGGTTTAAAACGAATTCAAGATTCGAAACCAAGGTCGTAAATATTTGAATGCTTTTTAAAATCGGTCCTATTTGAGATTGAAAATTTGATATTTGGTCAGTTTATAGGTCTCTAAGAGTCCGAAACATTTTGTGAAAAAAAAACGTCATATGAGGGTCCGTGACGTCCTTTATTGTTAATGTATTTCTAATATTAACAAGAGTATTTCTATATGTTGAAATTGTCGAAGGGCAATGAAAATTTAATGACAAAGGGTTTTCAGATGCTTTAAATTTCGATTTCAATGATTTTCAGAAGCCTATGACGTCATATGACGTCACATTTGAAATTGACTACAAAAGTTTGTACACGGTCCAGAGGCTTATTAATGGGCCGATTTTCATCAAATTTTCACAGAATGTGTATATTACGTTTTATTGTGTATTCCGGTGTCCGTTTTTTCAAAATTCGAAAAGTCCAAGCATCTATGGCGGATCCAAGATTCGAACCAAGGACGTCAATTTTTAAATGCTTATAAAAACTGTCCTTTTTGAGATAGAAAGATTGAATTTTGTCAGTTAGTAGGTCTCTGGATGTCTTAATGATTATGTGAAAATAAAGTATATGACGTCACGTGACGTCATTTTTTTATTATTATTCTTTTTTCTTCCTAAAAAAACGCTTATTTTAATATGTTGAATTGTCCTGGGGACGATGCAATTTTTATGGTTATTAGTCCGTGAGGAAATTTGTTTTCAATGATTGTTGCCCCTATGAGTCCTTGACTCAACTAAAAATAGTGAGAAATGGGTTCGCGTTAAGCCGTCATTTATGGTCGATTTTCTTTAATTTTCCCAAAAATGGTTCTTTGAAATAAGGGTGTGTATCCTGTAGCTAATTGAAATTCCGAAAGACCGAGTTTGGCTGAATAAGTTCTAAAGGGACCGAAAATTATTTTAGGATTAAAGAGTTAGGTGGATAAAAGTTGAACTTACCGTTTGCATGTTCTCAGAATTCTTAATTTTTATTTTGAGTCGTGAGTCCCTATGACATGAAATTTTTTATGGCTTATTAGTCACGGGAGGAAATTTTGATTTCATTGATTTTCAGAACCGTATGAGTCACATTTCGTCATAGCTAAAAATAGTGAAAAAAAGTGTTCGCGCTCTACAGCGTCAATTATATTCGGCTTTTCTTCAAATTTTCACAGGTGTACATTTTGAAAACTAAGGTGTGCATATCCTGTCAGCTAACCGAAATTCCCAAAGACCGAAGTTTTGTGGGCTGAATAAGATTCGAAATAGGATTGAAAATTTTTTTTTAGGATTAAAGAGCTTCAGAATGAGATAGAAAGTTGAACCTTACACAGTTTGCAGTTCTGCAGAATTTCTATATATATTTTGAGTCGTGACTTCATATGACGTCATGTGCCGTCATAAGCATACTTCTTAATTTTCATTTAGGGCAATGATTTCGACATGATGTCAGTTGTTGAGATCAATGTGAATTTCAGAGTTATGACAGTAAAGTATGCGCTTTTAAACAAAAGCATCTTCAGCACCCTATGACGTCATATGACGTCAGAGCTAAAATAGTGAAAAATGGTGTTCACGCTCTACAATGTCCATTTATGGTCGGATTTTCTTAAATTTTCACAGATAGTACATCTTGAAACTAAGGTGTGATATCCTGTCAGCTAACCTTAATTCCGAAAAACCGAAGTATTGTGGCTGAATTAAGATTCGAACATAGGACCAAAAATTTCATTTTAGGGTTAAATAACTTCGGGATGAGATAGAAGTTGAACCTTACACAGTTTGCAGTTCTGCAGAATTTTACACATATTTTGAGTCGTGGCGTCTAAGCATACTTCTTAATTTTCATTTTAGGGCAATGATTTCGACATGATGCCAGTTGTTCAGAATAATGAATATTCAGAGTTATGACAGAAATGTATGTTCTTTTGAACAAAAGCATCTTCTGCACCTATGACGTCATGTGAGTCAAAGCTAAAAATAGTGAATAATGGTGTTCACGCTCTACAGCCACCATTTATGGTCGGATTTTCTTCAAATTTTCACAGATGGTACATCTTGAAATTAAGATGTGCATATCTGTCAGCTAACCGAAATTCGAAAGACGAAGTTCTGTAGCTGAAATAAGATTCGAACATAGGACCGAAAATTTCACTTTAGGATTAAAGAGCTTCAGGATGAGATAGAAAGTTGAAACTTACCCACTTTGCAGTTCTGCAGAATTCTTTAATAATTTTGAGTCGTGACGTCAAATGTCGTCATGTGACGTCATAAGCATACTTCTTAATTTTCCTTTTTGGGCAATGATTTCGAATGATGCCAGTTGTTCAGAATAATGAAAATTTCAGAGTTTATGACAGTAAAGTATGCGCTTTGAGCAAAGCATCTTCTTCAGCACCCTATGACGTCATGTGACCTCAGAGTAAATATAGTGAAAAATGGTTGTTCGCGCTCTATAGCCGCCATTTATGGTCGGATTTTCACAGATGGTACATCTTGAAACTAAGGTGTGCATATCCTGCCAGCTTACCGAAATTCCGAAAAACCGAAGTTCTGTGGCTGAAGTAAGATTCGAACATAGGACCAAAATTTTCATTTTAGGATTGAAGAGCTTCAGGATGGATAGAAAGTTGAAACTTGCACAGTTTGGCAGTTCTGCAGCATTTCTACAAATATTTTGAATGTGACGTCATTAGGACGTTATAAGCATACCACTTAATTTTAATTTGGGGCAATGATTTTGACATGATGCCAGTTGTTCAGATTAATGAAAATTCAGAGTTATGACAGTAAAGTATGCACTTTTGAGCAACAGCATTTTCAGCACCTATGACGTCACGTGACGTCAGAGCTTAAAAATAGTGAAAAATGGTGTTCGCGCTCTATAGCCGTCATTTATGATCAGATTTTCTTCAATTTTTACAGATGGTACATCTTGAAACTAAGGTGTGAATATTTTGTCAGCTAACCTTAATTCCGAAAACCGAAGTATTGTGGCTGAAGTAAGATTCGAACATAGGACCAAAAATTTCATTTTAGGGTTAAAGAACTTCGGGATGAGATAGAAAGTTGAAATTTACACAGTTTGCAGTTCTGCATTTTTCTTAATATATTTTAAGTCGTGACGTCATATGACGTCATAAGCATACTGCTACTACACTGCTTATTATATTTTTTCTTCGTAAATAAACGTTATTTTTTCGCGGAATATAATGTCAATTGTTCAGGATGAACATGAAAACTACCGAGGTGAGTCATTACATGAAACTTCTATCTCTGGTTTTTGCATTAACACAGGTTGCAGAAAGTCCTATCATTCGTTTAGACGAATGGCATTAGTTCTTTTTGAGATTCAAATTAAAACAGGTTACCGACAAGGCAGCAGCATGAAATTTTAACAGTAATCAGAGTGTCTTTGGTGGTTTTGATCGGATAATTTTTTTTCTTCATGTGATGTCACGTGACGTTAGGGTTGAAAAAAGGTACCAAAGCTTGTACGCACTCTACATCCGTCATTTCTTGATCAATTGACTATATTTTTCCCGAATGTATGGATTGCGACAAGTTGTGCAGGATTATATGCATTTTGGAATATTCAAAAATATCCAAGGATCTATGGCCAAACCAAGTTTCGAAGTTTGGACCTGAAAATGTATTTAAATATAAAAGAGGCTTTCAGATAAGATAGAAACTTAAAATTTGGACAGAACATGTGTCTTATAAATTTCTTACAGCTCTGAAATGACTGACGAAGTAGACGTAAAATGACGTCATGACGCGTTTACAATCTTTTAAACAATGTGTATGATTTTTTAGCCCTACATGCCTTCACTTTTGACCGATTTGCATACATTTTCACTGAATGTGAACATAGAATCTCATTTACCTAAGTTCCGGAAAATAGTAAAGGTCAAGGTCATGTCAGTTATTGGTGTTTTTATTCGGCAAGGTGTATCTCAAAAACGAAAAAATTCTACCTGGACACTGTCGGTAAAATCTGTAGTACTTTGAAAGATTTTAGGTGTATTTAGTTTTGAAGATCGGGGTTAAATTGGTTGAGTCATGGCAGAAAGACGAAAAGTGTACTTTTTACAAAATTGAAGCACTGTAGTTTTTAACTTTGAGTCAAAAATATGATTCTTCAGATTCAAAATTAATTTTATTTTGTATTACAAAGGCTCTGATGTGCTAGAAGCATGAAAATTGGACAGCATGTTGTTTGAGATCTTTGATTTCCATGACAACTGACGTCGTATGACGTCATTTAACGTCAAAACGTATTAAGCATTTTGCATTTGAAATTAAACGGTATTTAGGCCCTGCAGGCTTTATTTTTTGGCCGATTTACATGTAACTTTCAATTAATGTGCAGCCTTGTTTCCCGTCGAAATGTTGATATCCGTTTCCGGAAAATCTCAAAGGTCAGGTCATTTTCATTTTTGGTTTTTTTCTTCGGCCTTAAATATCTCAAGAACGATAAATATTCTATCGAGATACTTGGGTATAATTTGTAAATATTTGACAGACTCTTAGATGATATTTAGTTTTTGATGATAGGGTTGGATAAGTTGAGTTTTGGTAGAAAAACGAAAATAGTTTTACCCCAAGTGCATTTAACTGCATATACTAAAATAACATTGATTTTTGTAAGTTGGGGTATGAATATAATTTGAAAAACGATCCTTTTCCATTCTAATAGGTTTAAATTTGAAAGATTGGCCTATGATTCATAAAGTTTTAGGGCGAAAAACAAAACGACATGAACATATTTTTGCCGATTTTTGCAGTTTTCTAGAGGTATAACTATCCATATTTTAATAGATACATCCATATATAAAGCGTGTGAATTTAGGTAAATTGAAGACTCTAACAGTACTAGGTTTTGAAACAGGACATCATATAATGAAGTTTCAAGAAAAATAAGAATTTATACGTTTCACTCATGCACTTTTGCAGTGGTCCTTTAGTTTCCTATACCTATACCTATACCGAAAAAGGCGTTACAATGATGATGATCACTATTGATTTTGAGGTCATTACGTCAAAGGTCAAGGTCACATTGAAACTTAGTGTGAAATCCTTGTCCGCATAATAAATTGAGAAGGAATAAGCATAGGTTTTTTAAACTTGGTAGGGAAATTGCACATTGTCAGTTGAAGACCCCTATTGATTTTGAGGTCATTCGATCAAAAGTCAAAGTCACAGTGACATTTAATATAAAATAATTGTCTGCTGAATTCCTTGAGAATGAATAAGCCTTAGTTTGCGAAACTTCTTAGGGGCATTGTCTATGGCCATTTCACGATCATTTTTGATAATTTTAGGTCATAAGGTCATTAGAGCAGAAAGCCTTATGGGTTGTTCGGGACAAAAGAAATCTAGTTATTCTTTTTTCTTCCTATTATATTTGTGTTAATTTCGATGTATTGCTAATGACCGAGAACAATGAAAATTAATGGCTATACTTCAATCCATGAGATTTCGGATGCAATGAAGTTCATATTCATATAACGTCAAATACGTCAGATTTTACGTCAGGTGAAAAAGTTTGTACGCTGACTGCAGCCCTTTTTTCTGGACCTATTTCATCACAATTTCACAGAATGTGGATATTACGCTCTAGTTGTGCATCCTGGTGTCCGTTTTTTCAAAATTCGAAAAGGCAATGGTTCTATGGCGAATCCAAGATTCGAACCATTGACGTCAAATTTCAAATAAGTATAAAATCGCTTCCAGATAAGCTAGAAAGCTGGTATTTTGTCAGAATATAAGCCTCTAGGATTTCTTTAGATTCTCAGAAGGTAAACGTCATATGACGCCATATGAGGTCATGAGGTGAAAAGACATTTCTAATTTTTATTTGTTAACTTCTATATGTTGGAAACCTCCGAGCACCTTGAAAATTTGACAGCATATGCTTCTGATAGAACATTTTAAATTTCAATCATGTTAAGTTACCTATGACTTGTTTTGACGTCAAACTTGCATCCTTTAAAATTTTTTTTTTTAAAAAAAAAATTTTAAATTTTTTAAATTTCAAATTTCAAATACCTATAAAATCGCTTCCCGATGAGTTAGAGAGGTGATATTTGACAAATATAAGTCTCCAAGTTTGCTTTACATTTTGCGAAGATGTACTTCATTTGATGTCATATGACGTCATAAGTTTAAAAAGAATTTCTGATATCTACGCGTTAATTTTAACATGTTGTAAAGTTTGCAGGACCATGGAAATTTAATGGCATAAACATAAATCATGAGCTTTTGAATGTAATGTATTTCATATTAATGTGACGTCAAATAACGTCAGATTTGACGTCAGGAGAAAAAGGTTTTACGCGGTCTACAGCCATTATTTCCGGACCGATTTTCATCCAAAGTTTATAGAATTGTGTATAGAACTCTTCTTGTGTATCCTGGTGTCCGGTTTTCCATATTCGAGAAGGCAATAGTTCAATGGCGAATCCAAGATTCGAACCATTGACGTCAAATTTCAAATACGTATAAAATCGCTTCCAGATGAGAAGAAAGCTCATATTTGGTCTGAATATTAGTTTTTACAACTTCTTTTTATTCTGTGAGATAGAACATCATTTGACGTCATTTGAACTCATAAGGTCAATCAGAATTTTATATCTACGCGTAAACTTCTATATGTTGCAAAGGTTCCAGGGCGGTGAAAAATTTATTGCATATCTTTCAGATACTGAATATTTCATTTCATTAATTGTCTTATGACTTTGAAGTCATATGACGTCAAACTCAATGTTATCTACAAAATTTGTTCGCGGTCTATAGCCATTATTTTTCACAGAATGTGTAAGTTTCGTTATAGTTTTGGATCCAGGTGTCCGTGTTTTTTTTTTCGAATTCAGAAAGGTAAAGGTTCTATTGCAAATCTAACATTCAAGCCATTGACGTTAAATTTCAAATACGCATAACATCACTTCCAGATGAGTTAGAAAGCTGATATTTGGACTGAATATAATTCTCTACGTATTTTTCACATTATGAGAAGATGAATGTCATATGACGTCATGTTTCGTTACAAGTCCTTCACATTTTTTACTGAATTTAAACGGTGTTTACGGCCTTTAGGCCTTATATTTTGTTTAATTTGAGTGAAATTGAAGGTGCAGCATTAGATACTATGGTGTAATGTTACTACCATTTCCAGAGAAAGCAATAGTCAATGTCATATATCAATTATCGATTTTTTTCTTTGGTCTTAAATAACTTTAAAACAATAAATACTCTATCGAGACATTATATAATATAATTTGTAGTGCTTTGAAAGACATCTCAGCCTTTTATTATCGGGGTTATGGCTGAAAAAACAGAAATTCTGTTAGCCTATGCGTTTAACAGTTTATATTTCGAAAACTTTTGATTTTCGAAAATATGAATGTGAATATTATTTGTAGAGCAATGCTTGGTCGTTCCTTTGATGCTTTAAGTTTAACGATTCACCCAAAAATCATGGAGTTATGCAAATAAGAAAATTCGTTTATGTTATTTTGTGATAGACCCTAAAGAAATATTGCGATTGGATTGAATGGATTTTAAAGACATTTGTTTTGGTAACTAGATTACTGAAATTGGCCAACTTCTAAGAAAGTGATGTCAAAATAAGAATTGATGTTTAGTTAATTTTGCCATACGATATAAAGCTCTTACGTTTGACAAATTTAGCAGAAAGTCCTATCATTCGTATCAACGAATGAAATCTAGTTATTCTTATTATTCTTTTTTCTTCCTCTTGTATTTGTGTTAATTTCGATGTGTTGCCATTGACTCAGAACAATGAAAAAATTATGGCATATATATCAAACCATGAGCTTTCGGAGACAATGAATTTCATATTCATATGAAGTCATATAACGTCAGATTTGACGTTAGGTGAAAAGTTTGCACGCGATCTACAGCCATTATTTCAGGGCTGATTTTCATTAAAATTTCACACAATGTGTATGTTAGGCTGTAGTTGTTCATCCCGGTGTCCGTTTTTCAAAATTCGAAAAGGCAATGGTTCTGTGGCGAAACCAAGATTCGAACCATTTACGTCAAAATTCAAAGCGAATAAAATCGCTTCCAGATAAGCTAGAAAACTGATATTTGAACAAATATATGTTTTTTAGCATTTCTTTAGATTCTCTGAAGATTAACGTCATATGATGTCATGAGGTGAAAAGTAATTTCTAATTTTTACAATTTTAACTTCTATATGTGAAAACAGCACCATACACATTTAATAGCATATGCTTCAGATAGAGCTTTTTGCATTTCAATGATTTTCATTTACTTATGACGTGTTTTAACCTCAAACTAGACGTCGTCTAAAATGATTGTACGCGGTGTGCAGCAATAATATCTGGATCGATTTTCATAAAATTTCACAGATTGTGTATGTTACGCTCTAGTTGTGCATCCCGTATCCGATTTTCTAAATTCGAAAGGCAAAGGTTTTATGGCGAATCCGAGATTCGAACTTTTGACGTCAAATTTCAAATGCGTATAAAATCGCTTCAAGATGAGCTAAAAAGCTTATATTTGGACAGATTATAAGCCTTTAAGTGTCCTATATATTCTGTGAAGATTAACGTCATTTGACCTCATATGTTGTCATAAGGTCAAAAAAGAATTTCTGATATCTACTCGTTAATTTAAATCTGTTGTAAAGTTCTCAGGACCATTAAAATTTAATGGCATATACCTAAATCCGTGAGCGTTTTAATGCAAGGTATTTCATATTAATGTGAAGTCATATAACGTCAGATTTGACGTCAGGTCCAAAAGGTTTTACACAGTATACAGCCATTATTTCTGGACCGATTTACATCAAAATTTCACAGAAGGCATATGTAATGCTCTAGCTGTGTATCCCGGTGTCCGGTTTTTCAAATTTGAAAAGGAAATGGTTTATGGCGAATTCCAAGATTCGAACCATTGACGTCAAATTTCAAATACGTATAAAATCGCTTCCAGATGACTAAGAATGCTGATATTTGGACTGAATATTAGTCTCTATGACTTCTCTCTATTCTGTTAGGGCGAACGTCATTTGAGGTCATATGATGTCATAAGGTCAAAAATAATTTCTGATTACTACGCGTTAATTTCTATATATTGCTAAGGTCCCAGGGGGTGACAAATGTGTAAGGTAATGAAGATTTCATTTTATTGACTTTCTTATGTCTATGACGTCATATGACATCAAACTTGACGTTGTCTACACAAGTTTATACGCGGTCTACAGACATTTCTTTCTGGACGGATTTTCATCAAAATTTCACAGAATGTGTATGTTACGCTCTAACCGGTGTCCGTTTGTTTTTGTTTTGTTTTTTAATTCGAAAAGGCAAAGGTTTTATGGCTAATCCAAGATTAGAGGCAGTGACGTCAAATTTCAGTATAAGTCTCCAAGTCTTCTTTACATTCTGAGTAGATGAACGTCATATGACATCATGTGACCTCATAAGGCCAAAGTTATTTTTCTGTTGAAATAAAACTGTTTTTAAGACATGAAGGCCTTATTTTTTGTTTGATTTGCATGAATTCTTATTGAAGGTGCAGCATTTGATCCTGTGGAACAATGTCATTTCCATTTTGAGAAAAGTTCAATCATTGTTTATATTTTGAAAACCTCTAAAGCTGGACCGAATTATGTGACAATCGAATTGTAAGCATTTACAATAAATTTGTTTTAAGTTTATGAAATTGATAGAAAAAAAAAAGATTTTCAGTTACTTTTGCCATACCCTCCAAGTTAATCGGATTATTTTTTAAAGTTTATGAAGTTTTGGTCCTACAAAAACAAGTTTAAAGTAGGAATTTGATATCCTTTTACTTTCTTCGCTTTTAATGTTTGACAAATGTAGCAGAAAGTCCTATCAATCGTATCAACGAATGAAATCTAGTTAGGTTTTCGCCTCTGCAGGGCGAAAACCTATTGTTCTTCTTCTGTTGATTTTTTTTTTTTTTCCAATTCCACCCATTTTTGTGTCCAGCCTAGCGGCCAAATGAGAAAAGCTACAGCTATGAAATTTTGGGCATGGAGTCAACTTTATCTGAACATGTGCCTAATTGGTCAACTTTTCACATTTATTTCTGATTTACCCACTAGGGGGCGCAATGCATGTAATCACTGTTTTGCTGATAACTCAAAAATTTGAAACCTGATTTAGATGCGGTTTTTTTCATAATGTTCCTTGTTGACAGCCCAATCAAATATGATGGATATCTTATCATCGAGTACTGGAAAAAATTGTTCTAGGAGAGGTGAATGTTCGAACCTTGGAAAAAAGTGGAATAATGAGGGTAGGTCTACGAAAAACCTACCCACTTTTGTTAGACATCAGATAGAATAATTCTGTTTGCTGCATACGATTTGCAAGATATATACGCACAAAATATATGGGGTGGCGAATGTAGGAAATGCGTGGTTTGTCCTCTAGAAACGGTCAAACTTCACTAAATTTTAGGAAAAATTAAAATTTCAAAAACATGTTTTTGTCGCTCCTGACTTTATTTTCTGTTCATTCTTCATGAAATTTTCACACGATATGTATTGTTATGTTTGAAAGTGCCTCACAATTCAAAAAATATAAAAGAATTGTAAAGGTCAAGGTCATATTACGATTATTGTGTTTTAATTCGGCCAGTCCAAAGTTTGATCCTTTTTTGGAATAATTGTAAATCAGGTTTTATGCTTCAAATTCTGATACATAAGAATAAAAAGTTTGACTTGTGCGACTAGTATACTTGATTGAACTATTTGCTGCTTTGCTAGGTACCTAACAGTAATATTTTAATCAATTTTCTTTCTCATTTTGCCGCTAGGAGGCGCTTTTCTTGAAATCATTCTTTTGCTTATAACTTAAAAAGTTGAAGTCCGATTCGAATGCGGTTTTTTGCATTCTGTTCCCTGTTGATAGCCTTATAACATATGATAGGATTCGAGGTCCGTGTAGCTGAAAGCTTTTGAGCTACGGAAGGTTGAATGTTCGAACCTCGCAAAAAAAAAAAAAAAAAAAAAAAAAAAAACTGTGCAAATGAGGGTAGGTCTACGAAAAACCTATCCGTTTTTGTTAGAGATCAGATAGAAGAAATTCCGTCTCCGGCATAACATTTGAAAGACGTATACACACAAAATATATGGGGTGGCGAATTAAGGAAATGCGTGGTTTGTCCTCTAGAAACGGTCAAACTTCACTTAATTTTAGGAAAAATTAAAATTTCAAAAACATTTTTTTGTCGCTCCTGACTTTATTTTCTGTTCATTCTTCATGAAATTTTCACACGATATGTATTGTTATGTTTGAAAGGGCCTCACAAATAAAAAAATAAAAAAGAATTGAAAAGGTCAAGGTCATATTACGATTATTGTGTTTTAATTCGGCCACAAATAGCTCCGAAACTAAAAATATTTCATTGAGAGTATATGAACAAAAGTTTTAGTTCTTCAAGAGCTCTTTCCAGTGATACTTAGGTTTTGAAGATCGGACTTGTTTTGGTCATTATACGGCAGTCCAAAGTTTGATCCTTTTTTGGAATAATTGTAAATCAGGTTTTATGCTTCAAATTCTGATACATAAGAATAAAAAGTTTGACTAGTGCGACTTATATACTTGTTTGAACTATTTGCTGTTTTTGCAATTTTGTTTCTAATTTTGCCGCTAGAGGGCGTTTTGCTTAAAATCACTCGTTTGCTTATAACTCAAAATGTTTAAGTCTGATTGAAATGCGGTTTTCAGCATTTTGTTCCTTGTTGACTGCACCACAGAATGTGATGAATTTCAAGGGACAGGGTATGGGAAAATACTTGCGCTAGAAGAGTTTGAATGTTCTAACATTGCAAAAAAAAAACAAAAAAAAAACTGTGCAAATGAGAGTAGGTCTTCAAAAACCTTTTCGTTCTGTTTCATATTGAAAATTGTGGCTGAGTTGAAATAAAGTGTTCAAGTTGATTAGGTTAAAAGCGAAAACCGAGATACCGCTTGCGGTTCTAGTTATTCTTATTCTTCTTATTATGTTTTTTTCTTCCTCTTATATTTGTGTTAATTTCGATGTGTTGCCATTGTTCCAGAACAATGGACATTTTATGGCATATATTTCAAACCATGAGCTTTCGGATGCAATGAATTTCACATTCATATGACGTCTTATATCGTCAGATTTGACGTCAGGTAAAAAAGCTTGTACGCGGTCTACAGCCATTATTTCTGGACCGATTTTCATCAAAATTTCACAGAATGTGTAACTTACGCCCTAGTTGTGCAGCCCGGTGTCCGTTTTTCAAATTTCGAAAAGACAATGGTTCTATAGCTAATCCAAGATTCAAACCATTGACGACAAATTTCTAATGAGTATAACATCGCTTCCAGATAAGCTAGGAAGCTGAAATTTGGTCAGAATATAAGTATCTAGGTTTTATTTAGATTCTCAGAAGGTGAACGTCATATGACGCCATATGACGTCATGAGGTGAAAAGAAATTTCTAATTTTTACGTGTTAACTTCTATATGTTGGAACCGTTCGAGCACCTTGAAAATTTAATAGCTTATGCTTCAGATAAAACATTTTGCATTTCAATCATTTTTTTTGCCTATGACGTGTTTTGAAGTCAAACTTGACGTCCTCTAAAATTGGTAGTACGCGGTCTACAGCCATTATTTCTGGATCGATTTTCATCAAAATTTCACAGAATGTGTATGTTACGCTCTTATTATACATTCCGATATCCTTTTTTCCAAATTTGAAAAGGCAAAGGTGTTATGGCGAATTCAAGATTCGAACCATTGACGTCAAATTTCAATACCTATAAAATCGCTTCTAGATTAGTAAGAAAGCTGATATTTTAGACAGATTATAAGTCTCAAAGTGTGCTTTATATTCTTTGAAAATTTACGTCATGTGACGTCATGAGGTCAAAATGAATTTCTTATATCTACGCGTTAATTTAAATATGTTGTAAAGTTTGAAGGACAATGAAAATTTAATGGCTTATACAAAAATAAATATGCTTTTGAATGCCATGTATTTCATATTAATGTGACGTCATATAACGTCAGATTTGACGGCATGACAAAAAGGGTTTACGCGGTCTACAGCCATTATTTCCGGATCAATTTTCATCAAAGATTTTCATTCATAGAATGTATATATTACTCTCTAGTTGTGTATTCCGGTGTCCGGTTTTCCAAATTCGAGAAGGCAATGGTTTTATGGCGAATCCAAGATTCGAATCATTGACGTCAAATTTCAAATACGTATAAAATCGCTTCCAGATGAGTTAGAAAGCTGATATTTGGAATGAATATTGATCTTTTCGGTTTCTTTTTATTTTGTGAGACAGAACATCAATTAACGTCATATGACGTCATAAGGTAAAAAAGAATTTCTTATATCTACGCGTAAACTTCTATATTTTGCAAACGTTCCAGGGGAATGAAAAATGTTTTTCATATATTTCAGATACTGAATATTTCATTTCATTGATTGTCTTATGACTATGAAGTCATATGACGTCAAACTTAATTTTGTTTACATAAGTTTGTTCGCGGTCAACAGCCATCATCTTTGGGCTGATTTTCATCCATTTTTCACAGAATGTGTAAGTTTCGTTATAGTTATGCATCCGGGTGTCCGTTTTTCCAAATTCATAAAGGCAAAGGTTCTATGGCGAATCCAAGATTCGAACCATTGACGCCAAATTTCAAATACGCATAACATCGCTTCAAGATGAGTAAGAAAGATGAAATTTGGACTGAATATAAGTCTCTACGTATTTTTCACAATATGTGAGGGTGAACTTCATATGATGTCATGTGTCGTAACAAGTCCTTAATAGTTTCTTAATATTTTACGGGTTTATTGAAATTAAACGGGTTTTACGGCCTATAGGCCTTATATTTTGTTTAATTGCATGAAATTGAAGGTACAGCATTAGATACTATAGCGTAATGTCACTTCCGTTTTTAAGGTCAACTCGAACCTTTTTTTTTTTTAAATATCTTTCAATAAATACTCTATCGAGACACTATAGAATATAATTTGTAGTGCTTTGAAAGACCTTTCAGCTTTTAATGATCGGGTAATGGCTAAATATCAGAAATTCTGTTAGTCTCAATGCGTTTTAGTTTTACGATTCACCCAAAAATCATGAGGCAATGCAAATAACAAAATTCGTTTATGTTATTTTGTGATAGACACAAATATTTTGCATTGAATTGAATGGATTTAAAAAGACTTTTTTTTTTTGGTAACAAGATTACTGAAATTGGTCAACTGGTAAGAAAGTGATGACAAAATAAGAATTGATGTTTGAGTAATTTTGCCATACGATAAAAATCTCTTACGTTTGACAAATTTAGCAGAAAGTCCAACCATTCGTATCAACGAATGAAATCTAGCTATTATTATCATTATTATTCCAACCTTATTCAATAGTTAATTTAAATATGTTGCCAATGTCCAGGCAACATGGAAATTAAACTGCCTCGACATAAAAGGATACACTTTTAAATTCAAGTGTTTTCTTTTTTCAATGACGCTAGATTTGACGTCAGCCCCAAAAGTTTTTCGTACTCAATTTTGTGAAACCCAATGCCCCCATCCCAGGACATGATACAACTCACAGCTTTTCCGGTGAATCGCAAACAATAAATAATTTTCCCTCGATTTTTCTAGTGTACTTATATATAAAAAGAATTCACACCGAATAATAATGAACGGCGTAAGGTTTTAACATATGTTTACTAAACAATAAAGCGAGAATACTGCTGATAATGGTGACCATGGCTTAGTACGCGTAGATATAACCAGAGTAGCGATATATCCAAACGGATGGCTAATTCACCTTTACACGCAACGCCGAGCAGACCCTGAGTTGGTGAAAACCAAGTGTTTTTACCTGGTTATTAAATCAAGTGAAAATAAATAAGCTAACATAATTTAACATATGCCTTTCGTTTTACAGGTCGTACATGTAGGTCGTCTTTAGATTGACACTGTTAATGGTCAATTACTTATCTTAAATGTTCAAAACTTCGACATAAGGCGCAAAATGATCAAAATTGGACTTACTATTTGCAGTCTGGACACTGCGGATCACTGGTGTAATGTTCAGTACTTCCAGAACTTGAGTGTACCTGTTGTCCGAATCTTCACGAAGGAAGGTACAAAACGCCTGGAAACCGCGATTTCCACTCGCCAAAACTGCATTCAGAAATTTCTCGCCTGAAATGTAAGTGAACCCATTGACAGTTGAAAATCTAAACAAGTATCATTGTTCAGTCTGAAATTAATATTTATAAAACATTAAAAAATAAGTTTAATTCCATTATAGGAATTGATTTAATTACATAAAACACAACACGTGAATACATGCAGTTCTTGCTGTTGCGGCACCAGATAAACTGTATGTTGAAATCGAAATACTGATTTTATTTAGATTTTCGCACCTCGCAGTGCGAAAAAACATTCTTCTTCTGTTTTATTTATTTATCTTTTTTAGGTTTTCGCACATCGCAGTGAGAAAACCTGTTGTTCTTCTTCTTCATAAAGACCCGTTCTTTGAAATACAAAACGAAATGTTCAGATATTTCGGCAATAGTAAACATTGTTTATTACTCGGCGATTTCAATGCCCGTTGTGGACATATGTCCAACTATATTTTTACAGACGAAATTATAACTAATTTATATCAACTTGAAAATATTGAAAATGAAGATGGAAAATTCTTGAGAACTTTAAGAAGTGTAGTATACCATTGAACAGAAAGTACATAGATGGTACAATAAATCAATACGGTTATAATTTTATGATTTATGCAAAAATAACGATATGCTTATTTGGAATGACAGGATTATTGATAACCCGATATTTACATGATGTTGATTATTTTATCTCAACTTCCTATGTATTTGAAAATATTGATTTTAAAGTAGATGAATTCCGTTGCCTATATTCAGATGTTCACTGTCCACTGCCAGCTAACCTGAAAACTAAATTTAACATTAAAGATGAAGATAAAAATAAATACAGAGAATAAACCAAAAATAAAATTATGGGATAATATAAAAAAATAACTTGTTTTCAGAAAATGCAGAAATAATAAAAGCCTCAGAAACTTGACATGATTATCGACAGCAATAACATAACATAAAAGCAATTGGATGAAATACTGCCTGATATTGTTAGTATTTGACCAGTCATGCCAGAAAATGCGAGATATATACAACAAAACATGAAAATCATATAAAAAATATAAAACACAACATTAAAAAAAATTACTATGAGAAAGTTTCGAATTCAATATAATGAGCTTAAAATTGAAAAAAAAAATACGGATGCTAAAGTCAAACGACCCTAAACAATACTGGAAAAGTATTACTGACTCTAAAAGAACTAAATCTAACATCTCTGCTTCTTTGCAAGACTTTTATGATTATTTCAAAAATTGAATGAAAATCCTGACGATACTTAAACGAATGATACGGATGAAAATGATTACAACTTTATTTATAACGAGGAAATCAATGGCCCAATAACCAGAGAGGAAATACTTAAAGCAGTTAAAAATCTAAAAAAAAATATAATAAAGCGCCAGAAATAGATGAAATAGTAAATGAGCAAATTAAACATTCTATTAACTACATGATAAATATGTACATAAAGTTATTTAACATAATATTTGACTAGGGAATTGTACCTGAAAGTTGGACAATAGGCCTAATCAAACCAATATATAAAAATAAAGGAAAACCACAGTTTCCAGAAAATTACAGACCAATATCACTCCTTAGCTGCCTAGGAAAACTTTTTACATGTTTTATATATAACAGATTAAATATATACACAGAATAATCAAATCTTATTCACGAGACTCAAGCAGGATTCAGGAAGAAGTTCTCAACTACTGACAATATATTCATTCTAATAAGCTTAATTGACCTCGTGCAATCTGATAAGAAAAAAATATACAATTGCTTTATTGACTTCAAACAGGCTTTTGCTTCAGTATGGAGAGTAGGGTTGTGGAAAAAAACTTAAAACCGAAAATATTAATGGTAAATGTTTAAAAGTTACCCAAAACTTATATATTAACATAAAATCAAAGGTAGTAACATCAGAAGGAGAAACGTCTTTTTTCAACTGTTTAGTCGGAGTGAGACAGGGAGAAAATCTATTGCTTTTTCTATTTTCAATTTTCTTAAATGACCTTGACCTTTACTTAAGAACAAACAACATAAATGGAATATCAAGAACAACTATTAAGGGGAGGCACACATTTATCTAAGGCTTTTCATTCATCTTTATGCGGATGATACTATAATCTTCAGTGATAATGAAACAGATTTGCAAAATGCACTAAACCAAATTAAGTATTATTGTGACACGTGGAAACTAAAGATCAATACCAGTAAAATTAAAGTTATGTATTTCAGTAAAGGGAATCCAAAAAAAAGCCAACAACTTTTAAGATAGAAGATACTTCTATAGAATTCGTAGATGAATATAAATACTTTGGTCTATACTTTACGAAAACTAGCTCGTTCTTTAAAAATTAAATTCACATTGGTGAACAAGCTATGTTTTCTTTGCTTAAAAAAATAAAATCACATAATATACCTTTTGACCTGTAAATTGATCTCTTCGAGAAAACTATTAAACTAATACTATTATATGGTATCGAAATATGGGGTTATGGAAATATCAACATGTTAGAAAAAAAAAACAATTGAAATTTTACAAATATATATTTAATCTGAAGAAATCCACTGAAGGTAACCATTTAGGTAATGAAACAACAAAATTATCCGCAAAAATTTATCTAACAATACACCAGCTATACTCACAAAACAAACTAAAGTCAGCTTGGCTAGATAGTATTAAAAATAATCTATGCTCATTAGGATTTTCCGGTATTTAGAATAGCCAAAATTTCCCCAAAAGTAAGTGACTTATCCAGTCCTCTTACCAAAAACATGATATGTTTATACAACAATGACATTCTGAATTGAGCCAAACAACGGAACCAAGCAATACAAACACATCAAATTGTTTTTAGCCGAAGTCCATATATCAATAAACTCCAATTTATCAAAGTAAAATTATTATTGCATTTGAGAAACCACAACTTACCTATTGAAACTGGACGCTGGCAAAATACCTATTAATGAACGTAAATGCATATGCTGCAGAGAACAAGGGGATGGCTTCCACTATTTATTTAAATGTCCAATTTTCTATACACAAAGAAAAAAATATTTGGATGTGACAATGTACAAATGCCCGAATATGATAAAACTTACTGAATTAATTAAGTCTGAAAAAAATTAAAACTTAAAGGGTTTAGTTTGCTATGCTCATCAATAATGAAACATTTCAAAACAAATTAATTTTAAAGTTTAAATGCATATTCAAAGCAAAATTCACATCCATTTAAATAATGAAAACATTAATATATTGATACATAACGTGTAAATATGTGATTTGGTTAAACCACTTTTGTTTTTGCATGGTTTAGGCAGATTAAGGATGTAGATAATATAAAAGGCACAGAACATGTCGCTGTTAAATCAAAAACTTCACAGTAGGGTGGTATCCTACGTTTATTCTTTTGTATAATATCATAATGCATTGTGTGTCAGAAAAAAATTATGTGTTTGATTTCTGTTTATATGTTAGAATTTGTTTTACTTTTGAGGTCAAAAGAACCGATGGAATTAAAAGAAGTGAACGAGAGAGAAAGAAGAATAAACTGTAAATTGTAAAAAAATGTGAGTTTCGAGTCAAGAAAAAGTGAGTTTCGAGTCTGAAATAGTGAGTTTCGAGTCAGAACAGATGAGTGTATATACTGTACAGTGACAGGATAAATATGTGTATCTTTTTGGTGACTGTGTATATATTTAACATTTGTGTGTTTTAATTGCTTTTTACGTTAAAGTATATTAAAAAAATCGGGAAACAGTTGCTTATAATTTATTGGTTTGATATAAGAAATAAACACTTGTCAGCACAAAAACAAACCTGTCACTTACGACTTTTCCTTGACTACTCTTCTTTTGTTTTGTTATTTTCCCTTTACCTTCTTGTCGAAGTTTACACACCGGCGAAACACGAATGTATTGTTGGTTTTGTTTATCGACAGGGAAGTAGTCACTATGTAAAAGTAAGTATCATTCTTGAAATGGACATTTTATTGTGCCTGTGTTCCATTGTTGTATTATGTTTGTTAACTTTTGCTGTATTCCAACATCACTGACATTGTGACAGTCACACTCACTGACACGCACTCTAAAAAAATCAAAATTATCATTTGCATTAAAATAAAGATCATGGGTAACATGACTGAAAGTTAGCAATCATCTGCATGAAAGTGTTTCAAACGATCCAGATTTTAACTATAAAAAACTTATATGTGCAGATCCAGTTCCAGCAATTTGATACCGGGGTGGGGGGGGGGGGAGGAGGGGGGCAAACTCTGAAAATCACAGGACATAGTGGGGGGAGGGGGGCACCCTTTATTATGTATATTTTATGCATAATATCCAAATCTCGGGGGGGGGGGGGGGGGGCTTTAACATTCACTCAGCATCTCATCACGTGGGTTCGAATCCCGGCAGGGTCATTCGGATTTTCATGTGAGGAAGCCTCCCAGCTGGCTTGCGGTAGGTCGGTGGTTCTGCCCGAATGCCTCCGTGCATTTGGGGTCTTCTTCCACCTGTAATTAGCTGGACGTCGCTGTATGACTGAAATACTATTGAAGCGACGGTAAACCCATATAGTCAAGTCAAGTCAAGATTGTTCTTTTCAATTATCTTTCAATTATTTTGATCCTTTGAAAAAAAGGCCGCCAGGGAGCTAAGCCCATTTCCCTTATATGTATACAGTACAAATTTGAAAATTCTTCTTGTCCTAAAGTACTCACTCGATTTATGGCTTACACAGGGCAGATCGAGCGACCCAGGGCCATCATGGCCCTCTTGAAAATTACCACTACGTTTTTATTTTCCAGTCTATCATACTGAAGTTCATATCAAATTGAACAGCATTGATTAATCATTTTTAATATTAAATTGATATTTTAATGAAGATAAAAGCTTTATACCCAAGAAGTTAAACTGTTTATTTTGTTGAAAGATGAACCTATACCTTTTTTCTTTACTTTGCATTTCTTTTCTTTTTTTGTGCTAATATACGTATTATAGGAATTATGTTATCTAAAAATATGAATTTTAAGAGCTTTTTAATGGTGTATACATTTTGATTTTTGAAGCAGAAATATTGAAATTATAGGAAAATGAAATTTCTGCTCCTGTATGTAATTTATTTTAAAAAAATCCCCTGAATTTGTCATTCAAGATGGCTGCCCAAAGTAGAGATATTCACAGATGTGGAAACTATGTATATTGGTTCAAATATGTTGTATTACAAATACCAAAGAGTAACAAACAAAAGCAAATATTCCTTAGTGAATTTGTCCAGAACCCACAGTATTTCATACAAATATAGATAATCTTATAAACTGGGTTAACCAATCATCAAATACCATTTCTGTTGAAAGTGTTGTATTTATAATTTTGTATGTTTGCTTGTAAGGTGTTTTGGGGGATGGATCCCCGACCCCCTAACACCAATTATGGGGAAAATAAAGGGGCTACTTTTAGCTGAAATTTAAAAAAAAATAATAATAAGGTTTATCAATATTACAGTTATTTCTCAGATGATGTTATTTTTAACTGTATATTTTTATAGTCACTCAACAATAAGAATGATCAAGTGTAAATATAGACAATTATATTTACGGAAAGTAAAAAAAAATCACGTAATCATTTTCTGCTAAAAAAATAACCACGCATGCATAAAAAAATTGAGTAATAAGAGTTATACTGAATGTATAATTTAGTGACAGTAAAAAATAATTTATGTATATATATATATATATATATATATATATATGCCTTTATTTTAAAAGCATGAGACCAGGTGTTACTTTTGTAGCCGCAACCTTATTTACGGGAAAACGGCTTACTTTCGTTATCTATATCGGCTTATTTTGGCACTGATTTTATTCATACTCGTCAGAGAGTCGGTAAAAAAAGTTGTGTCAACAACTATAAGAACTAGATTTTTTTTCGTTGATACGAATGATAGGACTTTCTGCTACATTTGTCAAATACTTAAAAGCAAAAAAAGTAAGAGGATATGAAATTGCAGCCTTTAACTTTTGTATGGCCATAACATAAATGAACTTTGAAAAATAAACCGTTTAACTTGGAGGAAATGGCAAAAGTAACTGAAAATCATTTTTTTATATCGATTTATTTAACTTGGACTATTTTTATAATCTATGTTACAAATCAAATTTATTTAAAACGCTTACAATTCGAATTCCATCCTGTAATAATGGCTGTAGACGCGTACAAGAGTGTGTAGACAACGTCAAGTTTGATGTCACATGACATCATAGGCATAAGAAAATCAATGAAATGAAATATTCAGTATCTTAAATATATCAAGTAATTTTTTCATGCTCCTTGCAACTTTGCAACATATAGAAATTAACGCGTAGATATATTAACATTCTTTTAGACCTTATGACGTCAATAACGTTAATCCTCACAGAATATAAATAAGTCTTTAAGACTAATATTCAGTCCAAATATCAACTTTCTAAATCATCTCGAGGCGATTTTATATGTTTTTGAAATTTGACGTCAATGTTTCGAAACTTGGATTCGCCATAGAATCATTGCCTTTTCGTCTTTTCGAATTTGTAAAACAGGACCCGGGATACACAACTAGAGCGTTACATATACATTCTTTGAAATTTGCTGAAAATTGGTCCAAAAATAATGGCTGTACACCGCGTAAAACCTTTTTGTCCTGACGTCAAATCTGATGTGATATAACGTCAAATTAATATGAATTACATTGCATTCTAAAGCATTTCTAAAGTATATACCATAAGATTTCATGGTCCTGGGAAGTAAACAACATATTAAATTTACGAGTATATATCAGAAATAATTTTTGACCTTTTGACGTCATATGACGTCAAATGACGTTCATCTTCATAGAATGTAAAGCACTCTTGGAGACCTATTTACTTTCCAAATATTAGATTTCTAACTCATCTGGAAACGATTTTATACGTATTTAAAATTTGACGTCAATAGTTCGAATATTGGATCCGCCATAAAACCTTTGCATTTTTGAATTTGGAAGAACGGACACCGGGATGCTCAACTGTAACCTAATATACACTTTCTGTGAAACTTTTATGAAAATCGGTTCATAAACAATGGCTGTAGACCGCGTACAAACTTTTGTAGCATATGGCAAGTGTAACGTCATATAATGTCATAGGCATATGAAAACTGTAGAATTAAAAATACCAACGTTTGAAGCAAAATGTCATATAATTTCCATTTCCATGGACCATTTTAACATATAGAAATTTTCTTGTAAATATTAGAAATAGGTTTTCATGTAATGACGTCATCTGACGTCACATGACGTTCATTTTCACGAAATCGTTCAGTCATCCATAAACCTACATAATGTTCAAATATCAACTTTCTATCTCATATGGGACCGATTTTATAAGCATTTGAAAATTAACGACCACGGTTCGAATCTTGGATTCTCCATAGAACCATGGTCTTTTAGAATTTTGAAAACGGATATCGTGATGCACAACTAGATCTTAATATACACATTCTGTGAAAATTTGATGAACATCGGTTCATAAGTAATGGCTGTAGACCGCGTACAAACTTTTGAAGAATATGTCAAGTGTGACGTCATATGACGTCATATGCCTATAAAAATTATTGAAATAGAAATTATATTATGTGAAACATATGCCATTAAATTTTTACTGCTCTACGACCATTTCAACATATAGAAATAATCTTGTTAATGTTAGTAATATATTTTCATATAATGACGTCACGTGACGTCATATGATTCAATTTTTCAAAATATTTTTAAGACTCCGAGAGACCTACATACTGACTAAACATCAACTTTCTATCTCAAATAGGACTGATTTTATAAACATTTGAAAATTTACGACCTTGGTTCGAATCTGTGATTCGCTATAGAACCTTGGCAATTTCGAATTTTGAGAAACGGACACCGGGATGCACAACTAGAACTTAATATACACATTCTATGAAAATTTGATGAAAATAGGTTCATCAATAATGGCTCTGGACCGCGTACAAACTTTTGTAGCTTATTTCACGTGTGACGTCATATGACGTCATAGGCATATGAAAATCATAGAAATCAAAATTTTCTCACGTGACTAATAAGTCATAAAAATTTCATTGTCCTGTATTGCAACATAGAAAAATAAGCGTTTAGTTAGGAAGAAAAAAAAGAATAATAATAACTAGATGTCATTCGTGAAAACGAATGATAGGACTTTCTGCAACCTGTGTTAATGCAAAAAGCAGGAGATAGAAGTTTCATGTAATGACTCTCCTCTGGTAGTATTTCATGTTCATGCTGAACAATTGACATTATATTCCGCGAAAAATAAGCGTTTAGTTACGAAGAAAAAAAAAAGTAGCAGTAGTAGTAGTATGCTTATGACGTCATATGACGTCACGACTCAATATATATTAAGAAATTATGCAGAACTGCAAACTGTGTAAGTTTCAACTTTCTATCTCATCCCGAAGTTCTTTAATCCAAAAATGAAATTTTTGGTCCTATGTTCGAATCTTACGTCAGCCACAATACTTCGGTTTCTCGGAATTAAGGTTAGCTGACAAAATATTCACACCTTAGTTTCAAGATGTACCATCTGTAAAAATTTGGAGAAAATCTGATTATAAATGGCGGCTGTAGAGCGCGAACACCATTTTTCACTATTTTTAGCTCTGACGTCACGTGACGTCATAGGGTGCTGAAAATGCTGTTGCTCAAAAGCGCATACTTTACTGCAATAACTCTGAAATTTGCATTATTCTGAACAACTGGCATCATGTCGAAATCATTGCCCCAAATTAAAATTAAGTGGTATGCTTATGATGTCCTCTGACGTCACGATTCAAAATATTTGTAGAAATTCTGCAGAACTGCAAACTGTGTAAGTTTCAACTTTCTATCTCAACCTGAAGCTCTTCAAACCTAAAATGAAATTTTTGGTCCTATGTTCGGATATAACTTCAGCCACAGATCTTCGGTTTTTCGGAATTTCGGTAAGCTGGCAGGATATGTACACCTTAGTTTCAAGGTGTATCATCTGTGAAAATTAGAAGAAAATCCGACCATAAATGGCGGCTGTAGAGCGCGAACACCATTTTTCAATATTTTTAGCTCTGACGTCATATGACGTCATAGGGTGCTGAAGATGTTTTGTTCAAAAGCGCATACTTTACTGTCATAACTCTGAAATTATCATTATTCTGAACAACTGGCATCATGTCGAAATCATTACCCTAAAATGAAAATTAAGAAGTATGCTTATGACGTCACATGACGACATTTGACGTCACGATCGTGTACAAACTTTCGTAGTCAATTTCAAATGTGACGTTATATGACGTCATAGGCTTCTGAAAATCATTGAAATCGATATTTCAGCATCTGAAGCATGCGGCATTAAATTTTCATTGCCTTTCGAAAATTTCAACAGATAGAAATAATCTTGTTAGAATTAGAAATTCATTATCATATAATGACGTCACGTGACGTCATATGACATTTATTTTCACAAAATGTTTAAGACTCCCAGAGACCTATATACTGACCCAATATCATCTTTCTATCTCAAATAGGACCGATTTTATAAGAATTTGAAAATTTACGACCTTGGTTCGAATCTGGTTATGCACCGTGTAAATGCTACCATGCAATAGAATCGTCGACGCGTGTAGCCTCGTGAGTTAAATTCCAATATAGCCCTATGGTGATAAATGACCCCGCACCAGGGGTTACTTGTTTTA
>CM037787.1:9226477-9245087 GCA_021229015.1 Solen grandis
TTAAAGTAAGTTTTTTGATATAATTGTAGCACAAATGTATTTGGTTTTTTTTTTATTTTGAAAGTTTTTATAATAAATGATAAAATATTTACAAGGCAATCGATAAAAAACATTCCCAGTACCACAACTACCGAAAGCGAACTATAGGCATAACAGCTGAAAAATTAAAATACAAATACATGTATACATAATTTACACACATACACATATTATTATTTATTACATGTAACAACAGAAAATAACATCAAAACCCAAAGGATCAGTGAGCATAAAAATTACCTGCATTATATCATGATACTCGCTTTCCCCTGTATTATTATCAAAAACTGCGAATTCAATATGCATGTTGTAATCTCAGTCTTAATATATAAACTACATAAAACATTATGAAATCGGTCTTTAAGTATGATTGTTTTAGGTACAAGCAATGTCTTAACATAAAGTATGAGTATAATACAGAATTTATTACCAAATAAAAACGTATAACATTAAAAAACATTTTGACGTATAAAATTACTGAAAACATATGCAAAAGCCCATCATTACGTATAAAAGCATTTTCATTCCTCGTTTGAAACGCTTTAGAAATGAAAATACCAAGACTTTTTAAGACTGTTTCATTCGGCTATTTACCAATTCTATCATCTTAACCATATTTAGGACGTATTCTATAATATCTAGGTGTATATGTATTCCTTAATTTATTATACAAACCACATTGTAAAATAAAATGATATTCGTCTTCAAGCACATTACAGTGAAAACATTCATGTTCATTAATTGGAATGGGATTCGGTTTTGACCATCTACCTGTTTCAATGCCAAGCCTGTGTGAGAAAACTCTGAATTTGTTAAATTGTATCTAATTTTTGCAAAATGTATTATACTTAAATATGGTTGAAATGTAAATGATGCAATGTTTTTGTAAATACAGCCCTACTAGAATCATTAACCCCCATTCCAGTTTTGAATTAAATTGATCCTTTATTCTTTGTTTAATAAGTAATAAAACAGTTCAGCGTTACCAATATCTTGATACAACCATGCATCAGTAAATCCAAGAGTGCATAATTAAATCTTTCAAAAGTGAACTCCATTTTTTTTTTATCAGGATTACATTCTACATCAGTTTTTAGCATCTCATAGACCTTACGTATATATTTGTTATTTTCGTCCGTAATTTTTAACCCAATACTTAATGATCATAAACGTATCGCAAACACTGATAATTCATTCGTCCAAGTTTTCCATTTATAAAGTCATTTTGTGTACATCTCTTTACATCCAGTATTCTCATACACAATTAAAGATGTAACCTTTCAATACATTCGACCTGAGCAAAACCCCAGACTTGATTCCTATAATTAAGAATTGGAGTAATCAATTTATCAAAAAGATCAATTTTATGTTTTACAGATATATCAGTAAATTTATGTGAATATTTATTCATTTGAAATATAGCTTTAAGCGCTTGACCAGACAGTGCAGTATGTGCCTCTGAAAAAGACCCACACCGTACTAAACACAATGCCTAAATAAATAAATGATTTAACTATCTCAATTTCACTGTCATTGTAATGAAATATAGTATTAATAGGTAGCCTTCCTGCTTTCTTAAATATCATTATTTTGGTTTTACTTGTATTTACAACTAATTTCCACCTATTACATGTACAATAAACTAAAAGTGCACCCAAGCTCTGCTGCAGTTCATCACGACTATCTTGCAAATATTAACAGTGATAAACATATACTGAAAAAGTATTTAACTCAGTTAGCCTGATACATATACTGAAGGAGTCATAGTGGGTCTGAAACATATACTGAAGGAGTATAAAACAACAGTATAAAACCAGAATGAGCCTGATGTTTTTGCTCCAAATATATAGACCCTTAACCTTGACAACATGTATTGCCAAGAAATGGACATACAATTTCGAAAACTGCCGTGGTCCTGTGATGGTGTTTAGTGACTACTTGTTAGCTGTGACTATGAAACGTATACAGCCTACACCGAATATTGCTTACCGCAAACGTAATATACTGCATATCGCCGTTTATAGCTCAGTCCTGAAAGACGATGATGATAATGATGATCACTGTTATTGTCGTCGTCATCAACACGAATGGTTGTAGTAGTTGTTGATATCATTGCTGCTGGTGCTTATTGTTGTGTTGTTGCAGGTGCTGCAGTAGTAGCAGTAGTAATGGTAATGTGTCCGTCTGTTCGTTCATTCTTCAATCGCAGTAAGTATACACGACTTTGCATAACAAGAATTTTCAGACTATCCCCGAAATATCTGGGTGCGTTTGACGTACATCGGCGACATTACCACCTACATGTATATTGTGATCTTTTTTTTCTTCAGTTTTACTTTAATTCAAGAAAACATATACTTTGCGCCATGAAATAAAACATATATATGTGTACTTTGGCGAAGAAGCTATGCACTCTGACCTTATTTCAGAAGCAAATTGAACTGTATTTTAAGAATACAATTCAACACCATAGCTATAATTTTTCCATTTAAACTTTTTTCTGATAAGAAACGCTTTTTTTTTTATCTTTTATTTTTACAAAAATTATGTGGCTTCATGTCTCCTTTCAATTAACAAATTTGAATATGGCATTTCATGTAGCTATTTATTTATGTACAATGTAGTTATAACAATTATATTATTTACAATTTCTTACTGATGTATAATTCACGAATAACCATATGGTAATTCAAACTGAATTGTTATATGGAAGTCCTGAACTTTCCCTTTATGGTACTGAAACGAAAACACAGAAAAATGTAGCACTCTGGTTTCGAATTAGTGAATATTAACTTCAAAACATTTGTAAAAAAGAAAAGACTAATGACATCCTAATGCCATAAATCTCAATTACCTCAACCGTTTAAATATTTTAGACAATGGCTTTGATTTCAGGTAAGCAAGTGTGTATTCAATATAAATACCTCTAAAAAAACAACAACAATGGTGATTACAATTTGAGCAAAATAATTATTATTAGAATTTGCAGTCTAAGGCGTGACTTTTTTGTTTCATGGTAAGTGCCGTCTAGAGCTGCAGCCAGTAAATGTCTAAAGTTACGGAATTTTCATGCAAAGTGAGAACCATTCAGTTGACCTTAACGTTTGCAACTTTTATGGATTCGGTTCCCAGCTTTGCACTCTATACGTACGATAAAATAGAATGTGTTTCTCTGTGTTTAATATTTACGTACATTAGATAGGAAGTCGGTCAAGCGGAAGGAGTACACTGACAGGCGATCCATTCATAGATGTTCAAGCCATTATTAAAAGGTCTGCATAAAAATAGGTAAAATAATCTACCTTTAAAATCAAGTTACCTTTCGGTGAAATACAAACCCTCCGACGTTTTGACTCCTACAGGGCTTACATGTACACCACAACGCGTGATGGGGTACACAGGTATTGGGTGTCTTTGCTTGACCATTTATTTTTTAACCTCTTCCCAATCAGCATCCACTATTCTGAATCACAATTCACACAGTGTAACCAACAGCAACAAAACATGAGGGCCATCATGGCCCTAGTACGCTCACCAGAGTAGCATCAGCTTAATTAAACGGTTCAGTTTAACCTTCATTTAAATTTCAGATAAAAACAATTTTAAAGATTTCTATGCAGATTAAATATAAAAAACTAGCCATGTTTAAGATCAACATGTAATGCAGTATGGGACCATGGACTTATCATAGGTTTCAAAAACAGAATTTAATTATATGCAAAGGTTTGAGAGGAGAAAAATTAAAGTTGCAGTACTACCCAAAATCAATGCAATAAATGAGCCAAATATATTTTTGCAACAAAATCGTATTGTCCCGGGCATTTTTTTTCATAACTGCAAGAGATATGGAGAATGTGCCATGTAAGATCTCAAGTTGTCTAAAAAGCTGACCAAAGTGTCAAAAAAACGCATAAAACCAATGTCTCCAAAGTGTTTTTGTGTGTTATTCTGATGCAATTTAACGGATTAATATTTGTGATATACTATTTATGTAAAATTTCTTGATGACTTTAATAATATTTCTCCTGAAATACAGCCTATAAATGATGTATTTCCACTGATCTTATGTATATTTTCTATGATAAATGTTGTCATCAGTGCTGTAACATGTTGCAATTTGCAATAAGCACAAGGTTACTTTCCTTTGCAATGATAATCCCACTGGCCTTGTTTTGAAGAGCATTATTTAAAACAGTCATGACAAAAGCCACTATATGCTGTGTTTGAAGAATTTTTTCGTATGACGTTTTGTTAGTCGAAGGGTAGGTGCGTATATTTTAATCCTGTCACAGATGTAACGGTCTGAAAACCGTTTATATCTATAAAAAAGCGTGCATGCTTTTTACACAGAATGCATCGAGCAATTTGTAAATGATTTCAGACAAAAAACAAAATAATATGCAATGATAGGGCATGTAAAGTATGGTATAAAGTGAAATACATCCTTAATGTAACAGTCAGTGATGTAACTGTGAAAATTGTTACATCAAGGACAGATTTTGCTACGTCAAGGAAATAATTCTAGAAAATGGTTTAGTAATGTTTCATGTATCAATGTCTTTGATAGTACTGATAGTCATGAAAAACATGTTATATAAGTCAAATGCCTATGGACAAGAACAGCTTTTTGTACTTACTTACATGCAGGAAATATTAATTATTTCAGAAATGCATTACATCAAGTAAAACATTTTGTTACGCGGAGGAAAATATCAAACTTCCTTGTCAAAATCGGTTCTGTGCGAAAAAACATTCGGTCTATGCGCCAATAGCTTATCATCTGGGTATATAAAACCATATGATAAAGATATGTTTTAGTCGGTTTCAAGCTTCAAAGAAAATTGTTACACCAAGGAAAAGTCTTTTTGTTACTTGATGGAAATTATCATATAAAAGTGTTGCTATATTCTTTAAAAACATCATTGATGTGATTCCAGTTGTTTGATAACTTACATTGTATCTATTTTTTTATTATTATTTATGATCACCTATGTACAGTGGAGATCCAAGTTTCCTGTATTGTTACATTGAAGTGTGTGTATTGTTACATAAAGGAAAAAATATATGGTCAATGTAATAAAATCGCGATTCGTATAAGAGGATATGAATTGAAACAAGGATAAACTTTGTTGCCACGTTATATAAATATCAAAACAATGTGATGAATTAATTTCTAAATATTGTCCATGCCAAAGAAAAAATCAAAGCGCACAATGCGCTGAGAGACGGCTACGGGATTAACATTCTAAACCCAGCGTTTCTGAAGTTATTGAAGCAGTCACATGACGACAAAAACTCCATCCACTGTTGCTACAGAAGTTTGTTTGTAACATAATAATCCGGAGTAAAGGTCATGAACCTTTCATTCATAAAGAGCTGCATACCTAAGTAGGTCATTCTCTTTCTCTAGTGCTAGCGAATTCTATCTGTTGTTTTGTATGTGTAGAAATTGACCAGGTATTTGATTATTTAAGATACTAGAATGTTTGCCTATCTATTTCAAAGTTAAGAAATGCTCTGGGAGGAACCCAACTCGCCATCATGCAAAATATTGTGCGGACTACTTTAGGTCAATTACATACATACGGAGCACTACTTTTTCTTTTTACAGGAGTCGATCTTCATGTACGTAAGATGGGTTACTGTTCTGGTTAAGAAATGTCACGGATATTTTTTTCAGGCTTAAAATTGATGCTTTCAGTGCAAAATAATGGCAAAAGTAAACATGTTGACAAACAATAACACACTAAAAGCGGTTACGGTAATGATTTAAACGTCTATGTAACATATTCCATTCGTATTCGTTAGTGCAGAATCGCATTGCATGGATCCGCACTAAGCGCGGAGAGGTACAGTTAAAAATGTTGTGGAAAATATGCAAATTAGCAAGGCCTGATTTCGTTCTTCAGCATAAGACGGCTAATCGCCGTCTTAAAACAATACCGGCGCAATAACTCAGTGTTAAGAGTGTCCGCTTTTCGTTCAGGAGGTCTGGGGTTCGAATCCAAGCCGGGGCACTTCCTTCGGTTACGCGTCAAACCAAAGACTCGGCAAATTGGGGTTGCTATGGGAACTCGGAGTACTCAGTACTGGTTATACCCTGGAACATGTCTCCCGTGTATCGGTGCTATACACCGGGCACGTAAAAGAAGCAAAGGGTGTTTTCGCAAAATGGGCGTAGGGTATCGCATCCGGACTCCCTTGTATCTACTGTCATTCTGATGCTGTCTCTTCAGCAAAAACAGGACCCCCCATGTAGGAAATCCTTGGAAAGGTCTAAAGTATGACCAAAATAATCAGAAAATGATTAGGATTTATTACAATAAAAGAAGAAGAAGAAAAGAAGAAAGAAATGACAAAGGAATCAATAATGTTAAAGTTACAGTTCCTATCAATGATGAGATTGATAAATGAATACCCACTGAAAACAAATAATGGGATCGACTGTCCCCAACATAACACGTCCTTGATGAAAGTCACACAGTTTTCTCACAATCATGTAAGTAACAGTGATGTAATGGAGTACATTATGTATGATGGTGAAAAAGAAAATGTTGGGAATGTCGTTGAGAGTATTTAAGTATTTAAAGTACAGTTTGAATTATGGTGAAAATGAAGGGAAAGTAGATGAAGTGAATGACAATAATATTGATGGTGACAACCATGAACACAGAAATGAAGATGCTATGAAAGACAGGGTAAATGATGGTGGCAATGTTGAAGAGGGAATTGTGCTGCTATGGGGGACAGTATGAATGGGGATAATAATGTTGTACAGATTAAACTTATGAAGGATATGACATTGATGAGCAGATGAGTTCATATGCTGTTGTAGATTGTGTTGATAGTGGTAGTGATATTGAACAGTTGATTGCAGATGATATGAAAAACACTGTTTGTAATGGTGAAAATTTTGAATAATAAAATGCTGTAAAGGAAATGCTTATCTAAGTGATGATGGTAAACAGATGAATGGAGATGCTGCGAATTACACTAAGTTGGGATGGTACCATGTTAAACAGAAGTGCTGAAAATGCATGTAATAAAAGTTTTAGAGTGATGATGCTAAACCGATAAATGCAGATGCTTTGAGGGACAGAGTGTTAATGGCAAGAATGTTTTAACAGGGAAGTACAGATACTTCGAAGGATAGTTTTTGCGATGGTAATAATGCTGAACAAGGGAGCTTTTGAAATGTTGAAATGCATTTGTAATGAAGGAAAATTTTGATAATGGTGGCAATGTTGAACTTGCGGGGAGTAAAAATGTTTTGGGGGATAACACTAATCGAAGTTAGAAATGCAGATGTTGTAAAATGCAATGCTGATAATAGTGGCAATGTTGATCATTGGAATAAAGATGTTGTGAAGGACAATGATAAATGTAAAAGAAGGGATGGCAGAGACTGTAAAATACATACAAATATAAAAACAGGTGAGATGTTGTGATGGAAAATATTGATGATGGTGACAATATTAACCAGGTGAGTGCACATGCTATCAAGGATAGCGTTAATGAAAGTAACAGAAGACTGCAGAATCTGTGAATGACACCGTTGGCGATGGTAACCATGTTAAACAGGGCTAGTGCTGTGAAGGACACTGCTATTGAAAATAACAATGTTGATCAGATGAATACAGATGCTATGACATTGTAAATGATAGTGACAATATTGAACGGGGAAGGTCAATGCTAATATAAGTGACAATGTTCAACAGGTTAACACAGCTGCTTTGGGGAGACAATTTTGTTCATGTCGGCAATATAAAAAAGGAAAGCATAGATAATGCGAGAAATAGTGTTAAAAAGGGTGACAAAGTTGAAATGGGGAGTTCAGTTTTCGTGAAATGCAACGCAGACGATGGGGGTAAACATGAACAGGATTAGAGCTGTTTTAAAAGGATAGAGGATGTTGAACAAATGAATGCAGTTGTTGTGAGGGACAATGATGGTGATAGCGACAATTTTGAACATGGGAGTGCATACAATTTTGACGATGATGTCAATATCGTGAAATGCAATGTTGATATTGACATGATGTTGAACAAGGGATGGAAGATGACAATGTGAAGGGAAATTATCATGGTGAGGACAATGATGAATAGGGAAAAAAGATATAAAGACAATGTTGATGGTGAAAATATTTAACACCTGAGTGCCGTAATAAGCAGAAGGATAAGCATATCACATATTGTTATAAGCATAACAAGCCCTATACGTTTTCCGAATGTTTGCGGTAAGCCGTAAAAAAACAGTTCTCGATAACTCGTGGCCAAGAGTTAGTAACTAAGAAAGAAAAAAAAAGTTCTCGCTATATCGTGGCCACAAGATAATCTAAAAATTTGATTGGCTAGCTAATGCGTGGCCACGACTTAGCTATCTCGTGGTCACGAGTTAGCTGACCAATCAAATCGTTGGATTACCTCGATACTCACGATCTGATTGGCAAGCTAACTCGTGGGTTTTAAACTTCGGCCTTAAATATCTCAAAAACGGTAAATATTCTATCGAGACACTATGCGTAAATTTGTAGTGTTTAAAAAGACCTTTCAGATGATATTTAGTTTTTGATGATCGGGGTTGAATTGGTTGAGTTATGGCGGAAAAATGAAAATTTGGTAACCCCCAGTGTGTTTAACAGTTTATACCTCGAAAACCTTTGATTTTTCAAAATATGATGATGAATATTATTTGTAGAGCAATGTTTGGTCGTTCTTTTGATGCCTAAACTTTAATGATTGGCCAAAGATTGATGGAGTAATGAGAAAATAACGAAATTCGTGTATGTAGCTTTGGTGAATTTTTCATTTTTCAGGTGGTTTAAGAGCTTGTATCTCAAAATTATTTGTAATATTCCTAAACATAAAGCGTGTGAAATGTAGAGAATTTTCAGACGATTATTTTGGTACCTTACGTTTTGAAATTGAACAAAGTATAAGGAAGTTACATAAACAAGAGGCCCATGATGGCCCTAAATTGCTCACCTGAGATAAATAGGTTGACCCAAGGAACATCTGTACCAATTTATTTTAAAATCTGGCCAGTAGTTTTGAAGAAGATGATTTTTAAAGTGTTCATATTTTTTTTCTTTTTGTTGCCATGGCAACCAGAGTTCTATATGGATCAAGTTTATTTTAGCAACTTTTGTGAAGGTTGACCCAAGGATCATCCCTGCCAAGTTTAATCAAATTCTGTCCAGTGGTTTCAGAGGAGATGTTGTTTAAAGTTTTCCCAATATACATATAAGGCAAATAAGCCCCGCCCCTGGCGACCATGTTTTTTTACGGATCGGAATAATTTTAGCAACTTTGGTAGAGGTTGACCCAAGGAACATCTGTATTTATTTTGAAATCTGGCCAGTAGTTTTGAAGGAGATGATTTTTAAAGTTTTCAAATTATTTTTCTTTTTGTAGCCATGGCAACCAGAGTTCTTCATGGATCAACTTTTTTTTAGCAACTTTTGTAGAGCCTCACCCAAATAACTTTCCTGCCAAGTTTCATTAAATTCTGTCCAGCGGTTTCAGAGGAGATGTCGTTTAAAGCAAATTGTTGACGACGCACGACGGACGACGACGGACGCCGGACGAAGGGCGATCACAAAAGCTCACCTTGAGCACTTTGTGCTCAGGTGAGCTAAAAATCAAAAGGCTAGGCCTTGTGGTTTCGGAGAAGAAGATTTTTCAAGTTTTTTCTATATTAGCCTATGTAAAATCAGGTGACCCCTTGGTGGGGCCAAATTTGATCCCAGGGCCATGATTTGAACAAACTTGGTTGTGATCTACTAGACAATGCTGCACACCAAATATCTAAACCCCAGGCCTTGTGGTTTCTGAGAAGAAGATTTTTCAAGTTTTTTTCTATATAAGTCTATACAAAATCAAGTGACCCTGGGGCGGGGCCAATTTTGGCCCGGGGTCAAGATTTGAACAAACTTGGTTGTGATCCACTAGACAATGCTACACACCAAATATCTTAACTCCATGCCTTGTGGTTTCTGAGAAGAAGATTTTTCAAGTTTTTTTCTATATTAGCCTATGTTAAATCAAGTGACCCCTGGGGCGGGGCCAATTTTGACCCCAGGGTCATAATTTGTACAATCTTGGTAGAGAGTCATAAGATCATGCTACATACCAAAAATCAAAAGGCTAGGCCTTGTGGTAAAATCTATTTTTAGCTCCTGTGACCTACTTATTTACCCAATCAAAATAATTTGTACAACTTTGATAGAGGTCATAATAAGGATGATTCCTGTGAAGTTTGGTCAAAATCCATCCAGTGGTTTAGGAGGAGAAGTTGTTTAAAGGAAAAGTTGACGCAAGACGCACGCACGGACGGACGGACGGACGACGGACGCCGGACAAAAGGCGATCTCAAAAGCTCACCATGAGCACGTTGTGCTCAGGTGAGCTAAAAATAAGAATTTAAACATGTAGAATTTCAGCGATTCTGCCGTGTTGTCAAAGTTCTACGGCTAATATCTCAAAGCTTATTAGAAATAAGTCCACACCTTTAGCGAGTGAGATGTAGAGAATTTTAAGACGATTATTTTAGTACCTAGAGTTTTAAAATTGATTAAAGTATAAGGAAGTTACATCAAAAATACGAATATAAACCAAGTGTAAGAATTTTCGAGAAATATCCTACTTTCGCTTTCACGTTAATTGAAGCATTTTCGGAAAAAATGTAAGTTTACAGCTATGTATTAGTCATACAAGTTTTAGCCTACCAAAAGTTCCTTCCAGGGCATTTCTCAGAAACTATGACGTATGAAGTGAAAGCTGTTTTTCAGCATTTGCATATGGAAGGTATAACCTTAGAGTACGAAAAGGACAAACTGTATTGGTGGTTGAACATTTCTCTCCAAGTCAAACCTTTCTTAAGTTCTTCTTTTTTCTTTAAATCATGGTAGCACAGGAAATGAAGCAAGAAATTCAAGGACTTAAATAGGGCTAAGTTTAATTTAGGCTGACATCGTATTTTCTTAAACGGGACAACACGTAGCCGTTATTTAAACCTACGCGCACCTGCTAGACTGACTAAAATGGCCGATAAAATGGCGGACATCACGTGAAATAAAATGGCGGATAAATGGCGGTTTCTGATATCACGTCACTTCCGATTGGATCCCGTCTCATCGTAGGTATCATGAGGCAGGAAGCGAATCTGAAACTGTCAAGTTGAAATGTATGACTATAGATATTCCTTCCCATGGGAAGGAACAATAAATTGCAAAAAAACTTTTTACTTATATCATATTGATATTACTAGCTAAACAAGCGTACCCTTTCCGGTGGCCGAGTGGTTAGAGCGTCCGCCTCGGGAGCGGAAGGTCGTGGGTTCGATCCCCGACCCGACATACCAAAGTCGTAAAAAATGGTACTGTTATAGCTCCCTTGCTTGGCGCTCAGCATATATATATGGTTAGCGCGGTATCAGGATGATGTGACTGGGTGTGGTATCATGCCACATGTCTACGGCGTGATACTGCAGTGTGGTAGTCCTATACCCGCATGAAGTAGACATCGTGACTGGCTGAATTACTGTCGGTGGGACGTTAAACCCAACAAACAAACTGATATCATATATAGCAGTGTTTACTACACCGATCCCTACACACGAGGTGTGCACACTGGCGCATGTTGACGTCTTTTGTAAACATTTATTAAAGTTGCTTAAATAATCATGTTATAGAAAAACATTTACATAAGAATGAGGAGTTTCGGAAATATTTTTTGCAAAGGGACTCTAAGGAAAGAAAAAGATGCTAAATTAAATACTAAAATACAAGAATAGTTTATTAGGTTTAACGTCCCACCGACAGTATTTAAGTCTTTTGGAGACAATGTCTACTTGAGACAAATGTAGTGTTGTCACACTGCATAGTATCACGTCGTAGACAGTTGGCATGATACCACACCCAGTCACATTATCCGGACACCGGGCCATCAGTCCTAGAACTACCCTTATTAAGCTGAGCGCCAACCAAGGGAGCTATACCAGTACCTATGTTTACGAACGGTAAATACAAGAATTGAATAATTGATATAACGTTTTTAAACAACTTACAGATCATGTGTTATCTCGTTTGATTTGGTATTTCCGGGGTATTCCTAGCCTTGATATCTTCCGCTGACACCGACTTTTTTAAACGATTATTTTTTACATATTTCGTTCTTTCCTTAATGTCAATCAGTTGATAATTTCTGATTTCTCAACTAATTCAAACAAGATAAATAAATAAAAAAACAGCCATCACATAAATTGATTGAAATCTGAAAAAGAAATGAGCCGACGGTCAAAAAATGCGCGAAATTTATGTGTTACATCCGTATTTGGAAAGCACGTGCACGTGTGTGAATGCTTTAACAACACGCTGACGTAACACTTATATGGCGCCATCTTCTAATATAGCAGCATAACGTAGTAATAGGGCGGGGCAAACTCTAAGTTAGTCAGTGTTAATTAAGTATAGGTTAGTGTTATTTAGTAAGCATTAAGTCCATTAAATCGGTCGCGGGGCTTTGCCGCGCCAAACCGATTTAATGGACTTAATGCTTACTAAAAAAACACTAACCTACTTAGTGTTTGAATTTAACGCAGTCGCACATTCCAAATATAGTATTGATTTTTTAGACTCCGCCCTATCAACCTGTTCCCGAATTACATCACGTGACATGTAACATGTTATGTCAAAGGTCAAAGCGTCGCTCTAGCTGTGTATATCTGTGTAGATCTACGCTCCAAATGAGCATTGAACCGGAAGCCGACTTTGATCTCTTCGGCAAAAAAGTGATGATTGAAATTTGAATAAAAAATACTGTTTAGAAAGGTTCATATATCTGCACCTATATATGTTGTGTTTTGGATTTTTTTTTTTTTTTTTTTTTTTTTTTTTTTTTCTTCTCTTCTCATTATTTATATACATTTTTCAATTTGAATTTATTTAATCGGATATTTACTTAATCGCTTTGTTTAGTAATTAGTTATATATTGCCCATTCTGTGTTAACATGTGTAGACATTGAAATTATACTAGTGTCTTTGAAGCGATGACCGATACTAATGTTGTTAGAACTTGTGGTCAAAACCCCTCTTACTTATTTTTTAAAATCTTCAATGTTGTATCATCATTACTTAGGCAATAATACATGTTTAATATAAGCATATATACAAATGACAATTATTATTTTTTGTCGATGTTCATGCGTTCACATCAAAAATCCCTGTAACACGTTACACATGCGTGGACTAAGACCACAATTTAAATTTACTATATGTTCTATATAAGCATATATACAAATGACAATTTCTGTAAGGGACATTGGCATCCAAACTTACCCTCATTAGATAGATCTATTCAAGAGAAATAATTCTGTACATTTTAAACATGGAGTCACCCGACTACTTTTTGACCTATTTGAGGCCAAATAACATGCGTATGAATTTAGTGCACCGGTCGGCCATTTCACGCCAATTTTCTCAAAAATTCTCCCCTCAGTAATGCTAAACTATTAAGATTGTTGTGCAATAAGGCCTCCAAATTGGGCATTTTATGACTATTTTAACTGTTCTATAGAATTCAATCCTTTATTGCATGTCTTTCAGTCAAAATCTCACCTTAATTCAGCATTAAATAGGGTCACTTTTTTCTGTGTAGGCACATCCGGTAACCAAGGGCAGGTAATTGTGGTCTTAGTCTATTTTGGTGAACACATAAAGCTCCGCTTCTCGACACATCTTGACGCACATGCTCAGCGAAGGTGCTTGAAACTGGTTTTAAATTGATCAGTTGATTTAGCGGAATAGTGTTTAGTGACAAGTTGATGCCGATTAAATGAATTAAATGGAGACAAAATTTTGAAAAAATGGAATGATTTCATTGGACAAAATATAATTTCAAACACGAAGAGAGAATTCAGCAGTTAAGAAGCCGTCACTCGCTACGCTCATTCTGGCTTCTTAACTGTTAAATTCTCTCTTAATAAACACTAACTGTAACGTAATACAGTCGTCTCCATCGTATGTACAAGCATTATTGAATAAGAATTTAACTCACGAGGCTACACGCGTCGACGAATCTATTGCATGGTAGCATTTACGGTTTTATTCCCGCGACTGTACACGAAATTAAAAAAAAAAGAATTTTGATATTCAGAATTAATAGGTTTAAGTTTAATTGCTTATATTTTGAAAACCTATAAAACTAGACCCAAATATGCTACAATTGAATTGTATGGATTTTCAGGACATTTATTTTTGGTACCTAGAATACTAAAACTTGGAATCTCTCAGCCCCTCACCGCTGTGGGTTCGAATTCCGGTAGGGACTTCGGATTTTTCATGTGAGGAAGCCTTCCAGCTGGCTTGCGGTAGGTCGGAGGTTATATCCGCGTATCTTTGTGTACTCGGGGTCTTCCTCCCCTGTAGCTGGGCGTCTCTATATGATTGAAATACTATCACAGCGACGGTAAACCCCAATACAACAACAACAACAACAACAACAACTAAAATTGGTCAAGTTATAAGAAAGCGATATCAAAATAAAGATTTATTTATTTTCGACATATGGCTTACTTCACAAAGTTCATGCATGAGAAGTCCATACGAAAAAAAAAAAGTTAAAGGTAGGAAATATAATATATATTCTTTCTAACGGTATATCTTTACATTTCAAAATGTTGCAGAAAGTCCTATCATTCGTATCAACGAATGAAATCTAGTTATTCTTTTTTTCTTCCTCTTATATTTGTGTTAACTTCGATGTGTTGCAATTGACTGAGAACAATGAAAATTTTATGGCATATATTTCAAACCATGAGCTTTCGGATGCAATGAATTTCATATTCATATGACGTCATATAACGTCAGATTTGACGTCAGGTGAAAAAGTTTGTACGCGGTCTACAGCCATTATTTCTGTACCGATTTTCACCAAAATATCACAGAATGTGTATGTTAGGCTCTAGTTGTGCATCCCGGTGTCCGTTTTTCAAAATTTGAAAATGCAAAGGTTTCATGGCGAATCAAAGATTCGAACCATTGACGCTAAATTTCAAATGGGTATAAAATCGCTTAAAGATGAGCTAGAAAGATGATCTTTGGATAGAATATAAGTCTCGATGTTTCCTTAATATTCTTAGAAGATGAATGTCGTATGACGTCATATGACGTCATGAGGTGAAAAGTAATTTCTAATTTTTACATGTTAATTTTTATATGTTTAAAACATCCGACCACCTTGAAAATTTAATAGCATATGCTTCAGATAAAGCATTTTGCTTTCAATCATTTTCATTTTTCTATGACATGTTTTGACGTCAAACTTGACCTCGTCTTAAAATATTTGTACTCGGTCTACAGTCATTTTTTCTGCAAAATTTCACAGAATGTGTATGTTAGGCTCTAGTTGTGCATCCCGGTGTCCGTTTTTCCAAATTCGAAAAGGCAAATGTTTTATGGCGAATCCAAGATTCGAACTAATGACGTCAAATTTCAAATACGTATAAAATTGCTTCCAGAAGATATTAGTCGCTATGTTTTCTTCAAATTCTAAAAAATATGAACGCCATATGACGTCACATGACGTCATAATGCTATTAAAACTTTCGTTTTAAAATTTAACGGTTTTTAAGCCCTGTAGGCTTTTTTTGTATGATTTGCTTGAAATTTTGTCTGAAGATGCAGTATTACATTCTATGGAGCCATGTCACTTCCGTTTTCGGAAAATCCCAAAGGTCAAGGTCATATATCAATTATCGGGTTTTTCTTCGGCCTTAAATATCTCAAAAACGGTAAATATTCTATCGAGACACTATGTGTATAATTTGTAGTGCTTAGAAAGACCTTTCAGATGCTATTTAGTTTTTGATGATCGAGGTTGAATCGGTTGAGTTATGGCGGAAAAATGAAAATTTGGTAACCCCCAGTGTGTTTAACTGTTTATATCTCGAAAACCTTTGATTTTTCAAAATATGATGATGCATATTATTTGTAAAGCAATGTTTGGCCGTTCTTTTGATGCTTAAAGTTTAATGATTGACCTTAGATTTATGGAGTAATGGGGAAAATACGAAATTCGTGCATAAAGCTTTGGTGACTTTTTCATTTTTCAGGAGGTTTAAGAGCTTGTATCTAAATAAATAATAAAAATATTCCTATAGATAAAGCATGTGAAATGTAGAAAAATTTAAGACGATTATTTTGGTACCTAAAGTTTTAAAATTGATTCAAGTATAAGGAAGTTACATCAAAAATAAGAATTTAAACATGTAGAATTTCAGCGATTTTGCAGTTATGTAAGAGTTTCACGGCTTATATCTTAAAACTCATATGAAATAAGTCAACACATTAAGCAAATGAGATGTAGAGAATTTTAAGACGATTATTTTGGCACCTAGAGTTTTGAAATTCCGCGGGAGGTCGTCAAAAGACGTAAAAACAACAACAACAAAAAAAAACAAAAAAAAAAACAAAAAACTACAGGTATAGCTTCCTTGCTCGGCACTCAGACCAGGGCGGTTTGACCCGCTGTCAGGATAATGTGACTGGGTGTGATATTATGCAACATGTCAAAGGCGTGATATTGCAGTGAATCTGTCTCAAGTAGACATAGTCTGGCTTTAACGTCCCACTGACTCTATTTCAATAATTTGGGTAAATATGTGGCATGATACTACACCCATTCACATTATCTTGACACCGGGTCAACCAGTCCTGGAACTACCCTTACATGCTGAGCGCCAATCAAGGGAGTTATAACAGTGCCATTTTTTACGACTTTAATGTAATTAAATCATATAAAATCAGGTCAATAGGAAATATAAAATTAAAAAGGATCCAATACCCCATTCTACCATTCTTTATTAAAGATATATTAAGTAAAAGAAAGGGTTGTAAAGATATATACTGTATACTCAATAATAATACTGTAAAAGAAACACCAACAGCACAGGTAAGATGGAAGAAATCATATAATATTAGTGAATCATATACTCAACTCCATTCATGATTACTTAAAGTACAACCTTACAATGGTTTCAAATTAGAATCATTCATAGGCTAATCCCAACTAGATATTATTTATATAAGATAAAGAGGGCAGAAAATCAATTTTGTTTTTCCTGTGGAGCAGAAGAAACTATTTAACATATGTTTTGGCTATGCCCTAATACCAAGATATTTTTAAACCAAATACTAAATGTTCTTATACTGAACAATATTAACATAAAAATTACAGAGGAAATTTTCATTTTCAATATCGTAAAACCTTTTTAATTACTGCCCTTGTTATTACCTGAGAGTGTTAACAAAAAATTTGTAATCTATAGTTTCAAATAGATTAAGATACATGTACAGCATGACAGTGTTACAATCTGACAGTGCTAAAGTTGTCCGTGTTGAGGTCTGTGTTACTTCCTGAGAGTGTTAAAGCCTGACAGTGTTACGGTCTGACAGTGTTAAAGCTGACCGTGTTGAGGGTTACGGATGAGAATGTTACGGCCTGTGTTAAATCATGCATTGCTATGGTATGTGTTACTCTCTGACAGTGTTGTAGCCTGACGGTGTTATAGTCTAACAGTATTTCAGTATTTATTATGGCCAGTTACGGCCTGAACGTGTTATAGCCGGGCAGTGTCACGGTCTTACAGTGTTTAAGCCTAAACGTGTTACAGTCTGTGTTATAGACTGACAGTGTTGCAGTCTGTATTACTGTTTGACAGTATTGTAGCTTGACAGTGAAACTGTCTGTGATACTGTCTGACAGTATTTCAGCATGACCGTGTTACGGCCTGTGTTACTGTCTGACCGAGTGTAATAGACTGACAGTGTTGCGGTCTGTGTTATTGCCTGACAATGTTATAGCCTTTTAGTGTAACGGTCTGAGTAATTGTCAGAAAATGATGTAACCTAGCAATGTTATGGTCTGACATTGTAACAGCCTGACAGTATTATTACCCGATAATGTTAAGGTCAGACAGTGTTATAGATCAATAGTGTTTCGGTCTGTTATACTGTCTACCAGTGTTATATCCTGAAGTATTACAGTTTGTGGTTCATTCTAACAGGTTTAATACCTGACTTTCTTACGTTCTGTGTTAGAGTCTAATAGGGTTATAGCCTGAAAGTGATACGGGCTGTATTAATATTTGAAAGTGGTTTCGACCGACAGTCTGACGGTTTGTTCTACGGTCTGACAGTATAATAGCCTGACACCGTTACGTACGGTTTGTGTTACGGTCTAAAAGGGATATAGCCTGACAGTGGTACGGCCTGAACGTGTTTTAGTCTGACAGTGTTACAGTCTAACAGTGTTATAGCCTGAAAAGTCTTGCCGTCTGTGTCTATAACGTGACAATGAACGGTCTGCATTATTGTCGAAAATGACAGTATACGGTATGGCAGTGTTTTTAGCCTCATTTATTTGCTATGTAATAATATTACTATTTAACATGTATAAATATTGTGTAAACTCCTATTATGACTATTATAAACTGATTGAAATTAACTGATTCCCTTCTGACCGTGTCATTGTCAAACAGTGATACCCCGGGGAAATTTTTAAAAAAAATTTT
>CM037787.1:9245187-9273236 GCA_021229015.1 Solen grandis
AAAAAAAGTTTCTTAGGTGAATTTTCATTCTAAACTGCTGCTATATAGGCTATACTGACAAAAACATTGATCATTTTGATAAAATGCTGTCAATATAAAAAGGATCATGGCATTCTAATTGTTTGGAAAAAAAAATGCAACTGCTGCGATCGTCTTTAAATGAGGTAGGTAAGGTAGGTACACTGTACACAATTTGATGTTGTATGAACTAACTGAATAAATTTGATACGAGTGTTACTGATCAACAAATTTGTTAATGAGTGAAATATAAAAGTATTTTTGATTAGTGAAATACGATTCAACGGATATAAGTCATACTTCGCGCAAATTTAAGTTGATGGACATCATATAATTCAGTTTAAACTTAAAGTATTTCTTTTAAAATTGACTAGGAAACATGTTCTTACAGAATATTCTGCATGTAATTCACTGGACGGTTCCTAGGATGGACCAGTATTGTGCCTGGGAAGATAGTCTTGTCCTCAGTTGGGGTTGAATCCACAAGCCCCATATCCACCGTCACCAACCAAGCTGTCCTTACAAGATATATTGATGCTGTATTTAAATGAAAAAGAAAGAAAAACGAAATGGGAAATAGGTAAAAAACAATATCTATCTAAGGTAAGAAATATTTAGTGTTGAGAAAATAATTCAAATCTAAGGTTCCGAGACTCTAATGCATTACTTCCAACTGAAGGGCAAACATTAGCCAACATATTTTCAACTGCTTTTAAGTTTTAATTAATGATTTTTTGCAGGTACTTCAACATCAACCCTATGTAATGATAGATATAGACCTCTGGCTAAGATTCCAAATTAATTGATACAATGTATACGTGTACTTTTCGTATTTATTTTAAACGTATTTTTATGTCGTATTATATATATATATAATCACATATTTATGTATTATATTTGATAGCAGTTTGTACATAAGTTATTGTAATACCGGAAGTACCACATATTAATATTATTTGAATCGGAGTTCATTTTTGACTCCATATGAGACTTACCAAAATCCTGTGTATGTAGAGCAATCAATGCCATATTATTTTCTCAACACGAAGTATTTCTTATATAAGATGGATATTGTTTGTTGTTTTTTTTTACCTTTTTTCCATTTCGTTTTTTTTTCTTTTTTATTTAAATAAAACATCAATAAATCTTGTAAGGATATATGTATATAAGAGGAGTAAAAAAACATAATAAGCCTGAAACATATGCTGGAGGAGTATCACACCAAAGTAAGATTGATACATATATTGGTTCAGTATAAAACCACATCAAGCCTGATACATATATAAGAACAATGAGCCTGATGCTTAATATGTTTTATGCTCCAAATATATAAACCCATTACCATGACAACATATATTATCAAGAAGCAGTATAAAACTACAATGAGTCAGGTACTGAAGGAGTACAAAATGGGAGTGAGCCTGATACATATACTGAACGAGTATAAAACCACAGTGAGCCTGATGCATATACTGTCATAGTATAAAACCACAGTGAGCCTGATGCATATACTGTCATAGTATAAAACCACAGTGAGCCTGATGCATATACTGTCATAGTATAAAACCACAGTGAGCATGATGCATATACTGTCATAGTATAAAACCACAGTGAGCCTGATGCATATACTGTCATAGTATAAAACCACAGTGAGCCTGATGCATATACTGTCATAGTATAAAACCACAGTGAGCCTGATGCATATACTGTCATAGTATAAAACCACAGTGAGCCTAATACATATACTGTCATAGTGAGCCTGATGCATATACTGTCATAGTATAAAACCACAGTGAGCCTGATGCATATACTGTCATAGTATAAAACCACAGTGAGCCTAATGCATATACTGTCATAGTATAAAACCACAGTGAGTCTGATGCATATACTGTCATAGTATAAAACCACAGTGAGTCTGATGCATATACTGTCATAGTATAAAACCACACTGAGCCTGATGCATATACTGTCATAGTATAAAACCACACTGAGCCTGATGCATATACCGGAGAAGAATAAAACCACAGTGAGCCTGATGCATATACTGTCATAGTATAAAACCACAGTGAGCCTAATACATATACTGTCATAGTATAAAACCACAGTGAGCCTAATACATATACTGTCATAGTATAAAACCACAGTGAGCCTGATGCATATACCGGAGAAGAATAAAACCACAGTGAGTCTGATGCATTTACCAGAGGAGTATAAAACCACAGTGAGCCTGATAAATATACTAGAGGAGTATAGATTTAAATGTTTGTTTTTCTTTCTTTACCATCATAAATAACAACACAAAAGTTCAATTTCACATTTTATTGACCCGCTGAATATAGTATGTTGGGGATTAGGGCGGACCCCCCAAAAACACTTTACAATATTGGTATTTCGATAAGTGCAGGTAAACATACATCATACAATTGTTTCTCAGATTTGATTCCAGTCATAAGAACACTACCAGAATGAAAACATGTAAAATGTACAGAGTCTTTAATAAACATGACGGCTGGAAATCGTCCCAAACGTAATTTTGCTTCCTTCACAGTTTTAGTTTTTCCATTCACAATCATTTTTCCATTTGAAAACAGCATACAATGACCACCCATCTTTTTACTTTTCCATTGAGCACCAGAAAATGTTTTCGGGTTATAGATGATATTAGAACATTTTAATGTCAGTTCTGTTAGGTTGATAGCACAAGTTAGGTCTGTATACAAGACGATGTTGTTAATCATTATCCACCTCGGGCGGGTTCAAACTGTTCTAATATTTTAATGAATCTGGCTGCCTCAAGTCTTGTTTCTCGTCTAAATCTTCGTTTAGTCAACCACCAGATCATTTCATCTATACATCAATATACTATGTACATGAGCCCGAACATACTGACAGTATGCAGGACTGTAACATCTATTTATAATGCTCAAGTCCATTCTGATTGGTCGGTGATGTTTATCCAATAACATCCATGCCTGGTACCCCCACCATTTTTATATACTCACAGTCAGGTGACCATTTTTCGTGTTCGATCATGGCGTTATCATGTCTTTCCCAGTCTTTTAAAATAATACCACACCTAAAACAAACCACTTTATCCGCTGTTCCAGTGTAATAAAAACCGGCTTTAGCCAACTCATATTTGTTTGGAACCATTTGTTTTGGATAGTTGTCAAAGGTCTCTAGTCTTTTATCATAATATACTAGTCCATTAGCCATGTCGCGTATTGAGTCGGTAAAGTTCATAGTTGAAGGAAATGACGATGTTCTCTCTTTTATAGTGTGTCTTGTTTCTATTTTAGTGCATTCTATTTATAGATTTTACGTCATTTTTTACCAGTTGTGAAAATCATTAGGGTGATACTCTGAACACTGTAATGAACCTATAATATTCATATGATCTGCTTCTAAATAACACGGAATGACTGTGTCCAGTTCAGGACACACCCGTTCCACTTCCGGTATGTTTCTTTCAAGCGTTGGTATTCTGTCTTATTGACGCAAACATTCCCTCACTCACTTACAAAAACGTTTCCTCCAAGATGGGTATTATAAGCCTGCTTGTCTTTAAGTCGCTGGTCCGCAAACTCTGATGCATCTACCAAGTTTTTCCGCCGCTTCAGTGTTAAACTGATACCTTTTTTCGTTGGTTTTCCATTCAGCCATTCTCTCAAGTCAACCCTGAGCTCCCCTTTCCATTCGCACACTTGAACGTAACGATCATTTCCTAGAGCAAGTTTGCATCTTTAGTTGTTTGCCATAGTTGTTTGTCGATTGCCAGACAACATATGACAACAGCCTTCGTTACACTGTCCTTTATATGCTCAAGTCCACTCTGATTGGTCAAGAATACCTAAATCTGATTGGCTGACTGCTTTTACTGAATGCTAATTTTAGTAACAAACGTCATCAAATGTTGAACGTGTCCAAACTTGTTTGATGATGAAATCTCAGCGTCACTCTCGAATAAGAGAATATATCATTAAGTAAAGTTAAGTAAATGATGAGTATGAAGTCACTATCATATGATTGTCTATCTATTTTTAGAATGTCGTTAAGACCTGCATTCAAAGGTCTACATAGAGATACTATCCCAATATCGCCAACTGAAAATGTTGTTCCATGTAGGGATCTTCGGGCCCTATGTCAAAAGCTATACAGCCATTTCTCCCATCATATATCCAATTCACAACTTTTACATTATCTTGAACGTAAGTATTCCACTCTGTCATGGTAAGGATTTTGATGTTAATACGTTTGTTGTACTTGTATGATAACTCTGTTAATGACTTTTTGAATGTTAGAAATGTTGGTTTTCAAGACTATCTTTCTACATGCCTCAAATAACGCCAATTTATACAATTCATAATCGAGAATATATTTCAAAGATATGAATGGTTCTTCCACCATATTTCTATAAATTAAAATACAGAGATTTTCTGATAAAACATCCATAGTTATTCACTCTCAACAGTATATAAATCACTCTTTGAAATACCGCGAGGATTTTCTTCCTATGATTACAAACAATATCTACATAAAATGTCGAAATGGCGAATTTACATTGAATATAAATGTACAACTAACCAATCAGAAAATCTAAATCAGCCATGCATGAACCATCAATCAAAAAACCACTACGTTAACGATAGCTTATCGCTATGAGCTTTTCGTAGCTATGAACATGATTCAAATCGGATAGCAACTAAGGAAGATAGAGCCTTTTTAATTTTGATGACGTCATTTCCGGTTTTACCATGGACTTCCGGTTAAGGAGTTCAAAGTATAGATCCACAAAAGCTTACCAAAGTAATAAATAATTAAATCAATGGAAAACTAAGGGAAATAGGGTCGATTTTAACAGATAACATGTGATGACGTCATTTCCGGTTTTGAAGGCCCATGGACTTCCGGTTAAGGAGTTCAAAGTATAGATCTCACAAAGAGCTTACCAAAGTAATAAAAATAATTAAATCAATGGAAAACTAAGGGAAATAGGGTCGATTTTAACAAGAAATAACATGTGATGACGTCATTTCCGGTTCTTTATTTATCATGGACTTCCGGTTAAGGAGTTCAAAGTATACATCTCAGTTTGAGCTTTTCATAGCTATGAAAATGATTCAAATCGGTTAACAACTAAGGGAGATAGAGTCATTTTTTAAATTTGATGACGTCATTTCCGGTTTTTATTCATCATGGACTTCCGGTTAAAAGAGTTCAAAGGATAGATCCCACTAAGAGCTTACCAAAGTAATAAAAATAATTAAATCAATGGAAAACTAAGGGAAATAGGGTCGATTTTAACATGTAATAACATGTGATGACGTCATTTCCGGTTCTTTATTTATCATGGACTTCCGGTTAAGGAGTTCAAAGTAAACATCTCACTTTGAGCTTTTCATAGCTATGAAAATGATTCAAATCGGTTAACAACTAAGGAAGATAGAGTCATTTTTTACATTTGATGACGTCATTTCCGGTTTTTATTCATCATGGACTTACGGTTAAGAGTGTTCAAAGTAAAGATCTCACTTTGAGCTTTCCATTGCTATGAAAATGATTCAAATCGGTTAATAACTAAGGGAGATATTACCTTTTAACATTGTACCTTTAAAAAAGGGGGTGGAGGAAATCAATAAAATCGATAACTGACAATAATTCGATTGAAAATCAAAATAACAGATTTATTTTGAATCTGCTTACTACTTGTATGCTCAAATAACTAAATGTTAGTGAATAAAAGGAAAATATTGATTTTTTTTGTATGATATAACAAATATCGATAAATAATCAATATTGGATCAATCATGTATAGACTTGATTTGCACTAAAACAATATAAAAAAAAATTGAGGTCTAAAAATTCAAAATAACTATTCGTATACTCAAATGATTAAATGCTAGAGCAGAAAAAAAGGAAATATTGTTTTTTGTATGATATAACAAAAATCGATAAATAATATGGGATCAATCATGTATTTAGACTTGATTTGCACTAAAACAATATAAATCAATTGAGTTCTAAAATCAAAATAACAAAATTCGTTCAATATTTTATACTTGTATACAAATGGTATATAATTTGGTAAACTGAAAGAAGTAATGTATTTTTAATTAGCTCTTTCACACCGCTCTAGGATTATGTCGATTACACACAAACATGTGTTTTAAGTTAGAGAAGCCCAAAACATACACAGACATCATAAACATAATCTTTTTCACGCACAGAGTACACAGATTTTTTTTCTGTGTATTCTCTTAGAGTGATCAGTTGGAATTTTTTTGTGTGCAGGAAATTTCTAAAGACTAATTGATAAACATGTCATTAACTTTTTGGAAATTCTGTTGTGTGATATAAAAAAAAATGGATACTGAGGAAAAAAGGTAGGTGATTTATATATTAAAACGTTTACCTTACTCGGCATGTCCATTTCATTTCCAGAAACATTCTATAATTTTTTTAAGTGTGTGTGTGCCTTTGGAAAAATGATTGCTGGTTGTTGTGCAATGTCATGCCTATTCATGGAATGAAACATGTTATTGGTTGCGATTCTGCATTTTTTTCTGATTGGTTGTTGATCTAAGTCATGGTAATTTTTAAACAACATGTCTAGTCTAGTCTAGTCATGTTCAATCGACATAAAATGAAGACATTGCATTGGTCGGTTCAAATTGTAAACCAGTTATCTCTGGTTTACTCTAGTTGTATACTGGAAATACATTTCCAAGAATAAATACCGGAAATACTTTGACTTAAAATGGTATATCACGTGTGTGTGTGTGTGTGTGAGAGAGAGAGAGAGAATATAACATGAAAATGTTACATGTATACATGTGCGTGCTCATGTACTTCATTAAATTTTATACAAGTTTAAGTATGAGAATGTGCTTATATAATCATATACAAACTCTACAGAAATTAAGAGAGAGAAAGAATGCTTTAACTGATTTCAATATTCGCAAGTCATTATGTTGAAATAACGTGTACAGACACGTTCAAAAATTGTGTTCCACCCAGGTCTGAATTCTGAGGAATTGATCTTTATTTCCGTTTCATGTTGAAATAACGTGTACAGACATGTTCAAAAAGTGTGTTCCATGCCCTACACGTCCGAGTTCAGGGAAATTGATCTTTATTACTGATTGTTTCATGTTAACGTGTACAGACATGTTCAAAAATTGTGTTCCAATATTGTTTGATATATTTTTTATTATATTTACTAATTGCGTGTATAGTCCATGACTCTATATGTTCTTTTCATTTATTGTATGATGATCATATGTTGATCATTGTATAAAGACTATATTGGTTTTGTATAGTCCCCGGACCTGACCCTCAAATCCGCGATTAAGCCCTATGACTGAATATACAAGTCAGCTCTGTATATTATTGGGACTATCAGTACCCCATAATCAATAGCACCGCCATACAATTTCAATATGGCCGCCACGCTATACACACAGTAGAGTCTAAACTAAAATAACCACCTACGCATATGACTTTTCTTTCCAGAATTGCTGTTAAATTAAACATTTCAAACCGCATGGTAGTTGTGATGATTATTTTTTTTGTAACATTTTTATAACTTTGTAAACTTTTATAAAAACATTGGATCATATTTTAATGAAAAAAAAATATTTTGAAGGGAATTTGAAAAAATGGTGACAATTGAGGTATATTCTCTTAGGAGACCTTTGGGTTGGCCCTGATAAGGGCCGTTGTTTTCACAGAGTAGTGGTTACTCATGATTGTCTATGAGTTTCTTCAGCAGATATTCAACATGTTCTATGGTGATGAAATGTGCATCAAAGATATTTAAGATATCATCGTAGTATAGATCAGTACAGTAACATTCACTCAATTTGGCTACGATACTCCTGAGTGTTGTTGTTATTTTAAGCGTACGTTGGTATCGGTCCTGTATTTTGTCCATGTCAGCTATGCAGTCGTTGTCCATGTTAGTTATATGTGACTTATCCATCGCACAGCCTGGTAACGAATGACATGAAATCATTTGGTTTGATAATTTTATTACTTGGTTTTGACAATTGTAAAAAATATCCTTTCGAGACATCTGGGTTGGCCTGAAAAGGGCCGTTGTTTTGTTTTTCTCTACTTCTTACTCTTTTTGCTATTTTGGATATCTTTACAATGGGCTCCAAGTCCATACCTATACTCAAATGACTAAATGTTAGAGCAGAAAAAAGGCCATGCATTTAATGACTTTCACAGCTGATGCCACTTCATGTTCATACCGAAAATCCGGTGTTGGGGAAAAGTTAATAACTTTCACAGCAGGGTTCCCATGAACACAGTGTACGTTCTCACGCCTTGGACTAAAAATAGAGACCGGAAACACTTTGACCATAAATGGAAAACACATTAAAGTAGTTACCGGAAATGTATTCATTCTCTTGGAAGATATGGAACTGTTCACATCGTAAGTGTTTCTCTTTTAAAATAATGTATCATTTTTATTTTGACTTATGTATTTATTGAGGGTTTTTTTATTTTCTATATTACATATTTATACATTTTTTTCTTACTTATTTTAATGTTTTTTCTTCCTTTTTAATTTTAAAATAGTGATTTTACCCATTGTATTTTCTATTTATTGCTGCCATTTTTTTCTCATACGGTGTTTGAATTGTCCATTGTACACCATGTGTCTCCGCCTAGGGCTAAGGACTTGACCCTCAATGTCCTTAACCCTAGGTCAAATGTACAAGTCAGCTCTGTACATTGATGTCATTTCTAAATATAGATCATGATGTCAATCTAAATATAGATCATGATGCCATTTCTAAATATATATCATGATGTTAATCTAAATATAGATCATGATGCCATTTCTAAATATAGATCATGATGTCATTCTAAAATTAGATGTCATGCTAGAAAACCAATATGGGAATCCTTAGGAATCGTGCGATTAAAAATTTTTTTGAGTAGAAATAACGTGTACAGACATGTTCAAAAATTGTGTTCCACACACACCTGAATTCTGAGGAATTGATCTTTATTTCCGTTTTGTGTTGAAGTAAAGTGTACAGGTATGTTCAAAAAGTATGTTCCAATATTGTTTGATATATTTTTTATTATATTTACTCATTGCGTGTATAGTCCATGACCCTATATGTTTTTTTTTTTTTTGTATAGTCCCCGTCAAGGCGAGGAACAATGTCCTTAACCCTAAGTCGAATGTACATGTCAGCTCTGTACATTGATGTCATTTCTAAATATAGATCATGATGTCAATCTAAATATAGATCATGATGTCAATCTAAATATAGATCATGATGCCTTTTCTAAATATAGATCATGATGTTATTCTAAAATTAGATGCTAGAAAACAATATGGCCGCCACACATGCGCAAATAATCTGATAACGTCACTCCTGCGCATGCGCAGTCTTTGGAGCCAAACCGGCGACCTTACTACTACTGTCGGTGGGACGTTAAACCCAACAAACAAACATATACTGAAGGAGTATAAAATCACAGTGAGTCTGATACATATACTGAAGGAGTACAAAACCACAGAGGGCCTGATAAATTAACCGAAGGAGTACAAATCCACAGTGGGCCTGATACATATACCGAAGGAGTACAATCATATACTGAAGGAGTACAAAACCACAGTGGGCCTGATGCATATACTGAAGGACCGTCCCCGCTGGCTGAGTGGTTAGAGCGTCCGCCTCGGGAGCGGGAGGTCTTGGGTTCGATCACCGGCCTCGACATGCAAAAGTCGTATAGCTCCCTTGTTTGGCGCTCAGCATATAAGGGTAGTTGCAGGGCTGGTTGCCGGTGTCAGGATAATGTGACTGGGTGTAGTATCATGCCACATGTCTACAGCGTGATATTGCAGTGTGGCAGCACTATATCTGTCTCAATTGGACATCGTCTCCAAATAACTGAAATACTGTTGGTGGGACGTTAAACCCAACAAACAAACATATACTGAAGGAGTATAAAATCACAGTGAGCCTGATACATATACTGAAGGAGTACAAAACCACAGAGGGCCTGATACATATACCGAAGGAGTACAAATCCACAGTGGGCCTGATAATATACTAAATGAGTATAAAACCTCAATTAGTCTGATACAATAGTTTGAAGTTTTTATTTCTCAAAATCCAGAAGGTCAGTGACCCAAGAGAACATACATGTACAGTTAACACATATAATACATATATAGACAAAGAAACATGTAGAATTGGTGACTATATCATTAAAATGTGCACCAGTTTCAATTTTATGTAAGTCTTTTTGATATAATTAGTAGACACAAATGTATTTGCGTTATTTACTATTTATTTTGTAAGTTTTTATAATCACTGATCCAAAATATTTACAAGGCAATCGATGAAAAACATTCCAGTATCCACACACCTACCGAAAGCGAACTATAGGCATAACAGCTGAAAATTAAAATACAAATACATGTATACATAATTTACACACATACACATATTATTATTTATTACATGTAACAACAGAAAATAACATCAAAATCCAAAGGATCAGTGAGCATAAAAATTACCTGCATTATATCATGATACTCGCTTTCGCCTGTATTATTATCAAAAACTGCGAATTCAATATGCATGTTGTAATCTCAGTCTTAATATATAAACTACATAAAACATTATGAAATCGTGTCTTTAAGTATGATTTTTTGGACAAGCAATGTCTTAACATAAAGTATGAGTATAATACAGAATTTATTACCAATAAAACGTATACATTAAAAAACATTTTGACGTATAAAATTACTGAAAACATATGCTAAGTCATCATTACGTATAAAGCATTTCATTCCTCGTTTGAAACGCTTTAGAAATGAAAATACCAAGACTTTTTAAGACTGTTTCACTTCGGCTATTTACCAATTCTATCATCTTAACCATATTAGGACGTATTCTATAATATCTAGGTGTATATGTATTCCTTAATTTATTATACAAACCACATTGTAAAATAAAATGATATTCGTCTTCAAGCACATTACAGTGAAAACATTCATGTTCATTAATTGGAATGGGATTCGGTTTTGACCATCTACCTGTTTCAATGCCAAGCCTGTGTGAAGAAACTCTGAATTTTGTTAAATTGTATCTAATTTTTGCAAAATGTATTATACTTAAATATGGTTGAAATGTAAATGATGCAATGTTTTTGTAAATACAGCCCTACTAGAATCATTTAACCTCCCATTCCAGTTTTGAATAAATTGATCCTTTATTCTTTGTTTAATAAGTAATAAAAACAGTTCAGCGTTACCAATATCTTGATACAACCATGCATCAGTAAATCCAAGAGTGCATAATAAATCTTTCAAAAGTGAACTCCAATTTTTTTTTTATCAGGATTACATTCTACATCAGTTTTTAGCATCTCATAGACCTTACGTATATATTTGTTATTATTCGTCCGTAATATTTTAACCCAATACTTAATGATCATAACGTATCGCAAACACTGATAATTCATTCGTCCAAGTTCTCCATATATAAAATCATTTTGTGTACATCTCTTTACACCCAGTATTCTCTTACAAAATTGAAGATGTACCCTTTCAATACATTTGCCCTGAGCAAAATCCCAGACTTGATTCCTATAATTAAGAATTGGAGTAATCAATTTATCAAAAAGATCAATTTTATGTTTTACAGATATATCAGTAAATTTATGTGAATATTTATTCATTTGAAATATAGCTTTAAGCGCTTGACCAGACAGTGCAGTATGTGCCTCTGAAAAAGACCCCCTGTACTAAACACAATGCCTAAATAAATAAATGATTTAACTATCTCAATTTCACTGTCATTGTAATGAAATATAGTATTAATAGGTAGCCTTCCTGCTTTCTTAAATATCATTATTTTGGTTTTACTTGTATTTAAATAATTTAAATTTATGTATAAAAAAGGACCAATTTTAAATTACTATGTCATCTGCATATAATATTAAAAATATTTTAAACAAACTAACATCTATTCCTGATAATCCTTTATTAATAAAAATGTCTTCTATGTCTTTAAAAAAAAAAAACAGTGATAAACATATACTGAAAAAGTATTTAACTCAGTTAGCCTGATACATATACTGAAGGAGTCATAGTGGGTCTGAAACATATACTGAAGGAGTATAAAACAACAGTATAAAACCAGAATGAGCCTGATGTTTTTGCTCCAAATATATAGACCCTTAACCTTGACAACATGTATTGCCAAGAAATGGACATACAATTTCGAAAACTGCCGTGGTCCTGTGATGGTGTTTAGTGACTACTTGTTAGCTGTGACTATGAAACAGTATACAGCCTACACCGAATATTGCTTACCGCAAACGTAATATACTGCATATCGCCGTTTATAGCTCAGTCCTGAAAGACGATGATGATAATGATGATCACTGTTATTGTCGTCGTCATCAACACGAATGGTTGTAGTAGTTGTTGATATCATTGCTGCTGGTGCTTATTGTTGTGTTGTTGCAGGTGCTGCAGTAGTAGCAGTAGTAATGGTAATGTGTCCGTCTGTTCGTTCATTCTTCAATCGCAGTAAGTATACACGACTTTGCATAACAAGAATTTTCAGACTATCCCCGAAATATCTGGGTGCGTTTGACGTACATCGGCGACATTACCACCTACATGTATATTGTGATCTTTTTTTTCTTCAGTTTTACTTTAATTCAAGAAAACATATACTTTGCGCCATGAAATAAAACATATATATGTGTACTTTGGCGAAGAAGCTATGCACTCTGACCTTATTTCAGAAGCAAATTGAACTGTATTTTAAGAATACAATTCAACACCATAGCTATAATTTTTCCATTTAAACTTTTTTCTGATAAGAAACGCTTTTTTTTTTATCTTTTATTTTTACAAAAATTATGTGGCTTCATGTCTCCTTTCAATTAACAAATTTGAATATGGCATTTCATGTAGCTATTTATTTATGTACAATGTAGTTATAACAATTATATTATTTACAATTTCTTACTGATGTATAATTCACGAATAACCATATGGTAATTCAAACTGAATTGTTATATGGAAGTCCTGAACTTTCCCCTTTACTGGTACTGAAACGAAAACACAGAAAATGTAGCACTCTGGTTTCGAATTAGTGAATATTAACTTCAAACATTTGTAAAAAAGAAAGACTAATGACATCCTAATGCCATAAATCTCAATTACCTCAACCCGTTTAAATATTTTAGACAATGGCTTTGATTTCAGGTAAGCAAGTGTGTATTCAATATAAATACCTCTAAAAAACAACAACAATGGTGATTACAATTTGAGCAAAATAATTATTATTAGAATTTGCAGTCTAAGGCGTGACTTTTTTGTTTCACTGGTAAGTGCCGTCTAGAGCTGCAGCCAGTAAATGTCTAAGTTACGGAATTTTCATGCAAAGTGAGAACCATTCAGTTGACCTTAACGTTTGCAACTTTTATGGATTCGGTTCCCAGCTTGCACTCTATACGGTACGATAAAATAGAATGTGTTTCTCTGTGTTTAATATTTACGTACATTAGATAGGAAGTCGGTCAAGCGGAAGGAGTACACTGACAGGCGATCCATTCATAGATGTTCAAGCCATTATTAAAAAGGTCTGCATAAAATAGGTAAAATAATCTACCCTTTTAAAATCAAGTTACCTTTCGGTGAAATACAAACCCTCCGACGTTTTGACTCCTACAGGGCTTACATGTACACCACAACGCGTGATGGGGTACACAGGTATTGGGTGTCTTTGCTTGACCATTTATTTTTAACCTCTTCCCAATCAGCATCCACTATTCTGAATCACAATTCACACAGTGTAACCAACAGCAACAAAACATGAGGGCCATCATGGCCCTAGTACGCTCACCAGAGTAGCATCAGCTTAATTAAACGGTTCAGTTTAACCTTCATTTAAATTTCAGATAAAAACAATTTTAAAGATTTCTATGCAGATTAAATATAAAAACTAGCCATGTTTAAGATCAACATGTAATGCAGTATGGGACCATGGACTTATCATAGGTTCAAAACAGAATTTAATTATATGCAAAGGTTTGAGAGGAGAAAAATTAAAGTTGCAGTACTACCCAAAATCAATGCAATAAATGAGCCAAAATATATTTTTGCAACAAAATCGTGTCCCGGGCATTTTTTTTCATAACTGCAAGAGATATGGAGAATGTGCCATGTAAGATCTCAAGTTGTCTAAAAAGCTGACCAAAGTGTCAAAAAAACGCATAAATCCAATGTCTCCAAAGTGATTTTTTGTTATTCTGATGCAATTTCACGGATTAATATGTGAATATATATTATAATTTTTCCAAAATGTAGATCAGTGCTGTAACATGTTGCAATTCGCAAAAAGTACAAGGTTACTTCCCTTTGCAATGATAATCCCACTGGCCTTGTTTTGAAGAGCATTATTTAAAACAGTCATGTCGAAAGCCACTATATGCTGTGTTTGAAGAATCTTTTCGTATGACGCTTTTTTAGTCGATGGGTAGTTGCGTATATTTTGATCCTATCACCGATGTAACGGTCTGAAAACCGTTTATATCTATAAAAAAGGCGTGCATGCTTTTTACACAAAATTCATGGAGCAATTTGTGAATGATTTCAGACAAAAACAAAATAACATGCAGTGATAGAGCATGTAAAGTATGGTATAATGTGAAATACATCCTTAATGTAACAGTCAGTGATGTAACTGTGAAAATCGTTACATTAAGGACAGATTTTGCTACGTCAAGGAAATAATTCTACAAAATGGTTTAGTTATGATTCATATATTAATGTCTTTGATAGTAATGATAATCATGAATAACATGTTATATAAGTCAAATTCCTATGGACAAGAACAGCTTTTTGTACTTACTTACATGCAGGAAATATTAATTATTTCAGAAATGCATTACATCAAGTAAAACATTTTGTTACGCGGAGGAAAATATCAAACTTCCTTGTCAAAATCGGTTCTGTGCGAAAAAACATTCGGTCTATGCGCCAATAGCTTATCATCTGGGTATATAAAACCATATGATAAAGATATGTTTTAGTCGGTTTCAAGCTTCAAAGAAAATTGTTACACCAAGGAAAAGTCTTTTTGTTACTTGATGGAAATTATCATATAAAAGTGTTGCTATATTCTTTAAAAACATCATTGATGTGATTCCAGTTGTTTGATAACTTACATTGTATCTATTTTTTTATTATTATTTATGATCACCTATGTACAGTGGAGATCCAAGTTTCCTGTATTGTTACATTGAAGTGTGTGTATTGTTACATAAAGGAAAAAATATATGGTCAATGTAATAAAATCGCGATTCGTATAAGAGGATATGAATTGAAACAAGGATAACTTTGTTGCCACGTTATATAAATATCAAAACAATGTGATGAATTAATTTCTAAATATTGTCCATGCCAAAGAAAAAATCAAAGCGCACAATGCGCTGAGAGACGGCTACGGGATTAACATTCTAAACCCAGCGTTTCTGAAGTTATTGAAGCAGTCACATGACGACAAAAACTCCATCCACTGTTGCTACAGAAGTTCTGTTTGTAACATAATAATCCGGAGTAAAGGTCATGAACCTTTCATTCATAAAGAGCTGCATACCTAAGTAGGTCATTCTCTTTCTCTAGTGCTAGCGAATTCTATCTGTTGTTTTGTATGTGTAGAAATTGACCAGGTATTTGATTATTTAAGATACTAGAATGTTTGCCTATCTATTTCAAAGTTAAGAAATGCTCTGGGAGGAACCCAACTCGCCATCATGCAAAATATTGTGCGGACTACTTTAGGTCAATTACATACATACGGAGCACTACTTTTTCTTTTTACAGGAGTCGATCTTCATGTACGTAAGATGGGTTACTGTTCTGGTTAAGAAATGTCACGGATATTTTTTTCAGGCTTAAAATTGATGCTTTCAGTGCAAAATAATGGCAAAAGTAAACATGTTGACAAACAATAACACACTAAAAGCGGTTACGGTAATGATTTAAACGTCTATGTAACATATTCCATTCGTATTCGTTAGTGCAGAATCGCATTGCATGGATCCGCACTAAGCGCGGAGAGGTACAGTTAAAAATGTTGTGGAAAATATGCAAATTAGCAAGGCCTGATTTCGTTCTTCAGCATAAGACGGCTAATCGCCGTCTTAAAACAATACCGGCGCAATAACTCAGTGTTAAGAGTGTCCGCTTTTCGTTCAGGAGGTCTGGGGTTCGAATCCAAGCCGGGGCACTTCCTTCGGTTACGCGTCAAACCAAAGACTCGGCAAATTGGGGTGTGCTATGGGAACTCGGAGTACTCAGTACTGGTTATACCCTGGAACATGTCTCCCGTGTATCGGTGCTATACACCGGGCACGTAAAAGAAGCAAAGGGTGTTTTCGCAAAATGGGCGTAGGGTATCGCATCCGGACTCCCTTGTATCTACTGTCATTCTGATGCTGTCTCTTCAGCAAAAACAGGACCCCCCATGTAGGAAATCCTTGGAAAGGTCTAAAGTATGACCAAAATAATCAGAAAATGATTAGGATTTATTACAATAAAAGAAGAAGAAGAAAAGAAGAAAGAAATGACAAAGGAATCAATAATGTTAAAGTTACAGTTCCTATCAATGATGAGATTGATAAATGAATACCCACTGAAAACAAATAATGGGATCGACTGTCCCCAACATAACACGTCCTTGATGAAAGTCACACAGTTTTCTCACAATCATGAAAATGTGTAATGGAGTAATTATGTATGATGGTGAAAAAAAAAGGGAGGAAGGGAAAGTAGATGAAGTGAATGACAATAATATTGATGGTGACAACCATGAACACAGAAATGAAGATGCTATGAAAGACAGGGTAAATGATGGTGGCAATGTTGAAGAGGGAATTGTGCTGCTATGGGGGACAGTATGAATGGGGATAATAATGTTGTACAGATTAAACTTATGAAAATATTGATGAAGTATGGAAGAGATGAGTTCATATGCTGTTGTAGATTGTGTTGATAGTGGTAGTGATATTGAACAGTTGATTGCAGATGATATGAAAAACACTGTTTGTAATGGTGAAAATTTTGAATAATAAAATGCTGTAAAGGAAATGCTTATCTAAGTGATGATGGTAAACAGATGAATGGAGATGCTGCGAATTACACTGTTGGTGATGGTGACCATGTTAAACAGTAAGGTGCTGAAAATGACACTGCTAATAAAAGTTATGATGTTAAACAGATGGAAGCAGATGTTGTGAATGACGGTATAAGTAATGATGACCATGTTGAACAGGAAGGTGCTATGAAGAACACTGCTTATGAGAGTGATGATGCTAAACCGATAAATGCAGATGCTTTGAGGGACAGAGTGTTAATGGCAAGAATGTTTTAACAGGGAAGTACAGATACTTCGAAGGATAGTGATAGCGATGGTAATATGGACAAGGGATTTTGTTTTAAAAGAAGTTGTTGGGAAAAGGGAATTGAACAGGTGAATGCATTTGTAAAAGGAAAATGCGGGGAGTAAAAATGTTTTGGGGGATAACACTAATCGAAGTTAGAAATGCAGATGTTGTAAAATGCAATGCTGATAATAGTGGCAATGTTGATCATTGGAATAAAGATGTTGTGAAGGACAATGATAAATGTAAAAGAAGGGATGGCAGATGGAGTGAAGATACTATGACAGACAATATGAATGAGTGACAAGGTTGAAGAAGGGAATGGAGTTACTGTACAGGGTAGAGTGGATGATGATAATAATGTACATTCATGTAAAAGTTATGAAGGCCAATATTTATGATAGTGACATGTTGAACAGGTGAGATGTTGTGAGAAATGATGATGGTAAGGAAGGTTAAAAAGTAACAGAAGACTGCAGAATCTGTGAATGACACCGTTGGCGATGGTTGAAGGACACTGCTATTGAAAATAACAATGTTGATCAATGCTAATATAAGTGACAATGTTCAACAGGTTAACACAGCTGCTTTGGGGAGACAATTTTGTTCATGTCGGCAATATAAAAAAGGAAAGCATAGATAATGCGAGAAATAGTGTTAAAAAGGGTGACAAAGTTGAAATGGGGAGTTCAGTTTTCGTGAAATGCAACGCAGACGATGGGGGTAAACATGAACAGGATTAGAGCTGTTTTAAAAGGATAGAGGATGTTGAACAAATGAATGCAGTTGTTGTGAGGGACAATGATGGTGATAGCGACAATTTTGAACATGGGAGTGCATACAATTTTGACGTTGTCAATGTCGTGAAATGCAATGTTGATATTGACATGATGTTGAACAAGGGATGGAAGATGACAATGTGAAGGGAAATTATCATGGTGAGGACAATGATGAATAGGGAAAAAAGATATAAAGACAATGTTGATGGTGAAAATATTTAACACCTGAGTGCCGTAATAAGCAGAAGGATAAGCATATCACATATTGTTATAAGCATAACAAGCCCTATACGTTTTCCGAATGTTTGCGGTAAGCCGTAAAAAAACAGTTCTCGATAACTCGTGGCCAAGAGTTAGTAACTAAGAAAGAAAAAAAAAGTTCTCGCTATATCGTGGCCACAAGATAATCTAAAAATTTGATTGGCTAGCTAATGCGTGGCCACGACTTAGCTATCTCGTGGTCACGAGTTAGCTGACCAATCAAATCGTTGGATTACCTCGATACTCACGATCTGATTGGCAAGCTAACTCGTGGGTTTTACTTCGGCCTTAAATATCTCAAAAACGGTAAATATTCTATCGAGACACTATGCGTATAATTTGTAGTGTTTAAAAAGACCTTTCAGATGATATTTAGTTTTTGATGATCGGGGTTGAATTGGTTGAGTTATGGCGGAAAAATGAAAATTTGGTAACCCCCAGTGTGTTTAACAGTTTATACCTCGAAAACCTTTGACTTTTCAAAATATGATGATGAATATTATTTGTAGAGCAATGTTTGGTCGTTCTTTTGATGCCTAAACTTTAATGATTGGCCAAAGATTGATGGAGTAATGAGAAAATAACGAAATTCGTGTATGTAGCTTTGGTGAATTTTTCATTTTTCAGGTGGTTTAAGAGCTTGTATCTCAAAATTATTTGTAATATTCCTAAACATAAAGCGTGTGAAATGTAGAGAATTTTCAGACGATTATTTTGGTACCTTACGTTTTGAAATTGAACAAAGTATAAGGAAGTTACATAAACAAGAGGCCCATGATGGCCCTAAATTGCTCACCTGAGATAAATAGGTTGACCCAAGGAACATCTGTACCAATTTATTTTAAAATCTGGCCAGTAGTTTTGAAGAAGATGATTTTTAAAGTGTTCATATTTTTTTTCTTTTTGTTGCCATGGCAACCAGAGTTCTATATGGATCAAGTTTATTTTAGCAACTTTTGTGAAGGTTGACCCAAGGATCATCCCTGCCAAGTTTAATCAAATTCTGTCCAGTGGTTTCAGAGGAGATGTTGTTTAAAGTTTTCCCAATATACATATAAGGCAAATAAGCCCCGCCCCTGGCGACCATGTTTTTTTACGGATCGGAATAATTTTAGCAACTTTGGTAGAGGTTGACCCAAGGAACATCTGTACCAATTTATTTTAAAATCTGGCTAGTAGTTTTGAAGGCGATGATTTTTAAAGTTTTCAATTTTTTGTTGCCATGGCAACCAGAGTTCTACATGGATCAAGTTTATTTTAGCAACTTTTGTGAAGGTTGACCCAAGGATCATCCCTGCCAAGTTTAATCAAATTCTGTCCAGTGGTTTCAGAGGAGATGTTGTTTAAAGTTTTCCCAAATTTTAGCAACTTTGGTAGAGGTTGACCCAAGGAACATCTGTATTTATTTTGAAATCTGGCCAGTAGTTTTGAAGGAGATGATTTTTAAAGTTTTCAAATTATTTTTCTTTTTGTAGCCATGGCAACCAGAGTTCTTCATGGATCAACTTTTTTTTAGCAACTTTTGTAGAGCCTCACCCAAATAACTTTCCTGCCAAGTTTCATTAAATTCTGTCCAGCGGTTTCAGAGGAGATGTCGTTTAAAGCAAATTGTTGACGACGCACGACGCACGACGGACGACGACGGACGCCGGACGAAGGGCGATCACAAAAGCTCACCTTGAGCACTTTGTGCTCAGGTGAGCTAAAAATCAAAAGGCTAGGCCTTGTGGTTTCGGAGAAGAAGATTTTTCAAGTTTTTTCTATATTAGCCTATGTAAAATCAGGTGACCCCTTGGTGGGGCCAAATTTGATCCCAGGGCCATGATTTGAACAAACTTGGTTGTGATCTACTAGACAATGCTGCACACCAAATATCTAAACCCCAGGCCTTGTGGTTTCTGAGAAGAAGATTTTTCAAAAAAAAAATTCCTATATCAGCCTTTGTTAAATCAAGTGACCCCTGGGGCGGGGCCAATTTTGACCCCAGGGTCATAATTTGAACAATCTTGGTAGAGAGTCATAAGACCATGCTACATACCAAATATCTAAACTCCATGGCCTTGTGGTTTCTGAGAAGAAGATTTTTCAAATTTTTTCCATATATAAGTCTATGTAAAATCAAGTGACCCCTGGGGCGGGGCCAATTTTGACCCCAGGGTCATGATTTGAACAAACTTGGTTGTGATCCACTAGACAATGCTACACACCAAATATCTTAACTCCATGCCTTGTGGTTTCTGAGAAGAAGATTTTTCAAGTTTTTTTCTATATTAGCCTATGTTAAATCAAGTGACCCCTGGGGCAGGGCCAATTTTGACCCCAGGGTCATAATTTGAACAATCTTGGTATAGAGTCATAAGACCATGCTACATACCAAATATTTAAACTCCATGCTTTGTGGTTTCTGAGAATAAGATTTTTCAAGTTTGTTTCTATATTAGCCTATGTTAAATCAAGTGACCCCTGGGGCGGGGCCAATTTTGACCCCAGGGTCATAATTTGTACAATCTTGGTAGAGAGTCATAAGATCATGCTACATACCAAAAATCAAAAGGCTAGGCCTTGTGGTTTCGGAGCAGATAGTTAAATTTTCATTTTTAAAATCTATTTTTAGCTCCTGTGACCTACTTATTTACCCAATCAAAATAATTTGTACAACTTTGATAGAGGTCATAATAAGGATGATTCCTGTGAAGTTTGGTCAAAATCCATCCAGTGGTTTAGGAGGAGAAGTTGTTTAAAGGAAAAGTTGACGCAAGACGCACGCACGGACGGACGGACGGACGACGGACGCCGGACAAAAGGCGATCTCAAAAGCTCACCATGAGCACGTTGTGCTCAGGTGAGCTAAAAATAAGAATTTAAACATGTAGAATTTCAGCGATTCTGCCGTGTTGTCAAAGTTCTACGGCTAATATCTCAAAGATTATTAGAAATAAGTCCACACCTTAAGCGAGTGAGATGTAGAGAATTTTAAGACGATTATTTTAGTACCTAGAGTTTTAAAATTGATTAAAGTATAAGGAAGTTACATCAAAAATACGAATATAAACCCAAGTGTAAGAATTTTCGAGAAATATCCTACTTTCGCTTTCACGTTAATTGAAGCATTTTCGGAAAAAATGTAAGTTTACAGCTATGTATTAGTCATACAAGTTTTAGCCTACCAAAAGTTCCTTCCAGGGCATTTCTAAACTATGACGTATGAAGTGAAAGCTGTTTTTCAGCATTTGCATATGGAAGGGATAACCTTAGAGTACGAAAAGGACAAACTGTATTGGTGGTTGAACATTTCTCTCCAAGTCAAACCTTTCTTAAGTTCTTTTTTTCTTTAAATCATGGTAGCACAGGAAATGAAGCAAGAAATTCAAGGACTTAAATAGGGCTAAGTTTAATTTAGGCTGACATCGTATTTTCTTAAACGGGACAACACGTAGCCGTTATTTAAACCTACGCGCACCTGCTAGACTGACTAAAATGGCCGATAAAATGGCGGACATCACGTGAAATAAAATGGCGGATAAATGGCGGTTTCTGCTATCACGTCACTTCCGATTGGATCCCGTCTCATCGTAGGTATCATGAGGCAGGAAGCGAGTCTGAAACTGTCAAGTTGAAATGTATGACTATAGATATTCCTTCCCATGGGAAGGAACAATAAATTGCAAAAAACTTTTTACTTATATCATATTGATATTACTAGCTAAACAAGCGTACCCTTTCCGGTGGCCGAGTGGTTAGAGCGTCCGCCTCGGGAGCGGAAGGTCGTGGGTTCGATCCCCGACCCGACATACCAAAGTCGTAAAAAATGGTACTGTTATAGCTCCCTTGCTTGGCGCTCAGCATATATATATGGTTAGCGCGGTATCAGGATGATGTGACTGGGTGTGGTATCATGCCACATGTCTACGGCGTGATACTGCAGTGTGGTAGTCCTATACCCGCATGAAGTAGACATCGTGACTGGCTGAATTACTGTCGGTGGGACGTTAAACCCAACAAACAAACTGATATCATATATAGCAGTGTTTACTACACCGATCCCTACACACGAGGTGTGCACACTGGCGCATGTTGACGTCTTTTGTAAACATTTATTAAAGTTGCTTAAATAATCATGTTTATAGAAAAACATTTACATAAGAATGAGGAGTTTCGGAAATATTTTTTGCAAAGGGACTCCTAAGGAAAGAAAAAGATGCTAAATTAAATACTAAAATACAAGTATAGTTTATTAGGTTTAACGTCCCACCGACAGTATTTAAGTCTTTTGGAGACAATGTCTACTTGAGACAAATGTAGTGTTGTCACACTGCATAGTATCACGTCGTAGACAGTTGGCATGATACCACACCCAGTCACATTATCCGGACACCGGGCCATCAGTCCTAGAACTACCCTTATTAAGCTGAGCGCCAACCAAGGGAGCTATACCAGTACCTATGTTTACGAACGGTAAATACAAGAATTGAATAATTGATATAACGTTTTTAAACAACTTACAGATCATGTGTTATCTCGTTTGATTTGGTATTTCCGGGGTATTCCTAGCCTTGATATCTTCCGCTGACACCGACTTTTTTAAACGATTATTTTTTACATATTTCGTTCTTTCCTTAATGTCAATCAGTTGATAATTTCTGATTTCTCAACTAATTCAAACAAGATAAATAAATAAAAAAACAGCCATCACATAAATTGATTGAAATCTGAAAAAGAAATGAGCCGACGGTCAAAAAATGCGCGAAATTTATGTGTTACATCCGTATTTGGAAAGCACGTGCACGTGTGTGAATGCTTTAACAACACGCTGACGTAACACTTATATGGCGCCATCTTCTAATATAGCAGCATAACGTAGTAATAGGGCGGGGCAAACTCTAAGTTAGTCAGTGTTAATTAAGTATAGGTTAGTGTTATTTAGTAAGCATTAAGTCCATTAAATCGGTCGCGCGGCTTTGCCGCGCCAAACCGATTTAATGGACTTAATGCTTACTAAAAAAACACTAACCTACTTAGTGTTTGAATTTAACGCAGTCGCACATTCCAAATATAGTATTGATTTTTTAGACTCCGCCCTATCAACCTGTTCCCGAATTACATCACGTGACATGTAACATGTTATGTCAAAGGTCAAAGCGTCGCTCTAGCTGTGTATATCTGTGTAGATCTACGCTCCAAATGAGCATTGAACCGGAAGCCGACTTTGATCTCTTCGGCAAAAAAGTGATGATTGAAATTTGAATAAAAAATACTGTTTAGAAAGGTTCATATATCTGCACCTATATATGTTGTGTTTTGGATTTTTTTTTTTTTTTTTTTTTTTTTAATAACCCTTGTTTGTAAGTGTTTTTTTTTTTCTCTTTCATTATTTATATATTTTTAATTTGAATTTATTTAATCGGATATTTACTTAATCGCTTTGTTTAGTAATTAGTTATATATTGCCCATTCTGTGTTAACATGTGTAGACATTGAAATTATACTAGTGTCTTTGAAGCGATGACCGATACTAATGTTGTTAGAACTTGTGGTCAAACCCTCTTACTTATTTTTTAAAATCTTCAATGTTGTATCATCATTACTTAGGCAATAATACATGTTTAAACTAAACTAAGCGGAAGGGTAGAGTTCTTTTGTTATTTTGGATTAATCAGAATCCTGGTGAGTAAATGTTTGTTCTCTATGGTTGCTGTGTATTATTTTTTGTCGATGTTCATGCGTTCACATCAAAAATCCCTGTAACACGTTACACATGCGTGGACTAAGACCACAATTTAAATTTACTATATGTTCTATATAAGCATATATACAAATGACAATTTCTGTAAGGGACATTGGCATCCAAACTTACCCTCATTAGATAGATCTATTCAAGAGAAATAATTCTGTACATTTTAAACATGGAGTCACCCGACTACTTTTTGACCTATTTGAGGCCAAATAACATGCGTATGAATTTAGTGCACCGGTCGGCCATTTCACGCCAATTTTCTCAAAAATTCTCCCCTCAGTAATGCTAAACTATTAAGATTGTTGTGCAATAAGGCCTCCAAATTGGGCATTTTATGACTATTTTAACTGTTCTATAGAATTCAATCCTTTATTGCATGTCTTTCAGTCAAAATCTCACCTTAATTCAGCATTAAATAGGGTCACTTTTTTTGTGTAGGCACATCCGGTAACCAAGGGCAGGTAATTGTGGTCTTAGTCTATTTTGGTGAACACATAAAGCTCCGCTTCTCGACACATCTTGACGCACATGCTCAGCGAAGGTGCTTGAAACTGGTTTTAAATTGATCAGTTGATTTAGCGGAATAGTGTTTAGTGACAAGTTGATGCCGATTAAATGAATTAAATGGAGACAAAATTTTGAAAAAATGGAATGATTTCATTGGACAAAATATAATTTCAAACACGAAGAGAGAATTCAGCAGTTAAGAAGCCGTCACTCGCTACGCTCATTCTGGCTTCTTAACTGTTAAATTCTCTCTTAATAAACACTAACTATAACGTAATACAGTCGTCTCCATCGTATGTACAAGCATTATTGAAATTTAACTCACGAGGCTACACGCGTCGACGAATCTGTTGCATGGTAGCATTTACGGTTTTATTCCCGCGACTGTACACGAAATTAAAAAAAAAGAATTTTGATATGCAGAATTAATAGGTTTAAGTTTAATTGCTTATATTTTGAAAACCTATAAAACTAGACCCAAATATGCTACAATTGAATTGTAGGGATTTTCAGGACATTTATTTTGGTACCTAGAATACTAAACTTGGAATCTCTCAGCCCCTCACCGCTGTGGGTTCGAATTCCGGTAGGGACTTCGGATTTTTCATGTGAGGAAGCCTTCCAGCTGGCTTGCGGTAGGTCGGAGGTTATATCCGCGTATCTTGTGTACTCGGGGTCTTCCTCCCCTGTAGCTGGGCGTCTCTATATGATTGAAATATAATTGTTATAATTAAAAAGCGAATCAAAATAAAGATTTATTTTCGACATATGGCTTACTTCACAAAGTTCATGCAAAAAAAAAAAAGTTAAAGGTAGGAAATATAATATATATTCTTTCTAACGGTATTAATCTTTACATTTCAAAATGTTGCAGAAAGTCCTATCATTCGTATCAACGAATGAAATCTAGTTATTCTTTTTTTCTTCCTCTTATATTTGTGTTAACTTCGATGTGTTGCAATTGACTGAGAACAATGAAAATTTTATGGCATATATTTCAAACCATGAGCTTTCGGATGCAATGAATTTCATATTCATATGACGTCATATAACGTCAGATTTGACGTCAGGTGAAAAAGTTTGTACGCGGTCTACAGCCATTATTTCTGTACCGATTTTCACCAAAATATCACAGAATGTGTATGTTAGGCTCTAGTTGTGCATCCCGGTGTCCGTTTTTCAAAATTTGAAAATGCAAAGGTTTCATGGCGAATCAAAGATTCGAACCATTGACGCTAAATTTCAAATGGGTATAAAATCGCTTAAAGATGAGCTAGAAAGATGATCTTTGGATAGAATATAAGTCTCGATGTTTCCTTAATATTCTTAGAAGATGAATGTCGTTATGACGTCATATGACGTCATGAGGTGAAAAGTAATTTCTAATTTTTACATGTTAATTTTTATATGTTTAAAACATCCGACCACCTTGAAAATTTAATAGCATATGCTTCAGATAAAGCATTTTGCTTTCAATCATTTTCATTTTTCTATGACATGTTTTGACGTCAAACTTGACCTCGTCTTAAAATATTTGTACTCGGTCTACAGTCATTTTTTCTGGGCCGATTGTCACCAAAATTTCACAGAATGTGTATGTTAGGCTTAGTTGTGCATCCGGTGTCCGTTTTTCCAAATTCGAAAAGGCAAATGTTTTATGGCGAATCCAAGATTCGAACTAATGACGTCAAATTTCAAATACGTATAAAATGCTTCCAGAAGATATTAGTCGCTATGTTTTCTTCAAATTCTAAAAAATATGAACGCCATATGACGTCACATGACGTCATAATGCTATTAAAACTTTCGTTTTAAAATTTAACGGTTTTTAAGCCCTGTAGGCTTTTTTTTGTATGATTTGCTTGAAATTTTGTCTGAAGATGCAGTATTACATTCTATGGAGCCATGTCACTTCCGTTTTCGGAAAATCCCAAAGGTCAAGGTCATATATCAATTATCGGGTTTTTCTTCGGCCTTAAATATCTCAAAAACGGTAAATATTCTATCGAGACACTATGTGTATAATTTGTAGTGCTTAGAAAGACCTTTCAGATGCTATTTAGTTTTTGATGATCGAGGTTGAATCGGTTGAGTTATGGCGGAAAAATGAAAATTTGGTAACCCCCAGTGTGTTTAACTGTTTATATCTCGAAAACCTTTGATTTTTGAAAATATGATGATGGATATTATTTGTAAAGCAATGTTTGGCCGTTCTTTTGATGCTTAAAGTTTAATGATTGACCTTAGATTTATGGAGTAATGGGGAAAATACGAAATTCGTGCATAAAGCTTTGGTGACTTTTTCATTTTTCAGGAGGTTTAAGAGCTTGTATCTAAATAAATAATAAAAATATTCCTATAGATAAAGCATGTGAAATGTAGAAAAATTTAAGACGATTATTTTGGTACCTAAAGTTTTAAAATTGATTCAAGTATAAGGAAGTTACATCAAAAATAAGAATTTAAACATGTAGAATTTCAGCGATTTTGCAGTTATGTAAGAGTTTCACGGCTTATATCTTAAAACTCATATGAAATAAGTCAACACATTAAGCAAATGAGATGTAGAGAATTTTGATACAATTATTTTGGTACCTAAAGTTTTGAAATTGATCAAAGTATAAGGAAGTTACATCAAAAATAAGAATTTAAACATGTAGAATTTCAGAGATTTTGCCGTCATGTCAGAGTTTTACGGCTTATATCTTAAGAATCATTAGAAATAAGTCCTTACATTAAGCAAGTGAGATGTAGAGAATTTTAAGACGATTATTTTGGCACCTAGAGTTTTGAAATTCCGCGGGAGGTCGTCAAAAGACGTAAAAACAACAACAACAAAAAAAAACAAAAAAAAAAACAAAAAACTACAGGTATAGCTTCCTTGCTCGGCACTCAGACCAGGGCGGTTTGACCCCCAGTAAGGAAAATGTGAATGGGTGTGAATTATGCAACATGTCAAAGGCGTGATATTGCAGTGAATCTGTCTCAAGTAGACATAGTCTGGCTTTAAAGTCCCACTGACTCTATTTCAATAATTTGGGTAAATATGTGGCATGATACTACACCCATTCACATTATCTTGACACCGGGTCAACCAGTCCTGGAACTACCCTTACATGCTGAGCGCCAATCAAGGGAGTTATAACAGTGCCATTTTTTACGACTTTAATGTAATTAAATCATATAAAACAGGTCAATAGGAAATATAAAATTAAAAAGGATCCAATACCCATTCAATACCATTCTTTATTAAGATATATTAAGTAAAAGAAAGGGTTGTAAAGATATATACTGTATACTCAATAATAATA
>CM037787.1:9273336-9323336 GCA_021229015.1 Solen grandis
CTTCACGAGAATCCTTACGCTCTTTTTGTCTTCACGCTTGGATGTTATCCAACAACGAGTTAGACAGAAGAAATTTTCGGCAACAGTTGCCTCTATTATCTCCAAAGCCAGGAGACAATCTACTCGATCTGTCTACCAGGCAAAGTGGAAGGTCTTCCGTGATTGGTGTATCGCACGGCAGATTAATCCGGTCAAGGCCCCTGTAAGAGAAATCGCTAATTTTCTAGTTTTTCTCTTTAATGAAAAAGAACTTGCTGTCAGTTCTATCAAGGGTTATAGATCCATGTTGTCTAATACTCTGAAATTCCACAGATCCTCTTCCCTTGGTTCGGATCCTTACCTTTCGGAAATTATTCGTTTGTTTGAACTATCTAGGCCAGTTTCTCGTTCGTTAACTCCAAAGTGGGATCTTTCTTGTGTCTTACTGGCTCTTACTAAATCGCCTTTTGAACCTCTTTCTGAGGCTTCTCTCCTTCACGTCACCTGGAAGACAGTCTTTCTCATAGCGATGGCATCTTTTAAGCGTCGATGTGAAATCCACGCCTTTTCTACCGAGGAAGGCTGTTTACGTTTTAACAAATCTGATGGCTCTGTATCTTTGAGTTTTCAACCTGGTTTTCTTGCAAAAACCCAATTTCCATCAGTCTGTTCTCCTCCGGTGGTTATTCCGAGCCTTGCAAGGTCTTGCACTAGGGATGATCCTGATCGGCTTCTTTGTCTGGTTAGAGCTTTGAAGTTTTACCTTCAGAAGGTTAAACCTTTGAGGGGTCATCGTCTTCGTCTTTTCCTTCCGATCAAGGGGGGGGGGGGAGGTTTCGGCAGCAACAATATCTCGTTGGGTAGCCTCAACTATCAAGTTTGCCTATTCGGATCTCTCGGATAGAGACCTATCCTTTTTGAGAATTAGACCGCATGAGCTCCGTGCTTTGTCTGCTTCTTGGGCTTTCTTGAATAAATCTCCCATGGATGATATTCTTAAAGCGGCTTCTTGGAAGTCTTCTACTACGTTTTCTTCCTTTTATCTCCGCTCACTGGCTAACCAATCACAAAACCTTTCGGACTTGGGTCCACTAGTGATAGTTCAGACAGTCGTTTAATTATTCTGTTCTGAAGATTTTCGCTCTGGACAGGAGCGTTATCCACTAGAAGTTTTAGCCGTTTTATACTTCGGGTGTCGCTGCAATCAAGGTTCATTGTTAGCAACCTCCCAACTTAGCGACGAAGTCATACCTGAAGTAATAACAGGTAACGTATTTATGCTATTAAAATGAAATTTTTGAAGTAAAATTAATTTTAATTAGTAAATACTTACCTGTTATTACAGAGTCCCACCTCCCTCCCCACTTGCTGGTGGTTGTATCCCTCGATGGCTTCATATACAATTGGAGAACGGGGTTACACTTCCGGTAACTAGGGGATTTTTGGGAATGGTTTATTTTGCGGACTCTGTTTTGGAAGCCAGGCACAAATAGACACATACCTGAAGTAATAACAGGTAAGTATTTACTAATTAAAATTAATTTTACTTCAAAAATTTCATTTTAGGTAGGGTCAAAATCTTGGTCACTTAGTCAAATTTTAAAAGAACATTGCAAACACTTTAGATGCCACATTTTTAGTAATCATGCCTAACACAGCAATCTTACTCAGGTGAGCGACATAGGCCCTCTTGTCTTAATAAAGCTCGTTTGAGGATATACTTAAGGTGGCTTATATATATGGTACAGTTCTTGGTTCAGCTTCCATAGTGGTTGTTGTTCCTTTATCACTCCCGCTCTATTGATCATTTTGATCAATTTTCTTCTTCTTCAAGACATGGCCCCTTCAGGCTCTTTACGAAGATATGTGAAGATATAGCTATTCTCAGAGAGTGGTGAAGTATGATCCAGTTTGTACTGCTAGTGATGGTGAACTTCAGTTCAAGCAGGACGATAACCTTCTTCGGTCAAGTGCCTTCCCACTCTTGCTATGCATATCATTAGTATGCTTGATTTTTATCTTTTTTCCTGCCATCTGGATAAGAAATTAGTAATATGGAATTCTTAAAAAGTATATAGATAAAGTGTAAATAAGTGTTTAATTAATACTTTTCATATTTCAATGTACATGATTATTCATAAAAATCCCAGATTTGTCATTGATGCCAAATTTCTCTATTTAAGGTAATTCATCCATCATTTAAGTATAATTATGATCCTTCAAATGCTTAAAAAGACTTCAGTGCAGAAACAAGCATCCATTGATTTGCAGTTATAGGCCCTTTTGCTCTAAGTCTGTATAGGCTTGAATTTTCTGTAAAATTCCCATGTTGTCTTGATAAACCATGAGCACAATAAAATGTTGGATGGATTACCTAAAGGAGTATAGATCATCTTCTCAAAATGCTGTAAGGGGAAGGGGAGGACCCTGAATATTTTAAGTTGGTCCTTATGATCACAGATTCCCCCTCTGGAGGAGAGTGACCCAGACATTTCACACGAAGCTCGATGTCTGGCCCTTAAGCTGATTGAACAGTTTGATATCATGGAGGCAAAGGAACAAGGGTATGATCTTATCTTGGTTTTAAAACACCAAAAATATTAGTTATGATTACCCATGATTTTATTAACTCTTTAATTTTAAACTTTGTACTATAGTATGACTAGCAGAAAACTTTTTGATTTTAGTTTGGCTGTTTTTCAAAGAAAAAAGTTGAAGTATTGTTAGCACTCTAGTGTTGTCGTAAACTTAAACCTTGGCCATAACTTCAACTATTAAATCTTCTATCATCAAACTTAATCTACTTTTTCACAGTCACAAGTGCTACATTCCCATCAAGGGCCATAACTTTTGAGTCCATTTTGACCAGAACCCAAAACAGACGAGTGTTGGCTTTTGCATGAGGTGCTCATGTTTAACTTCGAATCTTAAGCTTTTTGTACAACCTCATTTTTTTCTCTTAACCAATTGAGATATTGCTTTGAAGCTTGGAATACTTGAAATTGCCCTTGTTTACCTTCAATGAAATGGAGATTTATATTTTGCCTTTTACTCTAATTTTTTTTATTAACAAACACTGAAATAGTTGAGCATACTATCTTTCGGACAGCTCTTTTTTTGTTGACTGACCATTATAGAGTGGAGCAATCAAGGGGATTGACTGTTATTTCACAACACAGGTTCATATGCCACCTGACTTGCTGGTTAAAGTGAAAAGTTTCCTCAAAACTAGGTGCAGTTTATATTCAGTATATTCAGATCTTGACTATAACATTTTGCCAATATTATAATTTTTATAAATGAAGTTAAAATTATTTTGTTTTAAAGGGTGTCCTAAAATTTAGAGAATCTCAAAATAGTGATTGAGGCAGGCAGGCATCAGACATGTTCTTTCCATTGAATATCTCCTGTTAGAATTGAGATACAGTTTTAATACTTGTTTGGTAGATACCTTATAGGAAGAGGAAGTTTGGGATTTATTTTCTAGTTGATAAGGTTAAGGTCACTGTCACTAAAAGTAGGTTTTTTGTTAACATCAAGTAATTTCTTTTAGGAGTGAGGTATGATGATCATATTTTGTAGATAGATACGTCATGGGAAGAGGACTTATTTTAAAATCAATAGAGTCAAGGACACTGTTACTAAAATAGTTTCTTGTGTTACCTGCTGTAAGCAGAGGTGCCACATAGGGATCATTTTTCCATCTGTTTGTCCTTCTGTCTGTCCGTCTGTCTGTCCGTTACACCTTTTCCGTCACGCTTCAGCAGGTGACATGTGTTCCAGATAACACTCCTGTGTTTCTATCAAATAATTTCCTAAGTCAAGGGACAACTATTCACCTTCACCAACCTATATGAAATTACAGTGCCTTAATTAATTCTCCTGTACTAATGATGTCAACAAGCTTATTATGATGTCATTAATGAATGATGATGTCATCAAGATTCTAGAAGAAAATATGTATTTTCTTTAAACATGCATGGCTCAAAAAAAAAAAGAAAAAAAAAGACAACTTTCAATCTGACTTAAATACTCCACCTCTGTTATACTTTACGCTACATGAGGATCTGAGATGAGACATAGATAGTGCAGTCATATAGTAACTATAACAGACCACCTGAGAATGTAAATATGGCAGAGCAAACTCAGGTATATAAAACTGGTGTGGCTGAGATTTACTATAACCAGTTGGAAGTATCGCTGAATAGTTGTTTTATTTTTATTAATTTAACAGTTAAATTTATCAAGTTGCTTAAGTTTCAGCTGATTTTTCCTATCTTCTTTATAACAGTTTATAACGCTCTTTCAGTGTGTGTCTTTTGCCACTCTGACAGATCAGCAGGACATCTTTTGAAAGATGTTCTCTGATTGGCTTAGAAATTAATAACTTATATTGGAAATCAGGTCTCATAGGAAAACAACTTAAATGGGTCATCCTCAGATCTTACCAATGAAAGATTATGTAATTTAGTCAGGTTGGAAAGACTTGTAAACATAAGCATTTGAGTGACAAGGATCTTTTATGATGTCAATTTGTGCGATGTCATATGTTTGCCTCTGCAGCAGGTCTGGAAATAAAAATTAGTCTGGTTGCCTGGGGCATCCCTTGAAATCATGGTTTCACTTCATTTGACATGTTTCATTTTGTCATTTGTTTTTCAGAAGAAGTCACACTGGATTTGCCCACATCAGAGGGACTGTGTTGGTTTTCCTACCTGGTAAGATAAGTCCAGCAACTATATCATGATAATGTTACTTGTGTCAACTCCTGCAACCCTACCATGATACCTTGTGTTAAAGGCATTCGCACCCAATACAGTTTTTTTCTATGTAAACAAATTATTATGCCTCTTTTCTAAAATGTATTTAAAATAAAAGATATATTTTTATTCTTCAGGTCTTGGAGAGATAAATGCTTTAGAGGAAGCCTTAACTATGATGAAAAACAAGCACGGGTAAGCAGCACATACATGGATAATCATACATGCTTATGAGTGTAACGTTTATAATCAATATATCAACATGATCATCAACTAAGGAATGAATTCCAACTTTGACTAGTTAATTGTTATTTGAACTACATTGTCAGCTACATTATAACATTCACCTGTCTTTGTAGATAACAAAAAGAATTGTCATATCTTATATTTAGATAACAATAAATTTGTCATATCTGACATGCAGATAGCAATACATTTGTCATATCTGATATGCAGATAACAACTATTTTGTTATATCTGACATGCAGTTAAAATATTTTTTTGTTATATATGACATGTAGATAACAATTAATTTTGTTATAACTGGCATGTTGATAAATAACTTTTTAGCTCACCCTGAGCATGCTCAGGGTGAGCTTTTGGGATACTTGATTGTCCGTCTGCCGTCGTCCGTCGTCCGTCAACAATTTGATGTTTACACACTAGAGGCCACAATTTTGATCCAATCTTCCTCAAACGTGGTCAGAATGTTTGTCTTGATGATAGCTTGAACCCTTTCGAAAATGGGTCAGGTTGGATCAAAAAGTAGGTCAGTAGGTCAAATCTTAGAAAAATCTTGTTTACACACTAGAGGCCACAATTTTGATCCAATCTTCCTCAAACTTGGTCAGAATGTTTGTCTTGATGATATCTTGCTCCCTTTTGAAAATGGGTCAGGTTGGATCAAAAAGTAGGTCAGTAAGTCAAATCTTAGAAAAATCTTGTTTACACACTAGAGGCAATTCTGATCCAATCTTCCTCAAACTTGGTCAGAATGTTTGTCTTGATGATATCTTGAACCCTTTTGAATATGGGTCAGGTTGGATCAAAAAGTAGGTCAGTAGGTCAAATCTTAGAAAAATCTTGTTTACACACTAGAGGCCACAATTTTGATCCAATCTTCTTCAAACTTGGTCAGAATGTTTGTCTTGATGATATCTTGAACACTTTTGAAAATGGGTCAGGTTGGATCAAAAAGTAGGTCAGTAGGTCAAATCTTAGAAAAATCTTGTTTACACACTAGAGGCCACAATTTTGATCCAATCTTCCTCAAACTTTGGCAGAATGTTTGTCATGATGATATCTTTTGTGGATGGGGTCAGAAAATTCCTGAACATTGTTTCACCTCATCATCTTAATTCTAAAGCAATCTGTTTTGTATAGGCAATGAATGATACTTTTCTCAGGTGAGCGATCTAGGGCCATCTTGGCCCTCTTGTGTTATATCTGCCATGCAGATAACAATAACTTGTGGTATATCTGAATGTAGATATCAATCATGTTAGATCTGACATGTAGATAAAAAAAAAAAATTGTTATCTCTGACATGCAGTTCACAATAAATTTTGTTATATCTAACATGTGGATAGCAATAATTTTGGTATATCTGACATGCAGATAACAATTATTTTGTCATATCTGACATGCAGTTAACATTAAATTTTTAGTTCGACTATTTGAAGAATATGAGAGCTATTGTAGTCACCCTTGCGTCGTCGTTGGCGTTGCAGCTTTTGGTTAAAGTTTTGCATGCAAGTAACTATCAACCTTATATCTCAAAAACCATTTATGGTATTGACTTGAAAGTTTATGAATATGTTCAGGGGCATCAGACAACCAAGGTAGATAACTCTTGATGGAATATATTACAAATTATGGCCCCTTTTTAACTTAGAAATTTTGGTTAAAGCTTTGCATGCAAAGAATTTCATGCTTATATTTCAGTAACCAGGCATGGGTTTGATTTTAAACTTCTTGAATATGTTCAATGGTACCATACTATAGTGGCAGATAGTTTTTGACTAAATATAATGCAGATTAGGGCCACTTTTTTTACTTAGATTTTTTGGTTAAAGTTTTGCATGCGAGCTACTATCCAGCTTATATCTCAGAAATTATTTGTAGTATTGACTAGAAAGTTTAGGAGTGTGTTCAGGGGCATCAGAAAACCAAGGAGGATAACTCTGTGGGTGAATTTTATACAAATTATGGCCCTTTTCTAACTTGGATACTTTGTTAAAGTTTTGCTTGGTTAAAGTGTTATTATGCTTATGTCTCAGTAACTAGGCATGGGATTGATTTTAAACTTCATAAACCTATTTAGGGGTATTAGAATATCAAGGTATACATTTTTGACTTTTATTACAGGGTATAAGAAGGGCAAGAATTGAAATAGATTTCATTTGATTTACCAACAAGCATTTTGAATAGTCGAGCGTGCTGGCCTCTGACAGCTCTTGTTGTAATATTTAACATGGAAATAATACATTTTGTATATCTGACCTGTAGATAACAATAAATTTTGCTCTATCTGACATGCATATAACAATAATTTTGTCATGGCTGACATGTGGATAACAATACATTTTGTTAAATCTGGAATTGCAAGCAGCAGGACTGAAATGTGAATATTGGACCACAAAGGTAATGTTGGTTGATTTACAGGCACCAACTTGCATCATTACAGATTGTCAAACTTTGACAACTCAACCTTTTTTTATCCTGTGAATTTGTAAACAGTAATTTGAATATCATCAGTGTGATTTTCACTTACTTTGAGTCTTGAAAAAATTTACAAAAACTATGTTGACTTAAGGATTGTGTATCTGGTAATTAATCCAACAGAAAGTTATTAATGAGGATTATTGTAAAATTGTCAGTTTAATTTATGTCAGTTTCCAGAATTTCTATAAAATACAGTGGTCACTTGATTCCTCAATGTGATGATTCATTGAATACTGGAAATGACACAAGCTACAAGCCCTATCCCTTGTTTTAGCCCTTTTTATTAATCCCCCGCCGCGAAGCGGGAATGGGGTTATAGGAATGGCCTTTGTCTGTCTGTCTGTCTGTAACGTTTTCGTGTCCTCTCCATATCTCCTATACCGCATGAAGGATTTTCGTGAAACTTGCCTCAAATGTAAACCTAGTTGAGACGATGTGCAGAACACAGGTGGCAGCCATGTAGGCTCAAGGTCAAGGTCACACTTGAGGGTCATATGTTTGAACTTTCAATTTCCATTTCAATTTCGTATCCGCTCCATATCTCCTATACCGCTTGAAGGATTTTTGTGAAACTTGCCTCAAATGTAAACCTAGTTGAGACGATGTGCAGAACACAGGTGGCAGCAATGTAGGCTCAAGGTCAAGGTCACACTAGAAGGTTATGTGTTTGAACCTTCAATTTCTATTTCAATTTCGTATCTGCTCCATATCTCCTATACCCTTTTTAGTTTTTAGCTCACCTAAGCACAAAGTGCTCAAGGTGAGCTTTCGTGATCGCCCTTCGTCCGTCGTCGTCCGTCGTCAACAATTTGCTTTAAACGACATCTCCTCTGAAACCGCTGGATAGAATTTAATGAAACTTGGCAGGAATGGTCCTTGGGTGAGGCTCTACAAAAGTTGCTAAAATAAAGTTAAGTTGATCCATGAAGAACTCTGGTTGCCATGGCAACAAAAAGAGAAAAAAAACTGAAAACTTTAAAAATCATCTTCTTCAAAACTACTGGCCAGATTTTAAAATAAATTGGTACAGATGTTCCTTGGGTCAACCTCTACCAAAGTTGCTAAAGTTATTCCGATCCGTAAAAAAACATGGCCGCCAGGGGCGGGGCTTATTTGCCTTATATGTATATAGAGAAACCTTTAAACAACATCTCCTCTGAAACCACCAGACAGAATTTTATTAAACTTGGCAGGGATGATCCTTGGGTCAACCTTCACAAAAGTTGCTAAAATAAACTTGATCCATGTAGAACTCTGGTTGCCATGGCAACAAAAAGAAAAAAAAATGAAAACTTTAAAAATCATCTTCTTCAAAAGTACTTGCCAGATTTTAAAATAAATTGGTACAGATGTTCCTTGGGTCATCCTCTACCAAAGTTGCTAAAGTTATTTCGATCCGTAAAAAACATGACCGACAGGGGTGGGGCTTATTTGCCTTATATGTATATAGGGAAAACTTTAATCAACATTTCCTCTGAAACCACTGGACAGAATTTGATTAAACTTGGCAGGAATGGTCCTTGGGTCAACCTTCACAAAAGTTCCTAAAATAAACTTGATCCATAAAAAACTCTGGTTGCCATGGCAACAAAAGAAAAAAAATATGAAAACTTTAAAAATCATCTTCTTTTAAACTACTGGCCAGATTTTAAAATAAATTGGTACAGATGTTCCTTGGGTCAACCTATTTATCTCAGGTGAGTGATTTAGGGCCATCATGGGCCTCTTGTTTCATGAATCTTGCCTCAAATATATATCTAATTGAGATGATGTGCAGAACATAGGTTGCAGTCATGTCGGCTCAAGGTCAAGGTCACACTTGAAGGTCAAGTGTTTGAACCTTCAATTTCAATTTACAATTTTGTGTCCGCTCCATAACTCCTTTGCCTCAATTATAAACCAAATTGAGGCAATGTGCAGAACACAGGTGACAGTCATGTTGGCTCAAGTTCAAGGTCACGTTTGATGGTTCAGTGATCATTCCTGGATATTTTTGTTTCCATTTTCTGAACAACGGAAAGTTTTTCATAAGTTAGCTACATCAAAATGTTGTCTTGATTACATAAAATGCAGTTTTAAACCCCACTACAACAGTAGTGCTGAAAAGGTTTCTATTAAGGCAGTGGCGGACTGCCTTGTTCTATATAAATTTATGGGGGATTCTTCAAACATACGATCTTGGATTCCTGGAGCTCTGTCCTTGGTCCCTAGATAGTATGTCCTATATAATTTCTATGCGATTCCTCGAAGGCCCTGTATCTCCTTGATAACCATACTCCGGCCCTATAACCACCTGTCCCTGTAATTAACACCTTAGTCGAGATGGTTTTGTTTGTACATAGGTGAATCTGATATCAACACGGCCATGTAAAAAGTATTTTCGCACTTACTGATCATGTTGCAAACTGTGACGGGTCTGCATGATTAATCATTTGTCATTTAAGGAGCCGATTTTGTTTGTTTTTGTGGTGTTCTTTTTCTCTTAAATCATTAATTTGGAGATTCAAAGTCTATAGGAAAAAAATACAAAACGCCGCCATATACACAGACTCATACAAAGGGTTTCAAACAAGTTGTCGGTAAAAATATAATTTATTTCTGACTTGATTCTCACAAAGAAAGCTATGATCATGTTATTTTTGTAATGGTTAAAATTATGTATGTTTAAAAAGTACTATTAAAGGCTAAACATAACAAAATAATTCATGAAAAGATGAGGACAACAAATGTATTGGAATTTTGACATATAAAAAATTCCTCGAATTCGGCGATTCTTCGAGTTTTTTTGCCGATCTTGTCCGACCTCGAGGAATCGCCTGACCACTGTAATAAAAATAATAAGGGTTTCTAACTGTACATGTTTAGAAAAAATGATAATGTTAGTTGTGTTATTGTGTATGTGTAGGGGTGGGGGGGGGGTTGCCATTTCTGTCTAGACCCATTCAAATTCAAAGTATTTGAAAAAAACCCTTTATTATTTAAGATTTTTGGAAAATTTTTTTTTCCAGTTTTATCAAAAAAAAAATGGCGCCTACCCCTTATTATTGGAAAATTAAGGTTTCATCAAGACATGTAAAATAAAACCCTCTGTATAGTTAAGATTTCTTGACGACATCTTTATTATATGGGATCATTCACTTGAAGAGTATGTAACATTTATCGACAACTTAAATAATTTTCATCCGAATATTAATTTTACATGTACAATATCTGACCAGTCTGTCTCTTTTTTGGATGTAACAGTAATAAAAGGAGAATCTCTTCAAATTGAAACAGACATTTTTCTGAAAGAAACAAATAACCACCAATATCTCGACTATACATCGTGTCATCCTAAGAAGTGTGAAGACGGAATTCCATATAGCCAAGCAAAGCGATACAGGAGGATTATTTCTAATGATTCGAAATTCAGCGCTTCTCTCCAGCAACTACGGATTTTTTCCTTGACAGAAACTATCCAAAATCGGTGATAGACAAAGCTTTTAATAATGTGTTCCGTATGTCTCAAGTGGATGCATTAGCCTCTGCGACTGGTGAAAAGAAAAGTGTAATTCCTTTCATTGCTATGTATAATACAACCTTACCAAATATAGGTGGTATTCTACATAAATACTGGTACCTTCTGAAGTTATCGAAAAGGGAAAATCTGAAATTTGTTCACAACAATTTTAAACCTATTGTTGCGCACCAGCGTCCCAAACGTTTACGTGACTATTTAGTGAATTCAAACTTTACGCATAATGAATCTAAAACTTTTCTCTCTAAAAGTTGTAACAGACCTAAGTGTTCTCACTGTTCCCGTATAAATACTGGCTCTTTTTTTTTAGCCATGTTACAGGAGAAAAGTTTGATTTGCATTGTAATACAGACTGTCAAACTAAGAATGTCATTTATCTTATTACATGTTCAAAATGCAACATGCAATATGTTGGTCAGACCAAGCAAAATGTCTCTAAACGTATGAACAGTCATAAGTTTGATATTCGTAATTTTATGGACCCTGCATTTTCCTCTGCCGTTGCTTTACATTTTAATTTAGAAAATCATAATTTAAATGATTTCTCATTTATGCCTATTGATATTATCAATAGCAACATTGATCGCCTGTGCAAAGAAACCTTTTGGATACATAAACTTAGAACTCATGTTTCTGAAGGTTTAAATTCTAAACTACTTTATATAGTAGATTAATATATGTCATTTATGTCTACTTGTATGGTAGGTACTGTTTTTTGTTTTTTTCTATTCATGTTTTTTTATTGTAATAAGCTATAGGAAATGTTTGTATTTTATATCCGAAACAGTACCTATCTCATTTTGACGTTATAAATAGTACGCATAACGTCTGCACTTTCCCGCTTTTTTGACGTTACGTTATTCATGGTGACGTCGTTTCCGTTGTTTATGTTTGAAAGTTATTGTTATCCTGATGAAGGCATTAGCCGAAACGTTGAAGTAATAACAAATAATAATTTTTCCTACGTGTTGTCGTTGATTTTTTCCACACTAGACCAGTTTTATCAAAATCAGCTATTAAATGAGCTTTTAACGGTAACATTTTCATAGGTCATATATTTTCTTGTTTCTCCCTCACAGATTGTTTATCATACCACTCCACTCTACCATCACAATGGACGAGCAGCATAATGTATTTACCCAGCCTCCCTCAGGGCTGCGGAAGGTCATTTTGTCAACAAACATTGCAGAGAGTTCGATAACTGTCCCTGACATCAAGTATGGTAAGCCTGGTTTCCTGTGTTATGGTTAGCTGTTAGTGTGAGGCTCCCTGTGTATTGATCTGTATCAGCCCTGCCTACATATATCATGATTGGTTTACCCTCATAACAGTTTGGTGCCAGCCTATCTGTCCTTCTGACTGTACACTCACACCTAATGTACGCTTCCTTTGTTAATCTATAATTTTGTATAAGCATGGAGCATTGACTCAACATGATGTGTAAATGTACATGAAGATGACAGTTTGTCAGTTTATACTGCCTTGCAAGAGTTACAGGTCTTCTGTTCCATATCAAAACTGTTTTGTAGGGTGGGGGTCATTATTCACTCATTAATTTTATTCTCCCCAAAAGAGAAGTATATAGTAATCACACTGTCTGTCCCAGATATAAAACTGAATAACATGTTCCATTAAAAGATACTTTAAGCAATATTTTTCCTGTTGTTTGTCAATAATGAAATGTTTAGAATCAATGAAAGTGTTATGCATTACTTTGTTACCTGCTGCTCATTACAGTTATAGACTTCTGCTTGACAAAGAACCTGGTGTGTGACTTCGAGACCAACTACACAAGTCTGCAGGTCAGCTGGGCGTCCAAGGCCAACTGTATCCAGCGTAAAGGGAGAGCAGGAAGAGTGTCCAATGGGCGTGTCTACAGGCTGGTTACACGGTACTTCTATGAGAACTTGATGGATTATGGAATACCAGAAATGCAGGCAAGTTTTGGATATTTATGTATCCAGACTTTCACAGTGATATCTTAATTTATCATGTTTATAAGTCCCATACTGGAAGTTTGCCCTCCATCTGTCCCTCTGTCCGGAAAACTGGATCCTGTGATAACTTAAAAAACGTTTAGGATAATATTACAAACTTGGTGTATGAATAGACGGCAATATAGAGATTCTGCATGTCACTTTACTGTTGTTTTTTCAAACCCAAATTCTGGTTGCTATGGTAATGGGAAAATTACATACCTCACTGGTAGGGGACTCATTTATTGTGTGCAACACCAGTTACTTGTATTATGTTGACATTTGGAACACTAAAAAATCAGACAAAAACCTATTTAAAGGAAAATGTAAAATGACAAATCCTTTTGGACAGGTTGTGTGATATATAAAAAAGGGAAGCTAAAAGGGTTGGATACATGATACAGTGATGTCACTAAAGGTCAAATCCATCAATGCAGGCATCATTGTAACACAAGTACCATTATAAAGCAGTTTAAATATGGACACAAATCTTTAATTATACCCTTACTTTACAAAATGAAGTATCCTGCTTTTTGTCCCATCAGGTTTTACAAAAGGTTCAGTATATTTTCATATGGTTGAGTGAAGGTAGTGTAATGTGGGAATTCATCACCTATAGTTCCATGTTGTTATAAAGGATATGCACTGCATTAAACTCTGCTCTGGTTGTGAACACAGCGCTGCCCCCTGGACAAACTGATTCTGAAGGTGAAGGTGTTGGACCTGGGGGAACCTAAAGCCATCCTGGCCCTGGCACTGTCCCCGCCCAACCTGGACGACATAGAGCGCAACATACTGCTGCTGAAGGAGGTACAGTCATACACACGGGTTTCAAGTCTATAGATCTCAGATATATACAGAAGTATGGTATCAGGCTTGTATTTCATAGAACATCAAACATTGAGGTTTTCCTCTGCTCAGAAATATCACATTATTAAACATTACAGTTTTGTAATTTTGTAGAAAATGATGATCATATTATAAGAGACCATACTTATAGAAGCATGTAGAAGGAATGGTTTGCTTCATAAGAATTTATTTCATTATATTAAGATGGAAATCACAGACAGACATTTTATAGTCAGTAAATGCGTAAAGAATGCTCATGTAACATCTATTTACAGTATGAAAATGCTGATGTGGATTCTCTTGTGGGTTGGGTAAATATGAAGAAAAATGTGAAAAACTGAATATTCTCTTCTTTGTTAAAGGAATATATAGGAATGACAACCAAGAAAGCCTTATTTTTGACTTGTATAAAGTACAAACTGTCTTTTAACATTTAAATTAAATATTATCAATGAAACTACTATTGGTAAGACATATTACTACCTAATTAGTAACTAACTCATAAAACTAATTCTGGTTTGAGCTAGTGAAACTTGATTTAGGCTAGTGGTTTTTTGAGGTCACTAGTCTAATTGGGCTTCAAAAAATGAATAAAAAGACTGCATATATTTGATATAACATACCAGGTGGGAGCACTGACAACAAGTACCCAGGGTGACATGAACAGACACGATGGAGAATTATCGTTCGTGGGCCGTGTGTTGGCGGATCTTCCATTGGACATTCGGATCAGCAAGCTCCTGATGTTGGGTCATGTGTTTGGACTGTTACACGAGTGTCTCATTATTGGGGCAGCCATGTCGCTGAAGAGCATCTTCTCAAAACCCTTCAAACAGAGACTTGAATCCTACAGGTAGGTGTCATTTAGCTGACATAGAACAGAACTTAAATTGTATCCATGTACTGTAAACCATACTGTATAAGGGGGAGCAATGTATAACGGGCAACTTAAGTTTTAGACTTAGATGCATGGGAAAAGGAAGGAAGAAACACCTCATTGTATAGACTATATCAACAAGATTTATCACCTGATTTGAAACAGGTGAACAGAGATTTCCCTGACCTGCTGTACATACCAGTGGAATGCATTCTTGGTAGTATAAATTAAAGATGACATTAACCTGTAATTAGGAATTCAAAAAGCAGCAGTAATATGATTCTAATCTTTGACTGCAAGGAACTTAAAATACAAAGTCCCTGACATAGTCAGATTTTAAATCTACAAATGCATTTAAGGTCCTAGTTGGAGTGGACTGTAAACAATTCAGATTGACTGACATATCTAAATATGAAATGGTCATACCTTTTCATGATTTTTTCATCAGCCTAATATTTCAGTTTGGTTCTGTAAATTCTACAGGGTACCGTAATTACTCATATATAGTGCACATTTCAATTACTCCTATTTTCATTTTGAGTGTGCGCACAATACATGAGAATTCAGTTTTTTTTTTTTTTAGTTTTCCCAAACTTTACCCCACCCACTAAGCCATATTGACGAAGTCTATGGGTAAATTTCAGTATTAACTTATTAAGGTTTTATCATATTTGCTTGCCTCAAAATTGGTGTCTGTTTGTGATATCTATCATATTATTGTGAAATAAATGCTTACGAAATCAGTGTTCTTGTATTCAATTTTTTGTTTATATTGCTGCAATTCACCTGGTACTCATACAGTAATGTACTTTACATAATAATTAATTTACAACATATAGCTGAATGCAGTGTTCACATCATCATTGCTGAGACCAACCATGATTACCTTTATGTTCTGCTTACACAATCAGTTTATTGTTGTTAGTACATTCAGACCATATTCTAGCTAGTTAGTTTCATTTTGGACAGAACTGTTTGGTTTATGATATCTGTGTACTTCAAATACCAACTGGAAGGAGACTTGTGACAAACAAACAAGATGTCAACACTTGAAGGCTATTACTCAATCTGTTGAACATAATAAACATCAACATAGCAAATCAAATGTGGATACTAGAGGTGTGAATAATGATGACTTACAGAAGTATTTGAACTTTTGTTACCTTAGTTCAATCGAAAATCCACAAATCACCTGCCAATTTACAAAACGGTGGCCTCCCCAAAGTACAAAGAATGAGTGTGCATTATAGAAGGGAAATATATTTTTTTCCAAGGTTTTGAACCTCAAACTCAGGGTGCACATTATGCATGTGTGCGCACAATACATGAGCGTTTACGGTATATATACACATGAGAACATGTGCTCTGGGTTTTAACTCAGATATTGCCCATTTACAGCAGAGCTCTTGGCCCTTTACTTAAATTTGCACAAAACTTTGTTTCCTTGACTTCCAGAGTATTTTGGTAGGGATCTTAAAATCGTACATCAGCATGTGAAGTCATATACTCAGGGGGAAGACATAGGTTTTTGTAAAAAGAAAACAAAACAGCCCTCTATCATTTCTTTTCAGACACAAGCTGGGCTGGGCGGCAGGATCTGAAAGTGACTCCCTGGCAATACTGAATGCCTACAGGGTAAGTAAGGGGGGACGGGGGCTATATAGGAATTGTGTGCACTGTCCCATGCTATCTGGTTGCTTCCAATCCAGCTTACCAAAAACATTCAACATCTTAATCTTGTTGAGTCAAGATGGTTTAGTGGGGGTTTTCATCACCTTCAGTGATAGGTCTAGTTCGGACAGAGAACTGTCTGTATTGATGTATGATGAACATAACAGGGAGAAGACCTGATTCTATAGTGAAGTTTGGCCTATACACGGAATGCATGTTCCTTTAATATCTTGTGCTGGTAATTGTACTTCAGTAAAAATTGAAAAACATGCAGTATCAGAACAAATAGTTTAAGGTGCCATGGTCAAGTGTAAGCATGCACGACCATAAATCTGAAGATCTATATGACCTTCCCAGGCACAAAGTACTGGTCTAACCCAGGAACTGTCAAGAGGGATTGGTTAAAATTGTAGGAACTTGTTCCAAACTAATGAAGAAAGGAAAAAGTTAAGGTAAAATACAGATATAATTAAAGATAGATGAGATCAGTGACAAGGTCATTATGACTTTCTGCCTAAAGGCCTACTGGGTTTGTACTGTTTTTATTAGCTAACCTGAGCACAATGTGCTCATGGTGAGCTTTTGTGATCGCCTTTTGTCTGTCGTTTGTGTGTGCGTCCGTGTGTCCAGCGTCAACAATATCCTTTAAACAACATCTCCTCCTAAACCGCTGAATGTATTTTGACCAAACTTCACAGGAATCATCCTTATGATGCCCTCTATGAAGTTTGTTCAAATTATTTTGATTGGTTGAAAAAGTAGGTCACAGGAGCTAAAAATAGATTTTGAAAATACAAACTTTGAAAATCTTCTTCTGCAAAACTGCAAGGCCTAGAGCTTAGATATTTGGTGTGTTGGCATTGTCTAGTAGATCACTACCAAGTTTGTTGAAATCATGGCCCTGGGGTCAAATTTGGCCCCGCCATAGGGGTCACTTGATTTTACATAGGCTAATATAGAAAAAACTTGAAAAAAAAATCTTTTCAGAAACCACAAGGCCTGGAGTTTAGATATTTGGTATGCAGCATTGTCTAGTAGATCACTACCAAGTTTGTTCAAATCATGGCCCTGGAGTCAAATTTGGCCTCGCCATAGGGGTCACCTGAATTTACATAGGCTAATATAGAAAAAAACTTGAAAGATATTCTTCTTAGAAACCACAAGGCCTGGTGTTTAGATATTTGGTGTGCAGCATTGTCTAGTGGATCTCTACCAATTTTGTTCAAATCATTACCCTGGGGTCAAAATTGGCCCTGCCTCAGGGGTCACTTGATTTTACATAGGCTTATATAAGAAATAACTTGAAAAATCTTCTTCTCAGAAACCACAAGGCCTGGAGTTTAGATATTTGGTATGTAGCATTGTCTAGTGGATCTCTACCAACTTTGTTCAAATCAAAACCCTGAGGTCAAAATTGGCCCTGCCCCAGTGGTCACTTGATTTTACATAATGATACCAGGTGAGCAATCCAGGGCCATTTTGGCCCTCTTGTTCTTCTTCTTATTATTATTAGCTCACCTGAGCACAACGTGCTCATGGTGAGCTTTTGTGATCGCCTTTTGTCCGTCGTCCCTGCGTGCGTGCGTCCGTCGTCAACAATTTGCTTTAAGCAACATCTCCTCATGAACCGCTGAAGGGATTTTGACCAAACTTCACAGGAATCATCCTTATGATGCCCTCTATCAAATTGTACAAATTATTCAGATTGGTTAAAAAAGTAGGTCACAGGAGCTAAAAATAGATTTTAAAAAATGCAAACTTCTGCAAAACTGCAAGGCCTAGAGCTTAGATATTTGGTATGTAGCATCATCTTTTGGGCCATTACCAAGATTGTACAAATCATAGCCCTACGGTGATAAATGCCCCCGCACCAGGGGTCACTTGTTTTACATAGAGTTATATTGGAAAATCTTTAAAAAATCTTCTTCTAGAAATCCATTAGGCCTAGAGCTTAAATATTTGGTATGTAGCATCATCTAATGGTTCATTACCAAGATTGTTCAAATCATAGCCCTACAGTGATAAATGCCCCCGCACCAGGGGTCACTTGTTTTACATAGATTATAAGGAAAATCTTTAAAAATCTTCTTCTATGAATCCATAAGGCTTAGAGATTAGATATTTGGTATGTAGCATCATCTTATGGTTCAATACCAAAATTGTACAAATCATGACCCTATGGTGATAAATGCCCCCGCACCATGGGTCACTTGTTTTACATAGAGTTATACAGGAAAATCTTTAAAAATCTTCTTCTATGAATCCATAAGGCCTAGAGCTTAGATATTTGGTATGTAGCATCATCTTATGGTTCATTACCAAAATTGTTCAAATCATAGCCCTATGGTGATAAATGCCCCCGCACCAGGGGTCAATTGTTTTACATAGAGTTATATAGGAAAATATTTAAAAATCTTCCTCTATGAATCCATTAGGCCTAGAGATTAGATATTTGGTATGTAGCATCATCTAATGGTTCATTACCAAGACTGTGCAAATCATGACCTTATGTTGATAAATGCCCCCGCACCATGGGTCACTTGTTTTACATAGAGTTATATAGGAAAATCTTTAAAAAAATCTTCTACTATGAATCCATAAGGCCTATAGCTTAGATTTTTGGTATGTAGTATCATCTAATGGTTCATTATCAAGATTTTCAAAATGGTGGCCCTTTGGAGATAAATGACCCCGCACTAAGTCTTCTCCTCTGAAACCATAAGGCCCAGTGCTTATATATTTGGTGTGTAGTATTGTCAGGGCTAAAATGTTTAAGATTGAGTTATATCAGAATTCTTGTCTGTTTAAAAACCTTGTAATCAGTTGTAGCAATGGTACTCAGGTGAGCGTTTCAGGGCCATCATGGCCCTCTTGTTTTTTCTTCCTCTTGTATTTGTGTTTATTTCGATGTGTTGCCAATGGCCCATAACAATGAAAATTTTATGGCATAATTTTCAAACCATGAGCTTTCGAATGCAGTGAATTTCATATTCATATGACATCATATAGAGTCAGATTTGATGTCAGGTGAAAAAGTTTGTACGCGGTCTACAGCCATTATTTCTGGACCAATTTCCATCAAAATTTCACAGAATGTGTATATTAGGCTCTTGTTGTGCATCCTGGTGTCCGTTTTTCAAAATTCAAAAAGACAATGGTTCTATGGCCAATCAAAGATTCAAACCACTGACATCATATTTCAAATGCGTATAAAATCGCTTCCAGATGAGCTAGAAAACTGATATTTGGACAAAATGTAATTCTCTACGTCTTCTTTATATTCTGAAAGATGAACATCATATGACGTCATGAGGTGAAAAGTAATTTCTAATTTTTACATGTTAACTTCTATATGTTGCAAAGGTACGAGCACCTTGAAAATTTAATAGCATATGCTTCACATAGTTATTTTTGCATTTCAATGATTTTCATTTGCTTTTGACGTGTTTTGACATCGTCTAAAAATGTTTGAACGCGGTCTACAGCCATTATTTCTGGACCGATTTTCATAAAAAATTCACAGAATGTGTATGTTACATTCTAGTTGTGCATCCCAATGTCCGTTTTTCCAAATTCGTAAAGGCAAAGGTTTTATGGTGAATCCAAAATTCGAACCATTGACGTCAAAATTAAATACGTATAGAATTGCTTCCACATGAGTTAGAAAGCTGATATTTGGACAGATCATAAGTCTCTAAGTTTGTTTTACATTCTAAGAAGATGAACGTCATTTGATGTCATATGACGTCATAAGGTGAAAAAGAATTTCTGATATCTACGCGTTAATTTATATATGTTGTAAAGTTTCCAGGACCATGGAAATTTAATGGCATATACATCAAATGAGCTTTTAAATGCAATGAATTTCATATTCACGTGACGTCATATAATGTCAGATTTGACATCAGGACAAAAAGCTTTTACCCGGCCTACAGCCATTATTTTTATACAGATTTTCATCAAAATTTCACAGAATTTATATGTAACGCTCTAGTTGTGTATCCCTGTGTCTGGTTTTCCAAATTCAAAAAGGCAAAGGTTGTTTGGCGAATCCAAGATTCAAACTATTGACGTGAAATTTCAAATGTGTATAAAATTGCTCCCAGATGATTTAGAAAGCTGAAATTTGGACTGAATATTAGTCTCTAAGACTTCTTTCTATTCTGTGAGGACGAACATCATTTGATATCATATTACGTCATAAGGTCAAAAAAAAATCTTATATCTACTTGTTAATTTCTATATGTTGTAAAGGTCCCAGGGGCATGAAAAATTAATGGCCTATATTTAAGATTTCATTTCATTGACTTTCTTATGCCTATGACGTCATATTATGTCAAACTTGACGTTGTCTACAAAAGTTTGTACACGGACTACAGCCATTATTTCTAGACCGATTTTCATCAAAATTTCACAATGTTTATGTCAGCTCTAGTTGTGCCTACCGGTGTCTGTTTTTCCAAATTTGAAAAGGCAAAGGTTTAATGGCTAATCCAAGATTAAAATCATTGACGTCAAATTTCAGTTCAGATACATAAATAGTCACTTCCAGATAAGATAGAAACCTAATATTTGGACTGAATATAAGTCTCCAAGTCTTCTTTACATTCTGAGAAGGTGAACGTCACATGACATCATAATACTCATAAGGCCAAAGTTTTTAATTATTGAAATTAAACGATTTTTAAAGCCTGTAGGCCTTATTTTTTTGTTTGATTTGCATGAATTCTTACTGAAGGTGCAGCATTTGATCTGTTGGAACAATGTCACTTGATATCCTTTTACTTTTTGCGCTTTTAGTGTTTGACAAATGTAACAGAAAGTCCTATCATTCGTATCAACGAATGAAATCTAGTTATTACTATGATTAGAACACCAGACTTTGTTGTCAGATTCACCTATCATCAAAACATATAATAGTCAGTATATCCAAGCTTTTATTAGTCCCCTACCGGTGTTTGCACCAGAGGGGACTATAGGTTTGCCTCTGTCTGTCCGTCTGGATGTCTGGACATCTGGATTCTGCGATAACTTAAAAAAGTTTAAGATAATATTATGAAACTTGGTATATGAATAGATGGCAGTATGGAGATTCTACACATCACTTTTTGTTTTTCTTGGACCAAAATTCTGGTTACTATGGTAACGGAAAAATTATGCACCTTACCAGTAGGGGACGCATGTTTTGCGTGCAGCACCAGTTACTTGTTTAATTTATGATGCATTGCACTTCAAGAAAAACTTTCAGTACAACATTATTGACACGTAGGTCATTTGCTTTAAATGCATAACAGTTAAGTAGGCTACTTCACATCGCAGTTAATAAATGTACAGTTGAATCTTGGTTATTCAAAGTCATCAGGACTGATGTTTTTCTTCAAATAAAGCATTTGTTTGAAAAATCCATTATGGTCAAATGCAACTGCTTATTAGCTTGACTATTCGAAGAATATGAGAGGTATTGTAGTCGCCCTTGGGTTGGCATTGCAGCTCTTGGTTAAAGTTTTGCATGCAAGTTACTATCAACCTTATATTTCAATAACTATTTATGGTATTGACTTGAAAGATTATAAATATGTTGAGGGGCATCAGAAAACCAAGTTAGATAACTTTTGATTGAATTTAATATAAATTATGGCCCCTTTTTAACTTAGTATTTTTGGTTAAAGTTTTGCATGCAGTAGAAATTTGGTTAAAGGTTTGTGTGTAAGCTACTATCCAGTTTGTATCTCAATAACCATTCATGGTATTGACTTGAAAGTTTATGAATATGTTTAGGGGCATCAGACAACCTAGGTAGATAACTCTTGATGGAATATGTTACAAATTATGGCCCCTTTTTAACTTAGAAATTTTGGTTAAAGTTTTGCATGCAAGGTACTTTCATGCTAATATCTCGGTATCCAGGCATGCAATTGATTTGAAACATCTTTAATACGTTGAGGGGTATCATACTATCAAGGTAGATAACTTTTGATGGAATATATTACAAATTATAGTCCCTTTTTTAAAGTAGAAATTTTGGTTAAAGTTTTGCATGCAAGGTACTTTCATGCTTATATCTCAGAGTCCAGGCATGTGATTGTTTTGAAACATCTTTAATATGTTTAGGGGTATCATACTATAAAGGAAGATAACACTTGATGGAATATATTAAAAATTATGGCCCCCTTTTAACTTAGAATTTTGTTTAAATTTTGGCATTCAAAAGGGAAAGCATATAGTTGCGGCTTTGTCCGTCCGTCATAATTTTGTCCTGAGCATAACACAAAAACTATAAGAGGTATCAACATGAAACTTCATAAGTAGGTAGATCACAATGAGGAGAAGTGTATTGTACAAGAACCACAACTCTGTTTTGCATAATTTTGGAGTCATTGCCCTTTGTTATTTTTCATACTTAAATTTTGTCTGGAGCATAGCAAAAAACTATAAGAGGTATCAACATGAAACTTCAAAGGTAGATAGATCTCAATGAGGAGAAGTGCAGTGGCAATGAGGAGAATTGCAGTGTACAAGAATTGCAACTCTGTTTTGCATAATTTTAGAGTAATTGCCCTTTGTTATTTTTTAATACTTAAACTTTGTCCAGAGCATAACACAAAAACTATAAGAGGTATCAACATGAAACTTCATAGGTAGATAGATCTCATTGAGGAGAAGTGCAGTGTACAAGAACCTCAACTCTGTTTTCATAATTTTTGAGTTACTGCCCTTTGTTATTTAGCATTTATTTGGGGAGCATCCATCAGTTCTATCGATTCTCTTGTTTATTCGTGTTTTAGTCATAACAAAATACATATTTTAACTTTAATTCAGTCTAAATGAAATAATTCTTGTTTATAAGTTATTAAATAGTTGTAAAAAGTATGATATTTTGGTATTTTAATTACTTGACATGTTGTCCATTTTGTTTCCTGTATTTCTGCATCAATCACTGTGATTTAACTCCAGGTGAAACAAATATAAAAATCAGTATTTTCATTACATTTATTAACTCATGTAGCAGAAGCCAAACTTCACAGTTGTGCAAGTCATTCTCGAAATGAGATGACAGCAATAAAATCAGGCCACATTTATACCCATCCTCCTGTAAGTTTACAGAAGGCAAATACAAACTCATTTTTAATTTCTTTAATCAGTGAATTCTTTCATTAATTTGGCTGTCATTCAGTTGTGATCTATTTATTAGGTGCTTTAACTGATTGGCAATAAAATTACAGTCAGCATCATACATGCAACCATCTCTATTAAACAACTGTTTTATTAAACAACAGTTATAAATCCCGCCTGAATGTTTTTACTATATAAATTTGAAAATGTCCCAATGCATCCATGAATTTGATGTGAATTGTGTTTTTCCACTGAACACCAAATGCAAGCCTCAGCCAGTGGACCAAGGTATTATTCCAACATAACAGCTAAAAATCAAAGGAAATGACAGAAAATAATCATGTTGATTTTCATTGGTGTAAAACAACAAAACATCGTATTCATGTTGTAATATTATACAACGTTATGACACAATTTAGCATCCACTTTGTACATGTATGACTTGTTTGCCTGGATTTCCAAAAATATCTGTTTAGGGACCATTTCATTAAGCGGCCACTTTTTGGCAGTCCCTTGAGTGGTCTCTTAATACAATGTCCACTGTATATTCAAATAAATGTGCGCTGTACTGAAAACAGTACAGTGATCTTCCCCTTCACAGTTTGACAGGTAAGGTATGAAAACACTATTAATAGCTGGTCAGCGCATGGCAGACAGGTTCAGATAAAAGGTGTGAACAAGTGATAAAACTCCACACGTCGGGCCCAGCTTTATTTCGGTGAAGTGTTAGGTTTTAATAAACCAAATGAATAAAGGGTTGTATTTTATATTAATTTATATAAGGAAAAAATTTGGACTGAAGGATATGTTTGGATAAAGGGTAGGCTTAGGATAACGTATGTTTTGATAACTTAGATCTGACTGTACATACATAATTCAGTTTGTTATAATTAAATATTGTAAATTAGAAAATTATTGTGCAAAAAGATTTAAGAACTACTTGCATGGCTTTCTTGTACTGACTACAGATACCAGATACAGCTAAACTGCAAAATAATGGTGTAACACGTACGTGGCTAGGATGGAAGTTAATTGTTCTGTTTAATGACACATTATTTATGTTTCCTAGACTTGGGAGATAAAAAAAGATCGTGGAGAGTTTCGTCGCTCTGTAGGAGGAGGTGAGAAGGGCTGGTGTAATCAACACTTTCTGCAGATCAGACGTCTTAAGGAGGTGAGGGCAAGTGATGGTTGATCATTATTATATAGCAGTTGCTTATAAAAATATACATGGTGTATACTGACTGAGATAAATATACATGGTGTATACTGACTGAGATAAATATACATGGTGTATACTGACTGAGATAAATATACATGGTGTATACTGACTGAGATAAATATACATGGTGTATACTGACTGAGATAAATATACATGGTGTATACTGACTGAGATAAATATATATGGTGTATACTGACTGAGATAAATATACATGTTGTATACTGACTGAGATAAATATACATGGTGTATACTGACTGAGATAAATAAACATGAAGTATACTGACTGAGATAAATATACATGGTGTATTCTCACTGAGATAAATATACATGATGTATACTCACTGAGATAAATATACATGATGTATACTGACTGAGATAAATATACATGATGTTTACTGACTGAGATAAATATACATGGTGTATACTGACTGAGATAAATATACATGATGTATACTGACTGAGATAAATATACATGGTGTATACTGACTGAGATAAATATACATGGTGTATACTGACTGAGATAAATATACATGGTGTATACTGACAGAGATAAATATACATGATGTATACTGACTGAGATAAATATACATGGTGTATACTCACTGAGATAAATATACATATTGTATACTCACTGAGATAAATATACATGGTGTATACTGACTGAGATAAATATACATGATGTATACTGACTGAGATAAATATACATGTGTATACTCACTGAGATAAATATACATATTGTATTTCAGTTTTACTATATTTTTTATGTTAAAAAATGTATATACTTTAAATGAAAACTTATTCAATATGGTCATTGAACGTAATAAGGATTTGAGTAGAACATTTCAGTTTTAGCCTGATATTGTTTTTCACTATTTCCTGAGAAATGAGGCTTCTTAAATTTTCAACAGGAAGTTATTTAATGTTTAAAATGTAATTAAAGGTTGAAAATATCATGATTTGGCATATTACTATGGCAGTAGAAAATTGGTAGGGGGACTTTCTTAATAATGGATAAGATTTATGTTCACAAAGTATATTGAAGTTAGGGCTACACATAATTCCATGAACATGCTACACATACTTTGATGAACACATGCTACACATACTTCCATGAACACCTGCTACACATACAACCATGAACACATGCTACACATACTTCCATGAACATGTGCTACACATACAACCATGAACACATGCTACACATACTTCCATGAACACATCCTATACACACTTCTGTGAACACCTGCTACACATATAACCATGAATACATGCTATACATACAACCATAAACATGTGCTGCCCCCTGCAGGTGAGCGAGTTGATACTGGAGCTTGAGAAGCGGCTGGCCACATTCAACATTGAGAAGCCCAAACATGAGCCCAGATATAAGCGCCAGTTCAGTGATGACCAGGAAGCCCTGCTACTGAAGGTTAGGTCCCCCTGTCTGTCTGATCTTATAGGCCTTATATTGTTTTCCCTCACTAAACCGATAGTTGGATAGGGGGATATTGTTTTTGTGTTGTCAATCTGTCTGTCTCTCCATCTGTCCACTTTTTTCCCGTCCAGAACCATATTTCAAAAACTATATGAATCAGGGATGCAAAATTTTACTGGAATGTTCATGGGTATACAAATGTGTATCCATTTAATCAAATGTCATGCACTGTCAGTCTTGTCTTGTGCTGATCCACACAACACATGACCATATTTTAAAAGGGTATGAAGCAGAATTATTATACCACCGCAAGCAAAGTTTGAGAAAGGGTATATAGGAGTCAGTCTGTGGGTTTGTCTGTCTGTCTGTCCATCCCAATATCTTGTGATGTGAACTTCTTCTACATTTCTTAACCAATTTGGTTCAAATTTTGTGTGTGCATTGATAATCAGCTGGAGAGGTGCATGACATAAATTTCACTTGAGTTGTCTCAAGGATGTCAGAGTTATTGCCCTGGTCCCATTTTTAGCTCACCTGAGCACGTGCTCATGTGAGCTTTTAGGATCAATGGCTGTCCGTCATCCATAATTATTTCAAATGACATCTCCTCCAAAACCACTGGGTCAGGTTTGATGAAAATTGCCTGTGATGTTCCTTGCATGAAGCTCTACCAAAATTGTTCAAATGGTTCCGGTCCATTGCATATCTGGGTCACTGGAGCTAAAAATAGATTTTTAGAATGAAATCTTTAAAAAGCTTCTTCTCCGAAACCACAAGGCCTAGAGCTTAGATATTTGGTGTGTGGCATTGTCTTATGGACCATTACCAAGTTTGTTCAAATCATGACCCTGGGGTCAAAATTGGCCCACCCTAGGGGTCACTTGATTTTACATAGACTTATATAAGAAAAACTAGAAAAATCTTATTGTCAGAAACCACAAGGCCTGGAGTTTAGATATTTGGTGTGTGACATTGTCTTATGGATCATTACCAAGTTTTTTCACATCATGACCCTGGGGTCAAAAATAGCCCCGCCCCAGGGGTCACTTGATTTACATATTACATAGACTTATGTAAGAAAAACTAGAAAAAACTTCTTGTCAGAAACCACAAGGCCAAGTGTTTAGATATTTGGTAAGTAACATGGCCTAGTGAACGTCTACCAGTTTTGATCAAATCATGGCCCTGTGGTCAAAAGTGGCTCCGTCCAAGGGGTCACTTGATTTTATATGGACTTGTTAGAGCAATGACCTTCGAAGTTTGGATGGCAGGTACGGTTTTTATGTTGAATTTAGATGATCTTGCTGTGCTTCTGCATAGATTATGTATTCACTATGACTCTTAATACAATAATTGGAATTGAGGACAATGTTTCTCAGGTGAGTGATTCATGGCCCTCTTGTTTAATTATCTCCCTGTGTTAAATTCTGTTTTTTTTTTGTCCGGAACATAATTCGAAAATTAAACATTATAGGTATTGACTTGAAACTTAAAATGTAAGCAGATGGAGACTAGGAAAAGTGCAGTGTCCAAGAACTCCACTCTACCTGGTCCCATTTTTAGCGCACAACATGCTCATGGTGAGCTTTTGTGATCACCTTTTGTTTGGCATCTATAATCTCAGACTCCACAAGGCCTGGAGTATAGATATTTCGTGTGCAACATTGCCTTATGGACATCTACCAAGTTTGTTCAAATCATGGCACAGGGGTCAAAATTGGCCCCACCCCAGGGATCACTTGATTTAACATAGATTTACATAAGAAAGATTTTTTAAAGATATCCTTCGCAGAAACCACATGGGTTTATATGGTATATAACATGGCCTTGTGGACCTAAACCAAGTTCTCAAATCATGACCCTTTGGTCAAAATTGGTCCCACTGTAGGGTTAACTTAGTTTTTTGGACCACATGTAAACTTTTTGTGTGGAATTCAAATTATATTGCTGTTCTTCTGCATGGATTTTGATTTCAGTATGACTATGTTGTAAAAAGGAATGAAAGCAGTATTTCTCAGGTGAGTGATTCAGGGCCATCTTGGCCCTCTTGTTAGCTCACCAGAGCACGAAGTGCTCAGGGTGAGCTATTGGGATCACCCGTCGTCGTCCGTCGTCCTTGTCCGTCGTCCGTCGTCAACAATTTGCTTTAAAAGACATCTCCTCTGAAACCGCTGGACAGAATTTGTTAAAACTTGGCATGTATGATCCTTGGGTGGGCCTCTACAAAAATTGCTCAAATAAAGTTGATCCATGAAGAACTCTGGTTGCCATGGCAACAAATAAAAAAAATAATGGAAAACTTTGAAAATCATCTCCTCTGAAATTTTAAAACTTGGCATGTATGATCCTTGGGTGGGCCTCTACAAAAATTGCTCAAATAAAGTTGATCCATGAAGAACTCTGGTTGCCATGGCAACAAATAGAAAAAATAATTGAAAACTTTGAAAATCATCTCCTCTGAAACAATTACATGTAGTCAGAATTTATTTTCCTTTGGCACAAATAGTCACCTCATGAATGTCTACCATAATTGCTAAAATAAAGTTGATCCCTTGAAAAATAAGGTCCCTAGGGGGTTGGCTAATTTCCTTATATACTCTATATAGAAAACATCAAAATACTTTTTTTATGAAGCCAGCTGTGAGAATTTAATTTCCTTTGGCCCAAATGGTCACCTCATGAATGTATACCAATATGGCTAAAATAAAGTTAATTCCTGAAAAAGGTCCCGAGGTCCCTAGGGGGTTGGCTAATTCCCTTATATACTCTATATAGAAAACATCAAAATTCTTCTTCTGTGCAAAGGCCAATTTGGGGCCGAAATTTGGCCCCCCCCCCCCAAAAAAAAAAAAAAATAATAAAAAAAAATATAATAAAAGACCGTTAAATGATCTGCATTTTTGGCTTTTCTCCGCATTTTACACACTTCTCCTTCTCAATTTGTTTTTAGCTCACCAGAGCACGAAGTGCTTGAAATGAATGAGATTACATGACCGTCGATTGTCCAGTGTGTTTTAAGTTGCATGATAACGCTGTATTTTCTGAAAATGTTAGCGCTTGTGAATCACAACCGCACTGCTCCAAAGAGTGTATAGGGATGGAATTACTATAGTGTCGAGAGTATGTGGGACATTTACGTAGAAAATTACTTCTAGGCTACTCATAGTTGTTTTGGCTGCTTTTTCCAGATTAAAAACTGTTACTGATTTAACCTTTTCCTTCATATAGACTCATATTGACACTCTCAAAAGGAACCACATAAAATAGTCAAAGTTAAACATTCCTTGTTACAGAAAACAATTGTTTCATTTTAAAATGCAGATGTACTCTGGTGAGCGTCTATGGCCCTTTGGCCTCTTGTTTAATTATCTCCCTTTGTTAAATTGCTCTTTTTCTTGTCCCGAACATAACTCGAATATTATACATGGTATTTACTTGAAACTTCAAATGTAAACAGATGGCGACTAGGAGAAGTGCAGTGTCCATGAACTGTATCTCTACACTTTGAAACTACTGTGCCAAACAACCATAACTGACTCTCTATCCACTTTAAATAAAGACTTTTCTTGCTTATTGCTTACTATCATTACCTATATTCTTATCTATACTCCGCCTGGAGTCTGACTTCTCCTGTTTCAAAGCATTTTGCGAGGGTATTAATGACCTTCAGTGAAAGCTTTAGTTTGCACCGGTCCCAGTAGCCGGGGGGTTAGAGCTTCGGCACCATAATCCATAGGTTGTGGGTTCAAAACCCGGCCGCAACATACCAAAGTTATAAAAAATGATACTGGTATAGCTCCCTTGCTTGGCGCTCAGCATATAAGGGTAATTCCAGGACTAGTTGGCTCGGTGTCAGGATAATATGATATCATGCCACATGTCTAAGGCATGATACTTCATTGTGGTAGCATTATATCTGTCTCAAGTAGACATCGTCTCCAAATGACTGAAATACAGTTGGTGGGACATTAAACCTTAAATCAGTAAACACATAAATTATATGCTTTGCAGTTGGTGTTATGTGGAGCGTTCTATCCAAACTACTTCGTGAGAGGAGACATTGATGAGATGGAATCACTGAAGACATTGGCTGGAAAGAACCCCCTGAATACTGTCATGGTAGGGCCATCTGACTAATGTATAGGTACCCTCCAACTCTGGTAATTCCACAACCTGTACTCTGGTTAACCACAACATATTCAATCCAACTCTGGTTACCCCACGATATATGTGTGTGTAGGGTTGGATATGGTTATTCACGAAACGGTCCGATACCAATACCGGTATGACGAAACAATACCCGTATTTTAACGATACTGATATTATGATTACTATCAGTTTACCATATCAAAGCCTTTGCTGCAAATAAGCACTAATAAGGTAAATCATGTACTATAATCTGTTTTGTTTATATTAGCTAGTCTTATGTAATGCATTTGAGAATTTTCTTGTTTAGTTTTACCTTTTTCAACAATATGCATATTAAATTATATATGTCGGTGTACATTAATTTATTTATTTTTTATTCTTTTTTTTTATTCAAGGAACATGGCAAGATTTAAACAGTAACAGAACATTTTGGTGCAGAAAAAAATCTAAGGAAGAACTTTTTAATATTTTAATAGCTGAAGACAAAAAGTAAATATAACATGCTTACAAAACAGACAAATGATAATTACGACTAGAAATTTCAAATTTACACATTTTATAATCACCTTTGAATTGTATTTGTATTGACTAGATCTGACTTTAAACACAGTTAAGTTGAACTTACAAGTGTACAGTCACTCTTTTGCATATAGAATATTGAAAGATTGTAAAGAAATCTCAGCTAAAAAGACTTAAATCTCTTCATCATTATAAATGTTCAGCAAGTCAGCATTCTTGAACAACCACCATTACAAACCGCCCTTACAATCTACGTTTGCCACCGTTGATTTACTTAGAATAATACGCCCAAACTTTGGATTTTTCTTACGGTTTCCAACACCAACCATTTTGGTCGTAAAAAGCCGTAATCTCTTATTTATTGTGCGCATTTCTATGACTTCAATTTTAATTTTGGAGAAGGGGTGCACAATACACAAACTTTCAGTTTTTTCGTAGTTTTATCTTTACCCCACCCACTAAGAAGTCATATCGGCGTTTGGCGAAGTCTATACAAGCGTACGATTTCATAATTTAAATCGGTACTGAAGCTTTATCGTATATTTCCCTGCCAGAAATGTGTTGTCTGGTTGTGATTTCTATAACATAAGTGTGAAATAAATGCTAATGAAATCATTTTTCTCGTATTCATATTCATATTATGATTACATAGTTGTGACCGTCCTGGAACTTCTTAATAATTAATTGACGACAAACAGCCAAATGTGATGTTTGCATCGTCATTACTGAGACCAACAATGATTGCCATCATGTTATGATAATGTTGTTTTTATTATATTTAGATTATATTCTAGCTAGTTAGTTTCATTTTGGACAGAACTGTTTAGTTTAAGAAAACTGTGTACTTCATAAAGTTTGAAGATGTTTGCTCAAAAGATGAAGATGCTAGAGTGTAAACAAAGTGAAATCTGGCATTTTTTTATTAGCTCACCTGAGCACGTGTGCTCAGGATGAGCTTTTAGGATCGATGAATGTCCGTCGTCCGTCCGTCCGTCCGTCGTCCGTCGTCCACAATTTGTTCATTTGCACTCTAGCATCTTCATTTTATGAGCAATTATCTTCAAACTTTAAAACAATGTTTATGACCATAAAATCTCGGCCAAGTTCGATTATGGCTGATATCGGAACATTAGGTCAGGAGTTATGCCCCTTTTAAAATTCAAAAAAGCCAGATTTCACATTGTTTGCACTCTAGCATCTTCATTTCATGAGCAATTATCTTCAAACTTTATATCAATGTTTATGACCATAAAATCTCGGCCAAGTTCGATTATGGCTGATATCGGAACATTAGGTCAGGAGTTATGCCCCTTTTAAAATTCAAAAAAGCCAGATTTCACATTGTTTGCACTCTAGCATCTTCATTTCATGAGCAATTATCTTCAAACTTTATATCAATGTTTATGACCATAAAATCTCGACCAAGTTCGATTATGGCTGATATCGTACCATTAGGTCAGGAGTTAAGCCCCTTTTAATATTCAAAAAATGCCATATTTCAAGTTGTTTACACTCTAGCATCTTCATCTTTTGAGCAATTATCTTCAAACTTTATATCAATGTTTATAACCATAAAATCACGACCAAGTTCGATTGTGGCTGATATCGTACCATTAGGTCAGGAGTTAAGCCCCTTTTAATATTCAAAAAATGCCATATTTCATTGTTTACACTCTAGCATCTTCATCTTTTGAGCAATCTCTTCAAACTTTATGGCAATGCTTATGACCATAAGGTCTCGATTGAGTTTGATTATGACTGAGATCATTAATTAGGTCAGGAGTTAAGCCCCTTTTAATATAAAAAAATGCCATATTTCACATTGTTTACACTCTAGCATCTTCATCTTTTGAGCAATCATCTTCAAACTTTATGGCAATGCTTATGACCATAAGGTCTCGATTGAGTTGATTATGCTGAGATCGTTATTGGTCAGGAGTTAAGCCCCTTTTAATATAAAAAAAGCCAATCACTTTGTTTACACTCTAGCATCTTCTTTTTAGCAATCATCTTCAAACTTTATGACAATGCTTATGACCATAAGGTCTCGATTGAGTTCGATTATGGCTGAGATCCGTCAATTTGGTCAGGAGTTATGCCCCTTTTAATATAAAAAAAGCCATATTTCACGTTGTTTACACTCTAGCATCTTCCTTTTTTTAGCAATCATCTTCAAACTTTATGACATTGTTAATGACCATAATGTCTCGATTGAGTTCAATTGTGGCTGAGATGGGTCATTTAGGGGTTATGCCCCTTTTAATACAAAAAATGCGAGATTTCACTTTGTTTATTCTCTACCAACTTTTTTTTTAACAATCATTTTTAAACTTTAAGGCAATGTTTATGCCCATAATCTCACAATTGGGTTCAATTATAACTGATATTGACTTGTAAATTTAGGAGTTATGCCCATTTCACCATAAAAAAAGCCTGATTTCACTTTTACACTCAAGCATCTTTATTTCTTAAGCAATCATCTTTCTCAGGTGAGCGACCAAGGGCCATCTTGGCCCTCTTGTATTAAAAGGGGCATTACTCCTGACCTAAACGACCCATCTCAGCCATAATCGAACTCAATCGAGACATTATGGTCATAAGCATTGCCATAAAGTTTGAAGATGTTTGCTCAAAAGCTGAAGATGCTAGAATGTAAACATCGTGAAATCTGGCATCTTTTTTATATTAAAAGGGGCATAACTCCTGGCCTAATTGACCGATCTCAGCCATAATCAAACTCATTTAAGACATTATGGTCATAAGCATTGCCATAAAGTTTGAAGATGATTGCTAAAACCAGAGGCCCATGATGGCCCTAAATCGCTCACTGACGGCGTGTGTCGTGCGTCGTCCGGCGTCAACAATTTGCTTTAAACGACATCTCCTCTGAAACCGCTGGACAGAATTTAATGAAACTTGGCAGGAATGTTCCTTGGGTGAGACTCTACAAAAGTTGCTAAAATAAAGTTGATCCATGAAGAACTCTGGTTGCCATGGCTACAAAAAGAAAAATAATTTGAAAATTTTAAAAATCATCTCCTTCAAAACTACTGGCCAGATTTCAAAATAATTTGGTACAGATGTTCCTTGGGTCAACCTCTACCAAAGTTGCTAAAATTATTCCGATCCGTTAAAAAAACATGGCCGCCAGGGGCGGGGCTTATTTGCCTTATATGTATATAGAGAAACCTTTAAACAACATCTCCTCTGAAATCACTGGACAGAATTTGATTAAACTTGGCAGGGATGATCCTTGGGTCAACCTTCACAAAAGTTGCTAAAATAAACTTGATCCATGTAGAACTCTGGTTGCCATGGCAACAAAAAGAAGAAAAAAAATGAAAACTTTAAAAATCATCTCCTTCAAAACTACTGGCCAGATTTTAAAATAAATTGGTACAGATGTTCCTTGGGTCAACCTCTACCAAAGTTGCTAAAATTATTACGATCCGTAAAAAAAACATGGCCGCCAGGGGCGGGGCTTATTTGCCTTATATGTATATAGAGAAACATTTAAACAACATCTCCTCTGAAATCACTGGACAGAATTTGATTAAACTTGGCAGGGATGATCCTTGGGTCAACCTTCACAAAATTTGCTAAAATAAACTTGATCCATGTAGAACTCTGGTTGCCATGGCAACCAAAAGAAAAAAAATTATGAAAACTTTAAAAATCATCTCCTTCAAAACTACTGGCCAGATTTTAAAATAAATTGGTACAGATGTTCCTTTGGTCAACCTCTACCAAAGTTGCTAAAAAATTTCCGATCCGTAAAAAACATGGCTGCCAGGGGCGGGGCTTATTTGCCTTATATGTATATAGGGAAAACTTTTATCAACATTTCCTCTGAAACCACTGGACAGAATTTGATTAAACTTGGCAGGAATGATCCTTGGGTCAACCTTCACAAAAGTTGCTAAAATAAACTTGATCCATGTAGAACTCTGGTTGCCATGGCAACAAAAAGAAAAAAAATATGAAAACTTTAAAAATCATCTTCTTCAAAACTACTGGCCAGATTTTAAAATAAATTGGTACAGATGTTCCTTGGGTCAGCCTAATTATCTCAGGTCACTTGCATAGGTCTTTTTAGGAATGCTTATGACCATAATTCTATGAGTTGATTATGGCTGAGATGGTCTTAGGCAGGAGTTATGCCCCTTTTAATATAAAAAAATGCCAGATTTCACTGTTTACACTCTAGCATCTTCATCTTTTGAGCAAACATCTTCAAACTTTATGGCAATGCTTATGACCATAATGTCTCGATTGAGTTCGATTATGGCTGAGATGGGTCGTTTAGGTCAGGAGTAATGCCCCTTTTAATATAAAAAAATGCCAGATTTCACTTTGTTTACACTCTAGCATCTTCATCTTTTGAGCAACATCTTCAAACTTATGGCAATGTATGACCAAATGTCTGATAGTTTATAGCTGAGATCGGTCAATTAGGTCAGGAGTTAAGCCCCTTTTAATATAAAAAAATGCCAGATTTCACTTTGATTACACTCTTGCATTGTCATCTTTTGAGCAGTCATCTTCAAACTTTATGGCAATGCTTATGACCATAATCTCGCAATCGGGTTCAATTATTACTGATAGTGACTAGTTCATTTAGGAGTTATGCCCTTTTCACCATAAAAAAGCCAGATTTCACTTTGTTTACACTCTAGCATCTTTATTTCATAAGCAATCATCTTTCTCAGGTGAGTGATCAAGGGCCATCTTGGCCCTCTTGTTTTTACCTCTATCGAACGTCCACAAAACACCCACGTCTAAACAAAAATGGTGGCCTACTTGAGTGCGCATTACCATTCTTTTAAATAGTGTAATAATTTTTTTTTTAATTTTAGGACTTTTTATCAATCCTTCGTCAGTTTTTTTTTATACAGTCAACCCTCGTTACATCGGCATTCGATACAATGGCAAATTCGGGATCCGGCAGTAAAGGTCATGTAACGGATTTCTTTGGTCTTTATATCTCCCTTTACAACGGCAAATTCGACTTCCGGTACTGGCAGCAATTTTCGGCAGACGAATCTCCGTTTCATTGTGTAATCACTTTTCGTTATTGCGGCAGCCTTACGGACGGCTTTTGATCATTGCCGATTTTCGCCAAAGGCGTTAATCTAGTCCCCTGCTGGTACACTACCTGTTTATTGTGCATGCCGTTGTTAATTTGCAATTTGACACGGTCTTTACACGGGTGATCACAGCTGAACATTTGTTTACATGTGCCGCATTTCTTAGTGGAGGATTTCATTGTTTGAGAGAGTAAAAAATGGGAAGCCACTCCAGTAAACGTGTGAACAATATGCCTTTAATTAGACCGATAACCGTTGTTAGGGATTGAAATAGGTGTGGTAGTCAGTTTTTGTTTGTTTTTACACGGATAAAAAACATACTTTTGATCAAACCTATAGCTGCATTGTTTGCAGACGATAAGTGGTATCAATTAATGAGGTGATCAGTTTGATTTTTTTTTTATTACACGGCTTTCAACATGCCTTTGATTACCAATTTAGTCGAGTTTCATTCAACGTGTTGTCAGTTTGTGATAATTTTAACAATAGTTAACTGTACCTACCAATGGGAAAAAGAAGAGATAATTTCTTGATGCGCGAGAGTTAAAGATATCCAATCAATAAACGTTATTTATAATTGTTGATAATTATTGTTACGTTTTTATATCCTTACTTGTATCCTGACTTTCATTCCAATAAAAAAAGTTAAAGCAATCGCATAAAAGAAAATATCCTGTAATTTCTACACTAAAATAATGGAACCTCCACGAAAACGGCAGCGTACGTTACATGGAGTGTTAGGTGGGAAATTCCATTGCTTATGCATGTGCTTGATGAGGCCAATGTGTGAATTATTTGTTTCAAAGATTAGATATAAATAAATAAGTGTGAAATTCTGTTGGAAAAAAAACATATCTAATTATTAAAAAAAAAGATCTTAACCTACCATTGTGTTTGTTGTTTATTCTGTCTTTTCCCTTTACGATATAAGTATGTTCGTAAAGCTATTAAACCTAACCGGAAGTTGTATATACATGTAGCGTCTACATAATTACAGAGTAGGGTAAAGCATGAATACGCGTATAATTTTACAGGTAAAACAAAGTTTATTTACAAATCACACACACACTCACACATGATATATGAAATACGTGTAAAATTAATTCAGATGCATCATAAAAGTTATATTAGCCTTATCATTTATTATATATAAAATCTTTAACGAAATCAACATTACGGTTAAGTGGGTGGGATGTGTAAATAGAAAAATAGGATTCGCTCATTACACCGGCAAATTCGATACACCGGCAAAATTGAGATTTACGAACACTGCCGATGTAACGAGGGTTGACTGTAAATAAAAATGTTTATTTGTGAAATTAGAATTGTCCCATGACTTGCTTTATATGTCAGTCAGTGCTGCTGAAACATGCTATGGATCCTTTTATATTGTTCACAGATAGTTATCTGTGTTTTAAGGCCATTTTTAGCTCACCTGAGCACAGCGTGCTCATGGTGAGCTTTTGTGATGGTCCAGCGTCCGTCGTGCGTCGTCAACTTTTTAATTCAAACGACTTCTCCTCCTAAACTACTGGGCAGATTTCAATAAAACTTTACACAAATGACCCTTGGGTGACCCTCTTTCAAGTTTGTTCAAATGGTTCCAGTCTATTGAATAACTAGGTCACAGGAGCTAAAAATAGACAAAAAAAATTGCAATCTTTAAAAATCTTCTTCTCTGAAACCAAAAGGCACAGAGCTTTGATATGTGGTATGTAGCATCATCTTATGGTCCTCTACCAAGTTTGTTTAAATTATGGCCCTGGGGTCAAAATTGGCCCCGCCCTGGGAGTCACTTTATTTACATAGGCTTATTTAGGGAAAACTTAGAAAAATCTTCTTCTCTGAAACCGTTTGGCCTAGAGCTAAGATATTTGGCATGAAGCATTGTCTAGTGGATCTCTACCAAGATTGTTCAAATCATGGCCTTGGGGTAAAATTGGCCCAGCCCTGGGGGTCACTTTCTTTAAAATAGGCTAATATAGGAATATATCTAGAAAAATTTTCTTCTCTGGAACCTTATGGCCGGGAGCTTTGATATTTGGCATGTAGCATTGTCTAATGATCTCTACCAAGTTTGTTCAAATAATTGCCCTGGGGTCAAAATTGGCCCCGCCCAGGGGGTTACTTTCTTCAACATAGGCTAATATTAGCAACTGTTTATCAGATCTGAATGATACTGTGCACAATTACTCATCTTAACATGTACATCACATATCAACAAAAAGGAATTGCTTTGTATATTTAGATAATTTTTCAACCATTAAAAAAACACCTTGTTACCTTGATCTTTAACCTATCTTTTGTAACTTTATGGTGGGACATTTTATCTTTACTCAGGTGAGTGGATTAGAGCCCTCGGACTCTTGTTAAAGTTATTTGTTTACATTTTTACGTTTTTAAAGACTGATTTATTGAAACAATTACAGAAGTATTGAAATCAGGCACCGGTATTTTACGAAACGTTATATACTGGTACTTTACAAAGTTACTATTTGGTATTGGACCAATACCAGGAATCGGTGTCCAACCGTGTGTGTGTGTGTGCGTGCGCGCGCACAATAATTAGCAGTATTGCCGCGAAACCTCAATGAGATCCCTAGACAGGTACCCTGCTGGTATCATATGTTGAATATGTAGAGTACATTAATTATAGTATATAGTATTTATTGTTAAGTTATATCTAGAAGGTAATATAGTTTCTACTGTGTAAGTTATATGTAGCAGGTAATATAGTTTCTACTGTGTAAGTTATATGTACAGGTAATATAGTTTCTACTGTGTAAGTTATATGTACAGGTAATATAGTTTCTACTGTGTAAGTTATATCTAGAAGGTAATATAGTTTCTACTGTGTAAGTTATATGTAGCAGGTAATATAGTTTCTACTGTGTAAGTTATATCTAGAAGGTAATATAGTTTCTACTGTGTAAGTTATATGTAGCAGGTAATATAGTTTCTACTGTGTAAGTTATATGTACAGGTAATATAGTTTCTACTGTGTAAGTTATATGTACAGGTAATATGATTTCTACTGTGTTAGGTATATGTACAGGTAATATAGTTTATATGTAGCAGGTAATATAGTTTCTACTGTGTAAGTATGTACAGGTAATATAGTTTCTACTGTTTAAGTTATATGTACAGGTAATATAGTTTCTACTGTGTAAGTTGTATGTAGTTGGTATATTGTATACTACAGGAAACCTCTTACGAATTGTATGTTCCATGCATTAGGTGAAGGGTCTTCCGGCCAACCAAGGACTGCTATACAAACAGGCAGTGGAGGACGTGTTCCGACGTCACATCCCCAACCCTCAGGCTACCTTTGAGGAAACTAGGTCAGTAGGTCATTTTCAGACATATATCCATCTGGATATTTGTGGTTTATGACCAATTATTGAAGAGACAAGCATGGAGGATAGAGATACATGAAAACTGAATTTTTCAATATTTTACTAAGGGCTATTACATTTAGTATAACCACCTACAGAAACACATTTGACAATATATATAATCACATCCTATAGAAGTTTTTTTTTTTTTGAAGCACTTACCAAATGAAGAAATGTTGCCAAATTCCCCTGTATTTTCTTTTTTAATTAAAGTTTTATCTCAAAATATTTTTTTCTGAAGCATACTATCCAGTTTCTCAGGCCTCAGACAATAAGGGTTTACTGAATGTGAAGGAGACAACACCCCCCACCCTTTAAAAAAAATCAGCTCATTCTTCCTTATATAAGAAATGTGGGTGGGGTATAACAGCCGGTCAGCATTGGATCCGTGTTGACTTGGTAATATTTTCTATGAATCAGAAATACATAGATGTATATAATTTTTAATGTAAATTTGTATGAATTTTGATATTAAGAAAAGAAAATAATTCCTTGAATTTTTAAGTTTTGAAATTCAAAAGTGAAGCAAATCCACGAAAACTGATGACATTTAGAAATACAGCCCATTTTTTACTATTTTTAGCTTGACTATTTGAAGAATAGTGAGAGCTATCCTACTCACCCTGGCGTCAGCGTAACACTCAAGGTTAAGGTTTTGCCTGCAAGTTTTTCTGTCTTCTATTATCTCCACAACCACCGATGGTATTAACTTGAAACTTCACAAATGTCTCCAGGGTCATAATTGTAGGCCATTGTCCAAGACCCATAACTCTAGCATTGATGTTTACTGAATTATTCCCCTTTCTGAACTTAGAAATTCAATTTCAGTCTCCACAACCATCAAAGGTATTTACTTGAAACTTCACACATGTCTTAGAGTTATTATTGTGTAATGGGGTGAATTTCATTAGTAATCAGTATGTAATATAAGTGCTGGCATCATGACTTACATTTGAAGCTGACACTTGTTATCAAAACATGTCATTCCCCTGCTGTAGTGAATTACGACTTTGAAAATTTGGAGTTTTTGAGGGAGTGTAAAATATATGATAACCATGTAAATTGGCCTGATAATCATGGTGTCAGTCCAAATAACTATCAAGATCAGCCATTCACACCAATGCATTTACTAATGGAGAAAAATGCAGGGAGATCTCTTCATAGTTCACCCAGGCCAAGTTCAGCTGCAGCATTCCATATAAAAATACACCCATAAATATTTCAAAGTCATGTTATTGCTTTGATACTTTGTATACTTGTTCAGCAACATAAATGCAATGAGTAGAAAAGAGCAGACACTATCATGTATTTTGACAGATACATGGCCCTTGAAAGATTCAGCATGGCTTTTTTTATACTATAAAGCACTGAGAATAGTTGAGCTATATCCCTGACATCTCTTGTTTATTTACATGATTAGAAAAAGGTGTGTATCTACTCTTCAGAATACTATAAATAGCTTTTATCTATAAAACAAATGCATTACCTGTTACTTTTTCCAAAACAAAATTGGCTATTTACCTACCTTACATTTCGCTGATATGGCAGATTTTTAATGCAAGATAAAAAAATATATTGAGAAATGAGTAAATCTATTCAATGTTGTTTCATTTTTTATTCCTTGGCACTGTAGTAAAAATGTTTTGATGCCAGTTACATTATAAATAATGTCCAAATTTCTGATTGTTGTTGTCTATTAGCAGACAATTAAAATTGTTAATTTTCTCTTCACACAACCCTCTACAGAAGTTGTTTATCTTAAAGGGGCACCTCCTATAGTAGTTAAAAAAAGTGCCGTCCGCAGGGGGTACCTTTGTTTAACTGGAATTGCCCTAACCAGTAATTCAGCATGTAGTTATCTTTAGAGATGTTTATATACGATATGGTGATTTTTAGCTCGACTATTCGAAAAATATGAGAGCTATTGTAGTCACCCTGGCGTCGGCGTTGGCGTTGCAGCTTTTGGTTAAAATTTTGCGTGCCAGTTACTATCAACCTTATATTTAAATAACCGTTTATGGTATTGATTTGAAACTTTATAAATATGTTCAGGGGCATCAGACAACCAAGGTAGATAACTCTTGACTGAATTTAATATGAATTATGGCCCCTTTTTAACTTAGAAATTTTGGTTTAAGTTTTGCATGCAATAGAAAATTTGGTTAAAGTTTTGCGTGCAAGCTACTCTCTAGTTTGTATCTCAATAAGCATTCATGGTATTGACTTGAAAGTTTATGAATATGTTTAGGGGCATCAGACAACCAAAGTAATAACTCTTGATGGACTATATTACAAATTATGGCCCCTTTTTAACTTAGAAATTTGGTTAAAGTTTTGCATGCAAGATACTCTCATGCTTATATCTCAGTATCCACGCATGCGATTGATTTGAAACATCTTAAATATGTTTAGGGGTATCATACTTTCATGGTAGATAACTCTTGATAGAATATGTTACAAATTATGGCCCTTTTTAACTTAGAAATTTTGGTTAAAGTTTTGCATGCAGGGTACTTTCATGCTTATATCTCAGAGTCCAGGCATGGGATTGATTTGAAACATCTTTAATATGTTTAGGGGTATCATACTATAAAGGAAGATAACATTTGATGGAATATATTAAAAATTATGACCCCCTTTTAACTTAGAATTTTGGTTAAATTTTTGCATTCAAGCTACTATCCAGCTTATATCTCAGAAATTGCTTGTGGAATTAACTAGAGAGTTAAGGAGTGTCTTCAGGGGCATCAGAAAACTAAGGAGGATAACTTTTGGACTAAATTTTATACAAATTATGGCCCTTTTCTAACTTGGATTTTTGGTTAAAGTTTTGCATGCACAGTGTTATTGTGCTTATGTCTCAGTAACTAGGCATGGGATTTATTTTAGATTTCATAAATATATTAAAGGGTATCAGATTATCAAGGTATATCATTTTTGACTATTATTTTGTACAGGGTATGTGAAGGGCAAGAATTGAAATAGATTTCATTTGATTTACCAACAAGCATTTTGAATAGTCGAGCGTGCTGTCCTCTGACAGCTCTTGTTATACTTAAGATAAATTTCCGTACTGAAAATACAAATCTATAAGTTTTGATTGACCCAGTTGTCTTGAAGAAGAGTTTAAAATGCAAGTAAAGTACTTACCAAGAAGGTGTTACTTCATTTTAGGTAACAAATTACCATATTTAGACCTGGATTTCAGTATTTTTTCTGTTCTTTTAAGATATTCTTTATTAATGTATTTTGTCAGTTCCTGTTTAGAGATAGATTTGATGATGTATTTTGTTCCACACCTAGGGCCTACATTGAGTTCCCATGGAAATTCAGTGCCAGAACTAAGGTACATGAGGGAGTGTATATTGCTCTGAAGATGAAGTAAGTTATTTTTTTACATATACTTGAAACAATTTACCTAGGTTAATAGGCCAGCAGTCAATGTCATACTTACAGATTGAAGGAATTGGGTTGTAGAACATGTCCAGGCGTCAACTTCTTCATGCATTGAGGGACTTTCAAGTAACTTGGTACAGTTGTTTAGAATGATAAAAAGACAGTATGTGGGATGCATGACCAAGGTCGGAAGCTCAAAAGTCAAGGTCACTTTCAGAGTTTGTTGTTAGCTTAACTATTGATCAAACATGAAATTTATTTGAAAAACCAGGTGCTGAGGATGAGCTATAAGTAAGGATTGTTGAACGTCCGTTGTCCGTCTGTTGCCTATAATTAGTTTGTGTACACTCTAGCATCTGCATTTCCTTTTAATATAAAACAATGCTAGATTTCACTTTGTTTGCACTCTAGCATATTTATTTCTTAAACAGTTATTACAAACTAAATGACAATTTTTATAACCAAAATCTTTCAGCCAAGGTTGATTATGGCTGATATTGGCAAATTAGGTCTGGAGTTATGACCATTTTAATAATAAAAAATGCCAGATTTCACTTTGTTTGCACTCTTTTTAAATTTAATTGGAAATTATGACCCTTTTAATATTGAAAATTGCCAGATTTCACTTTGTTCGCATTTTAGCATCTTAATTTTTTAAGCAATCATTTTCTTACTTTATGATAATGTTTAAAGCCATAATCTCTATGGCAAATTCGATATTAATGGCTGATATCAGCCAATGAGGTCAAGATTTATGGCCCTTTTAATTTTAAAAAATGCCAGATTTCACTGTTTACACCCTAGAATCTTCATTTCTTAATCATTTTCAAACTCTCAGTCAAATTTGGCTTTAAATTTTGACCACAGGTACTCTTTGGTTTGTGGAATTGAAACAGTCTCATGGATTATGTGCTCAGTACAACTATGCTATAATATAGTAACTTGTGCAGGCAATAAAGGCAGTTTGTTTTTTTTTCAGGTGAGCATGCTCAAGGCCATCTTGGCCCTCTTGTTTAGAATCTCAGTTAAGGTTTTCACACAACCTCATATTCATAGGCCCGTCGTAAAGATGGGACGTATTATGGATTCACCTGCGGTGGGCGGTCTGGCAGGCGGTCTTGTCCGCTCTCTAACTCAAACAAACTTGAACTTTCCTTAAAAATGCTTGGTCACAATGTATATGGGCATAATATCTTGGTTCCTTTCGATAACCAGCCCAATTGCCCCAGACACTCCCGAGTTATGGCCCTTGAATTGAGGAAAAATGGTCAAATTGACAGTGTCCACTCTCTAACTCAAACAAACGTGAACCAATCTTAACCATACTTAGCCACAATGTATATGGACACAATATCTCTGTTCCTTTCGGTAACCAGCCCGATAGCCCAAGACGCTCTGGAAATATGGCTCTTGAATTGATGAAAAATGGTCAAATTGACAGTGTCCGCTCTCTCCTGGAACAAACATGAACAAATCTTTACCATACTTGGTCACAACATATATGGGCACAATATCTCTCTTCTTTTTAATAACCAGCCCGATAGCCCAAGACACTCTGGAGTTATGGCTCTTGAATTGATGAAAAATGGTCAAATTAACAGTGTCCGCTCTCTCCTCAAACAAACATGAACAAATCTCTACCATACTTGGTCACAACGTATATGGGCGCAATATCTCTGTTCCTTTTGATAACCAGCCCGATAGCACCAGACACTCCAGAGTTACGGCCCTTGAATTGATGAAAAACCAGGGGTCCTGAAATATTTTAAGTGTCTTCTTGTCCACAGACATGTTTGGGCCACAACTTGTCCCTGTACTAAAGAACTAGTTGTCCGTACTTAGAAGTTTGAGCAAGAAAAGGTCAGTTGTATTATACCAAATAAATAATACAAAAAAACTTATGTTGAACTTCTTTTTTCATTTGATCCAGAACATACTAACTTATGACTAGGGAGTTTTGTGACTAAAACATCTACATGAACACAATGTGGATACTACTGACTTAAATCTTAACACAGTCAGTTACTGACTTTGATGACAAAAAATCTAGGAATATCTTAGACTTAGTGTGAGTAGAATTTCTACCCTGGTCCAATAATATTCATTAAATACTGCGCTGGTCTTTAAAAGAATGACTTCTGCTGATCACTTATCATATCAAAATTATTATGAACAAGCTTTTTAGTGTCACTGACACTTGGACTCTGGCTAGTAGATGACACTGACACAGTTTCTTTAGGCTGTCTTTAAAGGATGTCTGCTTCCGTTTCCATTTTCATGCCAGTGGAGCACAGAAGAACTAGGATCAAAATCCTCCAATTTAGGTCTGCTTATTACAATTCTCTTCTGGCTGACAAGATTTCCTTGCCTTTGTAAATGTCTTGATGGAGTTTTCACAGTGTTCATGGTGGAATGTTCATGGTGGAAAAAGCTCTCTCACAAGCAGCTGTAGATGGTGAAATGCACAACATCAACTCTATAAAACACGAGATACTTAAAAACTTCTTAAGAACTGTCCTGAAATAAAAAAAAAATTGAAATATGTGTGGCTTTGATTAATATTGAAAAAAAAAAATCTTTATTATGACCTTTAATGAGCCATTAACCAGCAAGAGTTAGTTGTCCATGGACAAGCAAGCTTTTTAAAACGTCTTGTCCACGCTGGTAAATGCTCGACTCAGGCAACTCGGGCAGCATATTCCAGACCCTGCTCAACTCTTCAAAACCCATCATACACTGACAGGCATTTTTTTTTTGACAAAGAAAAAGTCATGGAGCATCACCTGACGGCAACATCTTTTGTTATCGCTTAGTTTTCTCCTAGAGTACTCCATTGTTATATTTCTTTTTTCTTTTGGATACGAAATTGCCAGTGACAAATGTCTCGTGGTGGAGTTGCCTCCCTTTGCAAAGTGAAAAAACAACAACATGGCTTTCTGCCCCATTCATGTTTATTTAATCCAAAAAGCAAGCTTCAAATTAGAATTTGTATATGAAAAATCTGGTTTTCATGGCATTGTCATGTCTTTTTTTAATTATAAGGGTAAATGAATATTTTGCCAGACAACTGCGGATGCCGCTGACAATTGACCTGTATTCGGATGACGATGCCCGGCAGATGATCCAACGCCTTAAAGCAGCCCAGGGGGACAGTGAGTCTGGGACTCTCCGCTCCAACAGGTGAGGACAGGGGTGGTCCATCAGTCTAACATTAGGTATCAGAATTATCTAAATTTCATGGGCTCTAACTCAAACACTGCTATTTTGGTCAATGTTGGTGAGAAATTGAAATTAAATTTATGAACTTCTGAATAAATTTAAGAGTAAGCCATCTGTTCTGTACTTAAGTGCAAACTCAAACATGGCCATTATGTACAGGAATGATGTATGTATGGTATTTGTATTTGAACCTGGACTCAAATTTTTGTATTACTTGAGAACTTGGGACCTGGCTTTGTATAGGTAAACATTGCAGTGGGATTGTAAGTACATGTGACTGAAAAGAAGTCTGTATGTATTTGTGAAAAAAGGCAAGTTTTTTTCCTACAGCAGATTGTTCTTGAAAAAAGGTGCTGAAATACTGTAAAACTTCAAATTTTGCATGTTGCATTTTCTGAGACTGCTATGAATCATCAAATGAATTTGTAGCTCTGACAGTTGTACATAGCCCCTGAAGTGATGACAGTTGTACCAAGCCCATGAAGTGTTGACAGTTGTACCTAGCCCATGAAGTGATGACAGTTGTACCTAGCCCATGAAGTGATGACAGTTGTACCTAGCCCATGAAGTGATGACAGTTGTACCTAGCCCATGAAGTGATGACAGTTGTACCTAGCCCATGAAGTGATGACAGTTGTAACAAGCCCATGAAGTGATGACAGTTGTACCTAGCCCATGAAGTGATGACAGTTGTACCAAGCCCATGAAGTGATGGCAGTTGTACCTAGCCCATGAAGTGTTGACAGTTGTACCTAGCCCATGAAGTGATGACAGTTGTACTTAGCCCATGAAGTGATGACAGTTGTACCTAGTCCATGAAGTGATGACAGTTGTACCAAGCCCATGAAGTGATGACAGTTGTACCTAGCCCATGAAGTGATGACAGTTGTACCTAGCCCATGAAGTGATGACAGTTGTACCTAGCCCATGAAGTGAGGACAGTTCTAACAAGCCCATGAAGTGTTGACAGTTGTACCTAGCCCATGAAGTGATGACAGTTGTAACAAGCCCATGAAGTGTTGACAGTTGTACCTAGCCCATGAAGTGATGACAGTTGTACCTAGCCCATGAAGTGATGACAGTTGTACCTAGCCCATGAAGTGATGACAGTTGTACCTAGCCCATGAAGTGATGACAGTTGTACCTAGCCCATGAAGTGATGACAGTTGTACCTAGCCCATGAAGTGATGACAGTTGTACCAAGCTCATGAAGTGTTGACAGTTGTACCTAACCCATGAAGTGATGACAGTTGTACCTAGCCCATGAAGTGATGACAGTTGTACCAAGCCCATGAAGTGTGACAGTTGTAACAAGCCCATGAAGTGATGACAGTTGTACCTAGCCCATGAAGTGATGACAGTTGTACCTAGCCCATGAAGTGTTGACAGTTGTACCTAGCCCATGAAGTGTTGACAGTTGTACCTAGCCCATGAAGTGATGACAGTTGTAACAAGCCCATGAAGTGTTGACAGTTGTACCTAGCCCATGAAGTGATGACAGTTGTACCTAGCCCATGAGGTGATGACAGTTGTACCTAGCCCATGAAGTGATGACAGTTGTAACCTAGCCCATGAAGTGATGACAGTTGTACCTAGCCCATGAAGTGATGACAGTTGTACCTAGCCCATGGAGTGATGAAATGTTGACAGTTGTACCTAGCCCATGAAGTGTTGACAGTTGTACCTAGCCCATGAAGTGATGACAGTTGTAACAAGCCCATGAAGTGTTGACAGTTGTACCTAGCCCATGAAGTGATGACAGTTGTACCTAGCCCATGGAGTGATGACAGTTGTACCTAGCCCATGAAGTGATGACAGTTTTACCTATCCCATGAAGTGATGCCAGTTTTACATAGCCCATGAAGTGATGACAGTTGTACCTAGCCCATGAAGTGATGACAGTTGTACCTAGCCCATGAGGTGATGATAGTTGTACCTAGCCCATGAAGTGATGACAGTTGTACCTAGCCCATGGGGTGATGACAGTTGTTCCTAGCCCATGAAGTGATGACAGTTGTACCTAGCCCATGAAGTGATGACAGTTGTACCTAGCCCATGAAGTGATGACAGTTATACCTAGCCCATGAAGTGATGACAGTTGTATTTAGCCCATGAAGTGATGACAGTTGTACCTAGCCCATGAAGTGTTGACAGTTGTACCTAGCCCATGAAGTGTTGACAGTTATACCTAGCCCATGAAGTGATGACAGTTGTACCTAGCCCATGAAGTGTTGACAGTTGTACCTAGCCCATGAAGTGTTGACAGTTGTACCTAGCCCATGAAGTGATGACAGTTGTACCTAGCCCATGAAGTGTTGACAGTTGTACCTAGCCCATGAAGTGTTGATATTTATATACCTCTCTAGATTGTTATGCACCAATTTTTAGCTTGCCTATTTCAAAGAAAAACCAAACTATTATGTTTGCTTGGTTATAATTATTGTCATAGTTATTGTCGGACAAAAACTTTAATGTAGCCCATTACTCAAACACTTTTAAAGGTATCAACATGATACTTGGAATATTTTATGATCATGACGAAGTCGATTTTCTGAAAGCTATATTTTGGAGTTATGCCCCTTTAACTTAGAGAATTTTGGTCAAACGACTTATTTATTAAGTAAACTGATTTGAAATTCAAAAAAGGTATCAACACTAAACTTGGAATACTTGATAACCATGACAAAGCGCAGTTGTAAGACAAGATGCATTATTCTGAAAGCTATATTTTTTTAGTTATGCCCCTTTTTAACTTAGAACTTTTGTTAAATTGTCTATTGATAGAATATTTTTAAAACTATCAAAGACTAGAGTCAGGCAACATATAGGGGTTACTTTTGTCGACGGCAGCGGCGTCCCTATCTGCTTGTCCGGAGCATAACTTTGTCACCATAAGTTTGAATGACTTGAGACTTGGTATGTATGTTTCTTGCAATAACCCGGAGTGCAGTGCACAAGAACCATAACTCAACCTTGTGCACTTTTTTGAGTTATTCCCCTTTGATAGATTTTCTTAGAGCATTTCTTTTCTGGAACATAACTTTGTCACCATAAGTTTGAATGACTTGAAACGTGGTATGTATGTTTCTTGTAATAACCTGGAGTGCAGTGCACAAGAACCATAACTCTACCTTGTGCACTTTTTGAGTTATTCCCCTTTGATGGATTTTCTTAGAGCATTTTTTGTCCGGATCATAACTTTGTCATAAGTTTGAATGACTTAAGACTTAGTATTTATGTTTCTTGCAATGACCTGGAGTGCAGTGCACAAGAACCGTAACTCTACCTTGTGCACTTTTTGAGTTATTCCCCTTTGATATATTTTCTTTGAGCATTTCTTGTCCAGAACATAACTTTTTCACCATAAGTTTGAATGGTTTGAGACTTGATATGTATGTTAAAAGGGTTAAACAACAAAAAAGTAATCATATTTTTTAATTTAATTGTGCAGTGCACAAGAACCTTAACTCTACTTAGTGCATGTTTTGAGTTATTCCCCTTTGATAGATTTTCATAGAGCATTTCTTGTCCAGAGTATAACTTTTTCACCATAAGTTTGAATGGTTTGAGACTTGATATGTATGTTTCATGCAATGACCTGGAGTGCAGTGCACAAGAACCTTAACTCTACCTAGTGCATGTTTTGAGTTATTCCCCTTTGGTAGATTTTCATAGAGCATTTCTTGTCCGGAACATAACTTTTTCACTGTAAGTTTGAATGACTTGAGACTTGATATGTATGTTAAAAGGGTTAAACAACAAAAAAGTAATCATAATTCATTATACTTGTTAATATGTTTAAGTTATAATAGTCCTTACATTTTTTATTTGATCTTTATAAGCCTTTCTCTGTTTGATGGCAACATCATTGCGCATTAATACCCTACACTGCAGTTCAAACAATATTTAGTTCTCTCTTGTTCCAGGATAGGAGATGACGGCTCTGTGATTAGGGAGCCAGGATCTGGCAGGGAGGGCAGATTTGTGGCTCATCCCAATCCAAACCAGGAATTCATCAAGATCTGCATAACTGAGGTTAGTCAACTTAGTGAACTCTTTATTTACTTATTTACCACTGTTGAGCTACCAAGGAAGTGACTTATGACTAGTAT
>CM037787.1:9323436-9373436 GCA_021229015.1 Solen grandis
ACCTACTCTAGGTAAATTCCAACTTGAGCATATAATATTTAATTTGTAAAGAGTATCTCTTGTGTGCATGTTTTTCTATGACAGCATTTACTATCAGTACACTGTTTGTGTTAGGGTGTCCAGATAGAGTAGTGGTAAACACACTAGCTTTTCAACAATGCAACCCCAGTTTGATTCCAGGTTGGTCTGATGTTGTATTTGCAAGGTTATTTGGTTCATCTGTTTGGACAAATGAGTTCTCTCTGAAAAAACAACAACTGGTTTCCTCCCATACCAAGAACCATGCAACCCACCATCAGTGTCAACAAAGAGATTTTTTTCATTGCTTTCTACCCAATCCTTTTTACATAAATATAGTCAACATTTTATATAAGGCAGATACACCTAAGTGGTGGAAACTTTCATCAGTACAGTACACAACACCGTTCACTTTTCCATTTAATAAAAGCCTCAATTTTTAAGTCATAACTATGTCAACTGCTCACAAACAGTATCACAAACAAAAGTGTTCTTTGGAACACATGTGTCACCTGCTGAAGTGTGAGGGGGAAAAATGTGACGGACAGACAGACATACAGATGGACAGACAGATGACAAAAAAGTGATCCTCTGCTTACAGCAGGTGACACAATAAAGCCAATAAGTGTTCTTTGGTGTTAACCAGGTCAGTCACTTATTATCTCCATGTATTGGTTAGCCTCTGACAGATTCATTATAAATGGACAAGTTGAAATGAGAATGATTCTTTGCTAAAAAACAATTGGGATAATGTTTCATAGTGAAAATACAGTCATGTGTACTTCCTTTAACATAATGATATGCCTTTGCAAACTGCTCCCTCTTAACCCTTTCCCTCATAGAGGACACCATGAAAAGACCTATGCGAACAGCATAAAACCTGATCAGCCTGCCAGTAACTCGCAGGCTGATCAGGTTTTATGCTGTTCGCTGCTCCTCAGTGGTCTGGAAATGAGGATTTTATAATTAAATTTGGTAAGGTTTAACAGTGGTTTTCTGCAGATCAGGCTTTATGTGGTACCTATTGAGTGCGTCAAAATGAGTCTATATGAGGGAAAGGGTTAAGATGAACGCTGTTTTTGACCACTGGGTTTCCCTGCATATTCCATGATTGTGCAAGAAATATTAATATCTTACAACACAACTTCTGAAGAAGACTAAAGCTATAAATTAGTGTGAATCATACCTGACCAAAAACTAGAACCAATAAGCAAGTTATGTATTACCAACCTTCTTCGATTATTGCAATTTTACTGTAGTCAGTGTTATAATACAAAGGTCAAGGACAGTGTTCTGTTAATCATTATGAACATGACAATACATTGCCTGACAACAACTAAATCTGTCCAGAGATACTAATATTGTCACACTACAGAGTGGTACAAGACAAGGATATAAATCACACAAATGGATGATCACAAAGACAAACATATTAAGTTTCAATATCCACTTTGGCACTGTATGTGTTGTTGTTGTGATTTGCCATGTGTTGCTGATACCCAACAGGTGACGAGGTTTGCCATATAGAGTTGAAGTGGAAAAATGAGCTGACTCGCGGTGATTCTAATATGGCAACCGGCAAATTTGATCAATTCAGCCTGAGCATAATATATGGAAAATCAACTTTTCCCCTGGATTTCAGCCCCAATGTAAGGGTGGGCACTATCTATGGTCTTCCATGGTAAAACATTACCTTGAATATAGCCTCGATGTCTTTTGACTCCAGCTGTTTCAGGACTCCGGCTGCCAGAAGGCAGGTACAAATCTGGCAAGCAATGACGTTAATATCATGTTTGGTCATGACCAGACGCAGGTAGTGGGACTTGTCAATGCTTCCTGTTAGCCAATTCAGCAGCATCTGACCTGTAATGATCAAATATGACATCATCATGAGGTCAGAGGTCATTTAATAGATCTTAACAGATTTTTTTTCTGAGATGTTCATTAGAATGAAAATCCATTGTTTGGGGGTTTCTCAGCCATATTGTAACATCCAGCTCACTACATGCGGAGAAAGAATATGTGAAACGTACATTATTTCAGGTGCAGAGGACACAAAGGTAAAATCACCAACCTACAGCAAGCTAGTACACTCATTTAGTGCCCCTAGATATGTAGATATTTTACACATTTTGAAATAATTGAGGGTCATTAAGACAATTTGAGGATGAAAATGGACACTTTTGTACATCATGGAAATCCCTGGTTAGAGCTAGAGAAAAGATATATGGGTAAGCAGATATTAATGTAAATTTTTCATCATCATAAAAAAAAAGTCACAAATGTTAAGGTCACTATCAATCAATGGGTGTTAATGTAGCTCAAGCTGATCAATAACATTGAACTCAGTAATAACAATGAAGTACAGATGTACTTGTAGACTTTTTTTTAATTTAATAGACATGGTAGTCCTGTGGTAGTATACATTACTACAGATATGAAGGTAGTGGATGTAAGATTCTTTCTGCTTTCAAAAACTATAAAGGTCCCTACCAAGAACTGGTGAGGATTTTATCCAAACAAGAATTGTTGGAACGACACATATGCCTCCATAAACTTCCCACCACTCTCACTGTGACCTTGACATTTGACCAAGTGACCCAAAAATCAATAGGGTCATCTACTAGTCATGACCAATAACCTTATGAAGTTAGGGGAATGTGGGCCCATGGGTTCTATGGTTATTGATTGGAAACGAAGTGGTCTACCGACGGACTGACGTACGTCCGACCAAAATTTGTAAAACAATATGCCCCCTCTTCTTCGAAGGGGGGTTTATTTACAAGAAGTGTTCCTTGGAATACATGTGTCACCTGACGGAAAAAGTAAGACAGGACTGACAGACGACAGAGAAGTGATCCCAAATAATTATGTCACCTCTGCTTACAGCATGTGACCCAATAAAACTGATGCAAAATCAAAAATAATTACAATATGATGAGTATACTTTTTAGATCAGGAAGTAAATAACAGAATTAGAATTTTGAACATATATCAAATATTTGGATGACATTGTACAAATAAAGTAAGCAATTTAGGTATTTTGAATATATAATTTGAAAAATAAATTTTGAGGGTTGGTGCAAAAATAAGGTAACTACATACAAAGAAGCATTTACAATAGTTTTGCACCAACCTTTTAATAAAACATTATTCTATTATGATTTGTTCTTTCACCATTTTCTGCTTTATAAATAAATAAGACAATATAATTTTGTTACAAAAGAAGAGACTTTTCCATTATACAAAAATACCTTTTTTTTCAGATCTACATCATATGGAACATGGTACCAAAAGCAGATACATCATTTTTAAACCTTTGCAAGTTTTTGTGATTTTTATTGATAGCTTTAAAGAAGAAGGGCAATAACTACTTAAAGTAAAAATGGCCAGAGCAATTTTTGAGTTACCTACCTTCACTTCTACTATAAATAATGCAACTGGAAAATCAAATGATATAATCAATACCTTCCCAAGTGCTCTTGAACACTAAGTACCCTTCTTTCTTTGTTAATGACTTGACATTTGACATACATCTTTTCTTCCCTGGGATTTAGGTGTCGGTTGAACAGATACTGGTAAATGCTTTATCAATTTCTCAAGATCCTGTCATTCCTTCAATAATACAAATTTATCCCTACACTCCCTGACTGGATTAACTGACTAAGGAATGTACAAGGAGAAAATTCAGGGTACTGGTACTCAAAGGTCATATTTCAGATTTTTAAAAACAATATTTTCAGGCAAGAAATTTAACATAATATGATTATATTATAATCATATCTAAAATACAAGAGGGCCAAAGTGACACTATTGACTCACCTGAGTATCATCAGCCTAAGTAAAACAATATACATAAATGTCACTATAATTTGGATTTAAATATATTTTAGCAAATTTTGTACAGGAAAACATGATGATAAGCTATTCCAAGTTTCATCAATTCCTATCCAATAAAGCCAGAAGGTATCATTTAAAGCAAATGCTGACAATGCAGATATAAGGTGAGCACAACCTGAAATCAGCTTAACCCTTTCCCTCATATAGACTCATTTTGACGCCCTCAATAGGTATCACATAAAGCCTGATCTGCAGAAAAACACAGTTAAACCTTACCAAATTTAATTACAAAATCCTCATTTCCAGACCACCGAGGAGCAGCGAACAGCATAAAACCTGATCAGCCTGCGAGTTACTCGCAGGCTGATCTGGTTTTATGCTGTTCGCATAGGTCTTTTCATGGTTTCCTCTGAGGGAAAGGGTTAAATAGCATCAGCTGATTAGAAGCTTACCCAATTTAAATTGTATGAGTTCAAAGGAATTGAAATACAACAAGAGGGCCAAGATGGCCCTGTGTCGCTCACCTGAGTAAGATGGCTGTGTTAGGCATAATGACAAAAAATCTGGCATCTAAAAGTGTTTTTCTAACATTTGACTAAGTGACCTACATATTGATCCTACCTGAATTTGCACTCAACTGGGAATTCATGCAGTCATCATTCAAATTTAGTTTAATGAAGACTGGGACAAAAATGTAGGCCTCTAGAGTGTTCACAAGGTTTTTCTTAGATTTGACCTGGTGACCTAGTTTTTGACCTCATGTGACTCATTTTCAAACTCATCCAATATATCAATTAGACAAACATCCTGACCAAATCTATTGAAGATTGGGCTAAAACTGTGGCCTCTAGAGAGTTCACAAGGTTTTTCTAAGATTTGACCTGGTGACCTAGTTTTTGACCCCATGTGACCCAATTTCGAACTCATCTGAGATATCATGTAGACAAACATCCTGACCATTATTCATGAAGATTGGGCTAAAACTGTGGCCTGTAGAGTGTTCGCAAGGTTTTTCTAAGATTTTCCCTGGTGACCTAGTTTTTGACCCAAGTACCCAATTTCGAACTCATCAGATATCATTAGACAAACACCTGACATTTTATAAGATTGGGCAAACTGTGGCCTGTAGAGTGTTCACAAGGTTTTTCTAAGATTTGACCGGCTAGTTTTTGACCCCACATTACCCATTTTCGAACTCATCCAAGATATCATATAGACAAACACCCTGACCATTTTTCATGAAGATTGGGCTAAAACTGTGGCCTGTAGAGTGTTCGCAAGGTTTTTCTAAGATTTTCCCTGGTGACCTAGTTTTTGACCCCATGTGACCCAATTTGAACTCATCGAGATATCATATAGACAAACACCTGACCAAGTTTCATGAAGATTGGGCCATTACTGTGGCCTGTAGAGTGTTCACAATGTTTTTCTAAGATTTGACCTGGTGACCTAGTTTTTGACCCCACATTACCAAATTTCGAACTCATCCGAGATATCATGTAGACAAACATCCTGACCAAGTTTCATGAAGATTGGGCCAAAATTGTGACCTGTAGAGTGTTCACAAGGTTTTTCTAAGATTTGACCTCGTGACCTAGTTTTTGACTCCACATGACCTAATATCGAACTCATCCGAGATATCATGTAGAAAAATCCTGGAAATTTATGAAGATTGGGCCAAATGTGGCCTCTAGAGTGTTACAAGGTTTTTAAGATTTGACCTGTGACCTAGTTTTGATGAAGATTGGGCCAAATTTGTGGCCTCTAGAGTGTTCACAAGGTTTTTCAAGGATTTGACCTCGTGACCTAGTTTTTGACCCCACATGACCCAATTTCGAACTCATCCGAGATATCATGTAGACAAACATCCTGACCAAGTTTCATGAAGATTGGGCCAAATGTGGCCTCAAGAGTGTTCACAAGGTTTTTTAAGATTTGACCTAGCCAAGTTTCATGAAGATTGGGCCAAAACTGTGGCCTCTAGAGTGTTCACAAGCAATTGTTGACGACGGACGACGGACGACTGACGACGCACGACGCACGACGGACAAAAGGCGATCACAAAAGCTCACCCGAGCACAAGTGCTCAGGTGAGCTAAAAAGTAGATTGATAATCTTTCTGAGCAAACTTTATACACTGATAACAACCTTTGACTTTCTTTTACTTCTTACTATTTTAATAGTGGTCAAATTTTACGGGAAAGCCATTTGGCATTCAGACTCAGATAAAGAGGTTAATACGAGCACTACATGTACATGGCTTAACCCTTTCCCATGTAATATAAATTAACCCTTTCTCTCATAGAGGATACCATGAAAAGACCTATGCGAACAGCATAAAACCAGATCAGCCTGCGAGTAACTCGCAGGCTGATCAGGTTTTATGCTGTTCGCTGCTCCTCAGTGGTCTGGAAATGAGGACTTTATAATTAAATTTGGTAAGGTTTAACTGTGGTTTTCTGCAGATCAGGCATTATGTGGTACCTATTGAGTGCGTCAAAATGAGTCTATATGAGGGAAAGGGTTAAGCACAACTTCATATGGACATGTATTGCCCAATTATCTTTCAATTTATTCAAACAAAACAAACTTATTCCCAATTTTTTATCTACTTTAAATCCATATATCAAAGTGTAATGTGATTGGTATTTTTTTTATTTGTAACAACTCATTATACTAAAAATTGCATATCAATATTATTAAGCAAACCTTGGACCAGCAGCGGTATGCAAATTGCTCTAATTTTAAATCAAATACAGGTAAAAGTTAAACATTTGATCATAGCACAAAACTTCAGGTGAGAAATGGTTCAGGTGGGAAAAGTGCTTGAGCATTTAAAAATATGTCAATGTCTATGATGACTTGTGATGATGGGTAAAGCAGGTCACAGACTGGCATGTTGACCCTTTCCCTCATATAGACTCATTTTGACGCACTCAGTAGGTACCACATAAAGCCTGATCTTCAGAAAACCACAGTTAAACCATACCAAATCTAATTATAGAGTCCTCATTTCCAGACCACTGAGGAGCAGCGAACAACATAAAACCTGATCAGCCTGAGAGTTACTCGCAGGCTGATCTGGTTTTATGTTGTTCGCATAGGTCTTTTCATGGTTTTCTCTATGAGGGAAAGGAATAATAAAGTACTATTATAAGAGATTCAACAAATGCAGCATAGAAATGTAACAGATAATAAAAATGAAACTATACTTCAAAAATAAAACCATTTTGGGATGGGTTTTTCAAATCTGACAGATGATGGATGCAGGGTGAACACAATTATAATTTATCTTTAGAAAATATATACATGATTTTAATGATCTAATGAATGAAAATCTGTATATAAATACAAATGTAAACCAGAAATTTAGTGTAAAGCAAATTTTCATTAAGATTTTTCAAAACACAAATTTCTCTATTGGCAATTGAGAGTTCTGACGGTGGGAATTATCATGTCTGTGAACTTGTTCAAGTAAAGGTGATGGGAAAATCTGTCACCTGTCAAACTTGCCACTCGTTCATTATCTTTCACGTTTAATGCCTGTTAATCAATAACATCACATGAATTATAATCCTATCATCAGTATGCTGAATTCAAGGTAAACTCAGGGTGCTTCTGCTAAACAAATAAATGCTGTTCGGTATCTGTTAATTAAAAGGGATCTTAAAAATCTTGAATTGAAAAAATGTATAAATTATGTAGGCGTTTGTACGATATGCACACTGACCTTTTAATCTTGACTTCTGCACTTCACATTAAACTAAAATAAAACGACAGGCAATTTATCTCAAATGCACTTCAATTTTAAACGAAAAATCTATATATGTTTTTTCAAGCAGTGACTAGAGCTATTACTGAAGGTAACTGATAACCCTGCATAAAACTTTGACACAGAAAAATGGCTTAAGGAAGGACGGAATGAGTAGTGACGAGATGTGACGTTACGAGACAAGTTAGTTTGAGTCTGACTATGAAAATCATACTTAACCCTTTCCCTCATATAGACTCATTTTGACCCTTTCCCTCATATAGACTCATTTTAACCCTTTCCCTCATACAGACTCATTTTGACGCACCCAATAGGTACCACCACATAAAGCCTGATCTGCAGAAAACCACAGTTAAACCTTACCAAATTTAATTATAAAGTCCTCATTTCCAGACCACAGGGAGCAGCGAACAGCATAAAACCTGATCAGCCTGCGAGTAACTCGCAGGCTGATCTGGTTTTATGTTGTTCGCATAGGTCTTTTCATGGTTTCCTCTATGAGGGAAAGGGTTTTATTTTTATTTCGAGAATACAGAGCCAGGAGGTAAGATAATAACTGTAGTTCTTATATCTATATTAATCACACACATTTGTTTTATGTCACAGAATAAAACGTTTTCAGACAGTGTTCATATCTGGACCACAGATGGAACTATGAATCACAAAGTATAAGGACAAAAATCATGCCTAATTTTACCTTACGACCAGAACCTGATCAGCCTTCACCTCATAAATATTCATGTACAAATTTATGACTTGATAAATCTTCATTTAATAAACCTGAAATGATACATGAAATAATGGATTGCAGATTGTTTGATTTTTATTGGGTTGAACTTCCCACTGACAATATTTCGTTCATTTTGAAACTACGTCTACTTGAGACAGACACAGATATAGTGCTGCCACGTGCCACCACACTGCAGATATACATGTAGTGCTGCCACATTGCAGGATGTGGCATAAATCAAATTAATATTTATTATATTTAAGTTTTACTGGGACTTCAGGAATTACATGTATACAAATTATATTATTTCTTTCCTATAGTTAGTGTATTGGAGCTGTCGAGATTGTTTCCACACTGGTGCAAAAGAAATGCTTAAATTCAATTTTGAAACAGACTGCCTATAACACAGCTACTAGCACAAGTTCAACTTTACCTTCAAAGACTTCCATTTTCCTCAGATCCAGCTTGCCTGGGAGGTCCATAGGCCACTTCACAGCATCCTCAAGGTTCACGTTGGGTTTATACACCATCGGGGCCACTGGATTCACAGGCGGAGTCGGGGGTGGGGAGTGGCGCTCTTCCATTGACTGCACCATCCTGGGCTGTATCCGTGGGCTTCTTGACACACGGTGGGGAGTCGTGGTGACCTTTCGGGCATCAAGGTCAGTCTCCAAGTCCCCTGGGTCCTGCTTGCTCTGTTGGTGGCTTCCATTTTTTGTGACTGGAAGAAAATTACGTAAAAAGTGAAAGCACCACATATCTAAGGTCAAGTAACCCTTGCACATTTTCTGACCATGTCTGGAAACAGCTTTGTAGTATCCTCTGTAACGTGGCAAGAAAAATCACTGAAGATTACGTTAATTATTGTTTTTCATCCAATAAGGTAAGAGATCAATAGTAAGAACAATATTTCCTGAGATGTTTGTCTCACTGAATCGATGATTTCTTTAAAAAAAATCAGTTTTTTTATTCACAATCCATTCCTTCATTTCAAAAATATCATAAAGTCTGGCATCAAAGTCAGCATAGAACAAATAGAAACATGGTGCAGGCAAGTTGCAAATCTGCTTATTGATGCAGGTTGTAGCAAGAATTTCACACACCCTCCTCTGAGCTATAATTGGCGGCAAACCAAAATAGACAGTCTCATTTCGATAGTGATTTCAGCAGACATTCATTACAAGTATTATCTAATCAAGAATGTCTCACATCTGCCCCAGGATTATTCCATCATTATTATAGTCTGTCTAATTATTGCACTTTCATTTTACTTAAGTACATTGTATTTAATATATATTGTGCTTTTCTTATATCGTCATGCAAAAATGTGTGAAACACTAAACTTCATTACAGCAATTTTCAACACAAATCTAAGACAATAAAATCAACAGAGTTCTCCAAGGTGTTTGATTATAAACCAAGATAATTTTTCAAGGTAATTTTTTTTTCTTCAAAATTATGCACATTTTTTTAGCTATAACTTGTACAGTAAGCTATTCAGATGTAGTCCAATAACACATAACCAAAACAGGTATTTCACCACATCACCACAAAATGTACATGCAAAATTTAAAACACAATTCCATAAATTAACATCTTAACACAAGCCATCCTGTCCAGTCAGTTTTATTACCACTTTCAATCCTTATTATTTTAAGATATCCCTGACAATAAATATTTTCTAAATGTATAAAAAAAGTCAACACATGTTACCCAGACAGATGTGTGTGCTTGTTAGCAGCGCTATATTATAACTGTGACAATATTAGGCTAACAAGCTGAAACATTTAATATACATTCACTTGAAGGCATACCAATTCATTATTTTGTAAGGACTGAGAAAATGCTAGATTAGATGCAAATGGAACATTTGCTGCAACATTCCCATCAATTGTCATTTAATTGTATTATTTTAATTAGTAGAGTGAAGATTTTTCTTCTCATGAGATACCTATCTAAAAGTAGAGTGAAGATTTTTCTTCTCATGAAATACCTATCTAAAAGTAGAGTGAAGATTTTTCTTCTCATGAGATACCTATCTAAAAGTAGAGTGAAGATTTTTCTTCCAATGAAATACCTATCTAAAAGTAGAGTGAAGATTTTCTTCTAATGAAATACCTATCTAAAAGTAGAGTGAAGATTTTTCTTCCAATGAAATACCTATCTAAAAGTAGAGTGAAGATTTTTCTTCTCATGAAATACCTATCTAAAAGTAGAGTGAAGATTTTTCTTCTCATGAGATACCTATCTAAAAGTAGAGTGAAGATTTTTCTTCTCATGAGATACCTATCTAAAAGTAGAGTGAAGATTTTTCTTCTCATGAGATACCTATCTAAAAGTAGAGTGAAGATTTTTCTTCCAATGAAATACCTATCTAAAAGTAGAGTGAAGATTTTTCTTCTCATGAAATACCTATCTAAAAGTAGAGTGAAGATTTTTCTTCTCATGAGATACCTATCTAAAAGTAGAGTGAAGATTTTTCTTCTCATGAGATACCTATCTAAAAGTAGAATGAAGATTTTTCTTCTCATGAAATACCTATCTAAAAGTAGAATGAAGATTTTTCTTCTCATGAAATACCAATCTAAAAGTAGAGTGAAGATTTTTCTTCTCATGAAATACCTATCTAAAAGTAGAGTGAAGATTTTTCTTCTCATGAAATACCTATCTAAAAGTAGTGAAGATTTTCCTTCTCATGAAATACCTATCTAAAAGTAGAGTGAAGATTTTTCTTCTCATGAAATACCTATCTAAAAGTAGAGTGAAGATTTTCCTTCTCATGAAATACCTATCTAAAAGTAGAGTGAAGATTTTCCTTCTCATGAAATACCTATCTAAAAGTAGAGTGAAGATTTTTCTTCTCATGAAATACCTATCTAAAAGTAGAGTGAAGATTTTTCTTCTCATGAAATACCTATCTAAAAGTAGAGTGAAGATTTTTCTTCTCATGAAATACCTATCTAAAAGTAGAGTGAAGATTTTCCTTCTCATGAAATACCTATCTAAAAGTAGAGTGAAGATTTTTCTTCTCATGAAATACCTATCTAAAAGTAGAGTGAAGAGTTTTCTTCTCATGAAATCCTATCTAAAGATAGCAAATAAAGGGCGCAGGATGGAGGAATAATATATAAAATTTACATGTTTAATTTAAAATTTAATGTCCAGTAAACCATTAATAGCTTTCCATAGAAAACACCTCTTATTTCAATGTTGCTTTACTTCCTTTAACCAATTACTGGACTTTGATTTCTGAGTTTGCAACATGTGTTAGCAATATATGTTTCATATACAACAGACACAGCAGGGTTTTCATTAATATATATAACAATAGTTGTTGTTTTTTTTAATAACAACCGATTTGAGTGTGGGTCAAGGGGGAATTGTAGACATTCAAAACTCAAAATATATTGCCGAAAAACAACTGATTTTCATTCAATTTTTAACTGATGATTTTGATCTGCAATATCTGCAATGATGAACAATCTGGCATAAAATACTGCATGTTCTATTATTATAACCATCTACTTAGGCCTTTTTTTGACTGAAAGTTGCTCAATTATTACTGTATAATCATTAGTTGTGTGTGTGGTGGTGGGGGGGGGGGATTTAATGGAAGACTATAATTATCCACAAATATTAATCCCCCCAAAAACTGTACATTTATTCTACCTTGCTATTTCTAGATCATGAAGCCAACAAAATTGACTTTAATTGACTTTATAAGGGTTGCAAATTTTCAACAATCCATAAAAAAAGAACCAGAACTTTCACTTAAGGTGACTCAACACCCCTGCATCCCACCGCGTCTTCATGTATGATGTAAAGCGAGAGTAGGACTTTACCCGATCAGTGAGATTCCTGCATAGTCCCCATCTCAGTAAAGAGGGGCGTTTAACCCTTTCCCTCATATAGACTCATTTTGACGCACTCAATGGTACCACATAAAGCCTGATCTGCAGAAAACCACAGTTAAACCTTACCAAATTTAATTACAAAATCCTCATTTCCAGACCACTGAGGAGCAGCGAACAGCATAAAACCTGATCAGCCTGCGAGGTACTCGCAGGCTGATCTGGTTTTATGCTGTTCGCATAGGTCTTTTCATGGTGTCCTCTATGAGGGAAAGGGTTAATGATCATTTCAAGTTTATTTATATATACTGCTATAGTTACTAAACCTATGATTATTTTTAAATAAGACGCCATTTCAGTTGAACACCTAACTTCTGTGCAACACTTTATATTTAATTATTTTAGATGGAATTTTAACTGATAGTTTTGCACTTTTTTCAAAATTACATTATTCATTTATTTAAACACAAAATTACTCTTACAGAAGAAGTTCCCTCATTAGATAACAAAAGCTGTCAGGGAGACAGCAGCTCGACTATTCTCAGTGCTTTAGAGTAAAAAAGAAAAAGCCATGTTGAATCATTCAAGGGCCATGATCTGTAAAATAATAATAGTGTCTCTCTTTTTACTCATATTTATGTTGCTGAACAAGTATACAAAGTATCAAAGCAATAACATGACTTTGAAATATTTATGGGTGTATTTTTATATGGAATGCTGCAGCTGAACTTAGTCTGGGTGAACTATGAAGAGATCTCCCTGCAAGTTTTCTCCCTTAGTAAATGCATTGGTGTGAACGGCTAATCTTGATAGTTATTAGGGCTGACACCATGATTATCAGGCTAATTTATATGGTTATCATATTTTACACTCCTTTAAGAACTCCAAATTTTCAGTCATAATTCACTACTGCAGGAGGATGACATGTTTTGATAACAAGTGTCAGTTTCAAATTTAAGTCATGACACCAGCACTTATATTTAACTTACTGATTACTAATAAAATTCACCCAGTTACACAATAATGACCCCTAAGACATGTGTGAAGTTTTAAGTGAATACTTTTGGTGGTTGTGGAGATTAAATGTGCACGCGCACGCTTAACCAGGAATTTTTTAAGTCCACAAAGGGGAATAATTTAGTAAAAATCCATGCTAGAGTTATGGATTTTGGACAATAGCCTATAATTATGACCCCAAATACATTTGTAAAGTTTCAAGTGAATACCTTTGGTGGAGGAGAAGATTGAATTAGCATGCATAATCTTAACCAGGAATTTTTAAGTTCACAAAGGGGAATAATTCAGTAAAAATCCATGCTAGAGTTGTGGGTCTTAAACAATGGCCTACATTTATGAACCTGAAGACATTTGTGAAGGTTCAAGGGAATACCTTTGATGGTTGTGGAGATTGAATTTGTATGCAAAATCTTAACAAGGAATTTCTAAGTTCACAAAGGGGAATGATTCAGTAAAAATCTATGCTAGAGTTATGGGTCTTGGTAAGTCTTGTACAATTATGACCCTGAAGACATATGAAGTTTAAGTGAATACCTTTGGTGGTTGTGGAGAATGAATTTGCGTGCATTATCTTAAACGGGAATTTCTAAGTTCACAAAAGGGAATAATTCAGAAAAAATCCATGCTAGAGTTATGGATCTTGGACAATGGCCTTCAATTATGACACCCAATACATTTGTAAAGTTTCAAGTGAATATATTTGGTGGTTATGGAGATTGAAGTTGAACGTAAAATCTTAACCAGGAATTTCTAAGTTCATAAAGGGGAATAATTTAGTAAAAATCCATGCTAGAGTTATGGGACTTGGTCAGTGAGCTACAATTATGACCCTGAAGACATGTGTAAAGTTTCAAGTGAATACCTTAAGTGGTTGTGGATATATAAGAAGACAGAAAAACCCTAATCTTGAGTGTTACGCTGACGCTGATGCCAACGTCAGAGGGACTAGGATAGCTCTCACTATCCTTCTAATAGTCAAGTTAAAAATCTACATCTAAAAAAACTACCTTAATTCAACAAGCATAACCACCTATTTTTATGCTTGAGTGAAATAGAACACCCCCACCCCCTTCAAATAATGGAATAATAAATAATTGTACTACCATAATTTAACCCTTACAATGCTGTTGGTGCTTATGTCTGTCTTTACGACCTTTGCAGACAAGTATCAGCCTGCACATCCTTTCAGTATAATCATGGTCTGCACTGTTCGTTATGCAGGTAATAAATTTTTAGCAAGCACCTACATAAACAAATGATACAGTCCAAAATGAAGAAAGGACAAGTCCAATAAAGAAATATAGCATGGTAAGGGTTCAAATCCACTAGTACATGCATACTGTATGTCTTAAGGGCTATTTATAGGTCATTTTGAACTTCACAAGATCCATTTCTACACACTCCTGTTTAAGCCAAACATTTATTGCATACCTAGCATTCAGTTATACAGTTATGGATTTAAATCTGAGTCCAAATAATACCTGCTGTATGTAACCTTGTACTATCTGTGAAAACTAGAATGTTTTATATGATTGTGTTGTCACTTCTATTAAGTTACAGCACTAAATATTGGAATGTGAACCCTCTTTGATAGGTTTTTATGGTATATGTTTGGATTACATTTGGCCAGGAGTTAAATTTCCAAATTGTATATCATGAAAGTATTTTTTGCACATATGTTTGAATAGCTAACCGTATGGTACATAAAGGCAATCTCAATTATTCACTGCAGAAATAAAATTAAGACCACCTAAGTATAATTTAGGCACATTCTGATATTTAACTTGATAATCAGACTATCCCGAATATTCAGACAAGCTGACCATGGTCCAAATGGTTGTAAACTCAACTAATAAATCGTGTTGTGGTCCAATGGTGGTGTTCGGAGACTCGATCCATAGGTTGTAAGTTTGATTACCCCACTGAGGAGGAGAAATTTTTCAAGACCTTAGGTGTTACATATTGGTACAGCCAGGGATTGTGTATTTATAAGTTGTAAAAATTGTTTCACAATCATCATGAAACATGAGTTACTTGGGTAAATACGATAAATAAACTTAATTGCGATAACGTTTAACATCAGAACACATATTTTCACACTTTATGAACGATTACAGATTTCAATCTGACTGGATGAAAATATTTTTGAAGAGGTTTTTCAACTCCTGGGTTGTTATAATATGTTGATTGTTGTCTGCAAGATGATTTCCATGAAATAAGAAGTCTTATAAATGCAGTTACTAGTTTATCAATGTTTATGGAAGACAAACCTTGCTGGAGGATCTCACTCCCCCTGCAATTGCAAACAAGGTGTCCTAAATAGAACCAGCGTTACCACTTAAGGTGGTGAATACCCCCACTTCATTGCCTTGATTTAACAATATGATCTTTAGGACAAGAATATACATATGATTTCTATAAAGCCCCTAATTAATTACACCAAGCAAAGATTTATTATATATATATATGTGTGCACATATAAGAAATATTTTCTTTTTGGTTTCAATACATTTGCACTATATTTAAGTCTTTAAAAAAAATATACACCAAAACTTCAAATTGTACAAGAATTATGCTCAGGCCTCTGCAGTCATGGAAAAAAAAAGTCCCATAAATGTTCATATGCCCACATGATTTTTATATATTTAGCCCCCAGTCAACAATTTGAAGCTGTGATATAAATACAGTTGAACCTATATTAAGCGGTCAACTGTATTTAGCAGTCAGTTTAAATTTTACCAACATTAGCATTTGCAATTATGTATACCCTTCATTCAGCGGTCACCCTCTTTAAAGTGGTCACTTTCTCTTCATGCCTTGACTGACCGCTTATGACAGGTTTGACTGTACATGTGCACAAATAAGAAATAGAATATGTTTTTTTTTTTGTTTTTTTTTTTTTTTGGGGGGGGAGGGGGTTCAAAATATTTGCACTGTATAAATCAAACAAATTTAAATTATAAAGAAATTACGCTGAGGCCCATCTTAGTAATAGAAGGAAAGAGTCACATTAATTTTTACAGTGTTGTTAAAAATGCAACATTTGTGACTGATAAAGACAAAAACACAGCTATGTAAAAAGAGGAGCACCCTGTCAAATATACTTTGAATTACACATGAAGTTATAAAGCAACTGTGGACTTCAACTACAAGACTGCATCCAACTTTTCTTACATTCTATATTAAGAAGTAAAGCTACACTTCCATCATGTGTAAAAATGAACCTAATGGGTATATGTTTCAATCAAGTGAGAAGTCATGAATGCCTTATTACATTAAGATGAACATGTTAACACACCAGGTGAAGTAATCTGAGATTTGTAAACATCATATCCATTTCATCATTCCCCATGGATAAAATTTGCATAATTGTTAGAAATAAACGCATGCATCACATGCAGGATTTTAATTTCAGGCATGATTAAGAGAGTTTAACACATGATTTTTCTCAACCTTTTAACATGGTAATTTATTTTCTCAGATATCTGTTCAACTTTGAAGGGTACAGTCATGGACTCCAAATACTTTCAAAAATGATTATATTTGATACTTATTCATCACTAAAAAGGAGAAGTCTGTGACTTATCCCTTTACCTCATGAATATTCATGCACATTTATGACTTGATGAATATCAATTTACTGAACTTAAAATGGTAAACAAATCATGAATTTTCCTCTGCCACGAAAAATGTGTAGAAACTAAGCTATAATAGTGTATGAGCAAACAGGAGACAGTGATCAGACGGTTCCTACAGGAGCTGTCTGATCTGGGTTTGCTCTGTTTGACAAAGCATCAAAATGAGTTGTATATGAAATAAAGGGATAGTCTTAACATACATTGGCATTATCAAACTTATAAAACAACCATTTAATGCCAGTGGGTACGCAACATCTACTTCTGCCTGATCATTGTGTCACATATTAAATTTAAATAAACTTTTTAGACTTGCTCGTTTTCACAATGTCAAACAATAGGGGGAAATTTCTTTAATTTAAACTATCTCCTGTGGCCAAGTGGTAAGAGCATTTGCCTCAAGAGCAGGTTTTGGGTTTGATCCCCAACATACCAAAGACCTTAAAGATGCATGGTACTTTCAGCTACCCTCCCTGACACTCAGCATACAAGACAGTTCAAGGACTGGTTGGTTGGGCAGGGTTTAATATATACATTTTCATTTTGGGGACACTCGAATATTTGATATAGGGGTCATTTGAAATTTTAGGGGGACATGCTTGCAGCAAGCCCCATAGAACAGTCTTTATTCTCTTAGTCAATGGACTATCAGGCTCAGCAACAGTAACTTCGCTTGATGACAAATCTTGGTAATTAGATGGACCAGGACGATCGGCATTGTCCGTTTCCGAGTTCTCTTTTGAAAAGAAAAACTTAAGATTCCGCTGCGTCATTGTTGCAGCATTTGCGATGATCCGAATGACGTTGCTATGCAACAACTCTCCATCATTGGTTGGGACTAAGTTGTACAGAACGTATCTGAACATCAGACTAATTTATAAAGGGAGAATTTTTCTGTGATAAAATTTATCCAAATATATAAAAGGGCGATATATGGTGAGAAAAAATCAAAGTAAGTCTAGTCTTCATAAATAAAAACATGCTTCCATGCACGTAAATAGACAGCCTAATATTCTGGACGACAACGACGTGAGGACATTGTTCTATGCAATGCCGGCAGCCCGGGTTCTAATTTAAGAAACGGAGAGTCCCATATCTTGATCTGTTTTTTAGAGCCAAGCAGAAAAATTAAAATGAACATGCATCTGGCACATCACATGTTGTTTCCAGAATAAAGGAAACATATATAGTAGGTTTAAACTGACAGCTATTTGATATCAATGGAATGTGTCTTATATTTAGAACCTGGTTTTGAAAATGCGTCATTGACGGCGCACTAGCATTCAACATGGGGGTCATTTCAGATTATTTTGCGTCAAAACGCACGATTTTGTGCGTCATTGAAAACCCTGGTTGGGTGTGTTAGTATGCCACATGTCTACAGTGTGATGCTGCAGTGTGACAGCACGTGTCAAGTACACATCGTTTCCAAATGACTGACAGACTGTTGGCGGGATGTTAAACTCAACAAACATTTGTTTATACTTTGCAAATAACCCAGTATTTCAATCTCTCTTATACATTACTGTTAAGATTCAATGAACTCCAAATGTCACAATTTTGATGGGGCCAAGAAAATAATATAAGCCTTTATAATATTAATTACATGTAACTAAACTTTAAATGGTATATGAAATCATGAAGTTTTCTTTGCCACATGGCCTGCGTAGAAACTGAGTTACAATATTATATGAGCAAACAGAGGAGACCCTGATCAGACAACTGCTATACAAGCTATATGACCTGGGTCTGCTCTGTTTGACAATGCATCAAAATGAGTCTACATGAAGTCAAGAGATAATTACGTCGGAATATCACAATATTCAACTGAGCTTCAATTTGAATCATCAATTAACAACTGATCTGAGGGACTCCAAAATCCTACTGTTACTTGACTGTAAAATATTGCTACATGCATTTCATTTCCCTTCCTACTAGCATTAATTTTTATGTTTTATCTATACATACATATGATAAATCTATACAAGATTTGGGGAAGTATTGCCCCTTTAAGGTATGATAACTGGTCATGAGAAAATCTCTCCGTTATCATGAAAACATTCCATAAAGTACTGGCCTGGCTTAATACACTGAATATCTGGTATCTTTGGGGAAAATGCTATACCCATATCTCCCAGTTGGAGATGTCCTTCATAATTCAAGGAAGTATATATGCAGCCTTCTGCAGACAGGAGACTTATGAATATTCATGATATTCAAATAAAACTTGAAAGCTCAATATATGTAATTATTTTTTTTCATCTGCCTCCTATCATCAATCCCAAAGTTGGCTGGAAAACTGCTGCAGATGCAATATATTTGAAAGGATACCATTCATCTTGTATCACAGAGTTTACTGCTGTATATGTTTGTTTGTTGTGTTTAACCCTTTCCCTCATATATACTCATTTTGATGCACTAAATAGGTACCACATAAAGCCTGATCTGCAGAAAGCCAAACTCAATCCTTACCAAATTTAATTGTAAAATCCTCATTACCAGACCACTGAGGAGCAGCGAACAGCATAAAATCTGATCAGCCTGCGCTGATCTGGTTTTATGCTGTTCGCATAGGTCTTTTCATGGTATCCTCTATGAGGGTTAATTTCCCATTGATGGTATTTCAGTCATTTGGAGACTATGTCTTTATGACAGATATAGTGCTGCTACACTGCAGCATCATACCGTAAACATGTGGCATGATACCACAACCAGTCACATTATCAAGACACCAAAGACTATCCTGTATGCTGAGGGCCAAGCAGAAAATTTTCAACAACTTTGGTATGTTGTAGTTGGGGATCAAACCAACGACATACTGCTCCTGAGGTGGACACTCTAACCGCTTGGCCACTAGGGAGGGAATCTATACTGCTGTATATATTCTTTGTTATTAGAATTTGTAATGAGATTATTCATAATATTTTTAATTCAATTCCATCACTTTGTCTCTAGATTATATGTATAGGTTTCTCAATACAATCCTGAAAACTGGAGCCCTTTTCAAGGATTCTTTGACACCAAGCTCCCATATATTTGTATAGGATATGATATGCTCAGAAATCCTGGAGTTTATTTCCCAAAATCTGAAGTCTAGGACTCCAATTGGGAGCTTAATGAAAAGCCTGACAGCTGAATACTATAGCTATTACAGTGCATTTATATATTTATGAAAAAATATTTATTATACCACATCCCAAATAACATGAATCACTGATACTAGTCCCTTCTCCAAAGATTATATCATTTAAAATAAAAGCCTTGCAAATTCCACACATATGTGATTTACAGCACAATTTTTCTTTACGAAAGGGTAGTGCCATACCTTATCAAAAACCAAGAAAAAGGGTGCTTCATGCATCAATACTTCTGAATGCTAGTCCTGAGTATTTAACTATTAACAGGCCCAATGGTAATATTCAGAAACTATAAATACTCCACAATCAATATGTCTCTCTTGTCTTGCGCATGGGAGCAAACAACTTGAGAGTCATTTTGGGCCATTGGTATTTAGGCTACAAAAATCAATTACCACTAAGTACCAGAACGGTATGCACCATGAAGAAGACATTTTCATGTGTATAATATGTTCCCCACATCATTCTGTAGTATATGAAATCCAAATGCAATCATCTGTAAATCTTTGTGTAGTAAAACTCATTCCAAACATACATATTAAATTGATGTGTAACAGAATATTGTGTCACCTCACTGCTGTTTCACATTTTGGACATGTGGCATGATACCACACCCAGCCATATTAACCCTTTACCTCATGAATATTCATATATAAATCTATAATTTGCCTGAAATGAATATCAATTTTCCGAAACAATGGATTTTTCTTGATCATGCAGTCTTTGTTACCGTCAGATAACCGTCAAATCTAAACATCACAAGGCAATCAGGACCTGAGCATCTTTCCCACATGTAGACAGTTTTGACACCGTGCAAACAATATTGTAGTTTAGATTCTAAAAATGTGCAACCTGCGTAGCAAAGAAATATACCTAAAATTAATAAACATTAAGTCACAAATTTGACTGACTTGACTATTTGAGTTTACCTTCGCTTTGACAATATTTCAGTCATATAGCTATATCCAGCTAATTACAGGTGGAGGAAGACCCCGAATGTATGGAGGCATCTGGGTAGAACCACCGACCTACCGCAAGCCAGCTGGAAGGCTTCCTCACATGAAAATCCGAATAACCCTGCCTGGATTCGAACCCATGCGGCTTTACCCTCTTGGCCACAGAGGCCCCCCACAAATTTGTACATGAATATTCATCAGGTGAAGAGATATACTGATTTACATAGCTTTTAAATAGACTGTTGTTCACATTTATTTCTACCTTTTTCCCAGGTCCAGTGAATAAATTCCTTTATTTATGAAAGGAGATTCCACATAAATTTAGAATTACCGAAGCATACTCTATAAAGATCACACCAGTGTGAATTTCATTACCTTAATTTATATGCTAAATTTGTGTGCATAACTGTAAATGACTCATGTAATACTGTACATTACAGGTGATACTGAAAAATTACATCTTCAGTACCTTAACCCTTTCCCTCATATAGACTCATTTTGACGCACTCAATAGGTACCACATAAAGCCTGATCTGCAGAAAGCCAAACTCAAACCTTACCAAATTTAATTGTAAAATCCTCATTACCAGACCACTGAGGAGCAGCGAACAGCATAAAACCTGATCAGCTTGCGAGTTACTCGCAGGCTGATCTGGTTTTATGCTGTTCGCATATATCCTCTATGAGGGAAAGGGTTAATTTATATTACAAATCTACAAATCTATGAGTTGTTATATGAGTAAGACCGGAGGGTTTTTATCTCTTTACCTCATATGATGTGTTTTGACATGGAAAACAGAGCAGACCCAGATCAGACAGCTCCTTTCAGGGACCATGCTGGGTCTCCTCATTTGCTCATACAATATCAGACCCTCTTTACAGTCTTCAAAGCAAAGACTGTTTCATTGTTTTATATACCTTTTAAGTTTCAACAAAATTAATATTCATAATCTTGATAGATAAATATTTTATTACATTCTGTTCAGTTTAAGAATAAGATGAGAAGGCCAAATTGGTAGATTCATACATTCATGAACAAGGTCAAATTTGGAATCACACTACTACAATGCCACAATATTGTTAGTTTTTAAATTGTTAAATATTGCTAAAATTGTTTGTTTGTTGGGTTTAACATCCCACAGACATTATTTCAGTCATTTGGAGATAACCACACACAACCACTGGGACTAGTTTGCGAGGATATGGCAAAGGATAAAATATATAGTAAACTGTGTACATGTACCCAAAATATAATCTTTTAGCATGATCTGATCGTAGATTTTACCAAAGCACATTAGCACAATTCTAACAGTGAAATCTACAACTCGGACAAAAGCAATCTTGACACTGATCAAAAGGTGGGTAATAATTTTGTTAAAAATGAAGGTAGACAAGTCTCCGTGGGTTGTCACTAGTCTGACTAATAATACTCAGGGCAAACACTGACCTAACGGCTGGCTTTACAATGAAAGGTCTCATCAATGATAACAAATATCTAGCTATTGGAAACAACTCCTTTCAAGTCAGGAAATTCAATCTAGTTCTGATAAATATTGACTCATTTTAAAGCTATCTACTTATGTACATGTATTTCTACATTTCCATTTATTTCATCCATTAAATGTTTATAAAAATTGAAGTACATATGATTTTTATTGACATATTGTACTTAGCAGTCAAATACAAAGTTTGATAAACCTCATGAATATTCTTTTGCAAGTCTATGACTTGATGAATATTAAGTTAGTGAACTTTAAACAGTATATGAAACCTTGGATTTTTATTTGCCGTGCAGACTGTGTAGAATCTGAGTTACAATATAGTATGAGCAAACATTGGAGATCCTAGAAGGAGATGTCTTGTCTAAAACTGCTCTGTTTACCAACTTTGGTGTCAAAATGCATCTATATAAGGTAAAGGGTTAAATTGAGAAACAGCAAATAATCTTATCCAGAGATTAATTTTCTTTCAAATCTCAATATATTCATGTTGTTAATAGCACATCTGTCCTAAATGTAAACATTAGCGCATCACAAGTAGGAGTATTATACGCAAAAGGATGAGCCACTCCTGAAAGAAGTTTCAGTGGTCAGGATGTGTATAGGCCTATAAGGACTATAACTCCTGAAGAAATAATGCAATCTGAGTTATTTCACCTTAATACACATGCAACTGCATATCAATATCAATATTCCAAGCAAGCACAAAAAAATCTGCTGAATAATAAAGGAGGCACAAGTGTTAGCTTGGGAAAATACACAAAGAGCAATAACTCAAGAAAAAATAATGAAATCCAAGTTATCTCACTTTTATGTACAACTGCATATCAAGAAATTCAACTGAATAATTAAAGGAGATTTATCTGCAGAAGTAAATGCTATTAAAATACTAAGAAAAACTGATGTTGTAGTATATACATTTATTTATTTATTTTTTTTTTGTTGATGTTTTGGAAAAGATGACCCATATCTTCAAACTGTTAGAAATAGCAACGAAATTTCTGGAATGAAAAAATAATCTTAATACCTGGTGTTCCAGTATAGCCATCCTTGTAGTCAACATCAGGTTTACTGGTATCTTTGAAGATGGAGCTCAGCTTCTGTTGATCTCTGTCTCTCATTGCCTGGTCAAGGTCAGTGACTGCTAGGCTTCGTTTAAGAGCTGGAGATGATCGCATAAAATCTGCATCTTGAAGATTATTCTCAAAAGACTTGCTATTTCTCATGGATGGTGCATCTGTGCATGGGGTGTTAGGTTCAGAGAGAATGTTCTTCTGAATGACAGGAGGCTCTAAACTAGACCCTGCATATAAAGACTGGGTCATCTGTAGGTTATCCGGGGTTTCTGGAGAACTTTGACCAAGGTTTTCTGAATCAAACACTAAATTAGCTTCATTTTCCTTTTCAAGCTCTTCTATTGCTTTTGCCTTTTTAACACTTTCTTGAACTGTAGGATGACCCTGAACACAAGTTTCATTATTTAATACTTCAGTTTTTTCAACACCCTGATTTTCAGACCCTTGTAATGGCACATTAGATAATGGAGCATGATTCCTAGTTCTGGGGCTTCTCAATAGAGCTACCCTGTTTTCTCCAATTGTACTTACCAAATTCTTAGCATGATCTTCCTTTGGAAGATTTTTCTCTTTATTTGTTTCATTCACACTGCTTAATGCATTATCTCTATTCTGATTTTCATTCTCTTTCACACTGCTAATATCATTTTTATTTGTCCCATTCACATTAGGTAAAGCCTCAGTGTCTTTTTCTTCTATAGAGTTTCTGTTTCTTGTGCGGAGGTTTCTAGCAGATATAAGAGTTGCCGTTCTTTCTCCAGCATTTGACCTAGACCTCATTGGAATAGATCTTCCCTCTGTTCTCCATCTTGCCCTACTTTTTGCCATTGGATCATCTCCTGTGTCCCCCTGCTGTGCATCACCCTTTTCAGATTTTTCAGTCCAAGCATACACCCTGCTTGGCTCTGTCAGCTTTTTTGAAGCTGTGTCATCATTAGATTCATTAGACTGATCTTCATTTCTGCTAAAAGTAGGCCTTTTTGTTAGCAAGTCTTTTAATCTGAAACTGTTTGCCCTGAGTTTGTTTCTTATTGCGACTTTTTCTGCTTGTTGGTCTTCATTTTGGCTAGAACCACTAGGAATGCCTGGTTGTTCCTCTGCTAGTGGACTCTTGGGGCTAACTGCATCACTATTATCCTCTGATGTGCTCCCTGAGGTTCTTTTGTGGATCAATAGATAGGTTTGTTTTGACCCTGTGACAAGAGGGCTCTGTGATCTCCTTGATAATATTGAACTTGTCAAACTTGAACCTTGTAACCTGGCTGGCAAGGAAGCCCCTAATTCAGTGACTGGTTCATCTTTATCATTGCCATTTGTAACACTAGCACTGGCACTTTCAGCATGACTAATGGTGGAAGACAAGTCTTGGTTTGATTTGGATGTGGTAGAAATGGACCCATCAGCATTGGATGAATCTGAAAGGTGCCTGGATATTCTGGCTGCTGAGGCTGCCAGGGCTGGACTCTGTGCCCGCTGTAGGATCCTATGCATTGGGCTCCCAGGTCTTTGTAGGGCTGCCAGTCTGCTGCCTGGGGCAGGAGATGGGTTTGATAAACTTCCTTGTGATAATGAAGTAACATTCTGGGATGATGAAGGTGATGCTGACGATGAAAGCTTGGAGTCTGACTGGGTTATGGATGTCTTTGCAGATCCGTATGGATTCAATGGCCTTGACAGTCTGATGATTCTACTTGGAGGTTTAGGTGCTTCAGATCCCTCACCCTCTTGTCCCACTGCAGGGGACTGACTACCCTCTGAACTCTTGAGATCATTAGATTTAATATTGGATTGTTTCGTTTCAGCAGTCGAGGTCTCTGATGATTTGTCCGAGGCTTCTCCATTTTCTGGTGGCTTTTCTTCAGCCTCATTTTGCAGTGATTTCGGTTTATCTGCTACATCAAAAGCAGCCAACTCATTCATAACATTGTGACAAAATGTCTCATTTTCTGTATCTGAGTCACCCATGATTCGGCCTGTTCACTATCATTGACCAGGCACTCTTGAAGGTAATTGCCTTTGTTGTACATTACATTAGGGGGATGTATGAATACTATCTCCTGATCAATACTCCACCATGTGTATCTCTTACCCTATCGAAACAAACTACAACTATCTACCTTAAAGCATGTTTGTATAAGTTATTCGGGATCAATTTTGTCCTGTCAATTTCTGACCCCCTTTCGCAAGCTGTATTTAAACAACTATCCTTTTCACCAATTACTCTCGACACAAGAAAAACTGTGCCGTTTAATTAAACAGGCTTTCAGGTTTCTTTCCTTACAAATCTTAGGTGATATATCCCTTTAACTAATCCCCTACCATGAAAAGGCTTTAAATCCCAGATTGTTGTACTTCAGATTTCAATATATAAAACTGATTGTAACTGCCACGGCTCACAAAGCCAAGTCGACTTTTCCTAAGTATGTAGCATTTCTTTACATACCCTCCATTTATCCCTGACTTTTATTCAGGGCTATCTGACCTCTACACAACTTGTGTCAAAGACATTTCCTTGCTTATGAGTTATGACACAAATTACAATAATCAATTCGTCACAGTCTTTTCCACATAATCGACCATCTTCAATACCAACGCAGGGTTTATCAATCTGAAACAAGGTAGATCTGTAAATCCTTTATTTTTTCCCTACAATTTTATCAATTTTCCAACCCACTGAGCACTCACAAACACACTAAGTATCACATTAATCCATTTGAATCTCTCACATTAGTCACAATCTGAAGTCGTAAAACATAATCCAATTATAAACACAACGGTAGAAAAAAGGCAGTTATGCTTCTCCTTGTCCTTCTCCCATAAAATCCCAGCATGCACCCTGGAGGCCGAAGTTCACGTTAACTCAAGACGTGCACCATGATTAAAGGGCCAGATGTTCTGGATGCACATTTCTGGAAAGAAAAAAATAGTAGATGAATTAACATGTTATTGTTGTGGTTTTGTTAAATCTGAATCATATAGCATCTACGCAATGAAGCAATAAATAAGAAGTAATAAACCTTCAAATGAATAGTCATTAATCTGGTAACACAAACTGCCTTTTAGTGCCACTGAATCCAAGGTTAATCCTGGCCATATACCCAAATGGGCACAGAGATCACCAAATAAAGCACTAATGTTTTCTGCAAGATCCTGGCATAACAATTAACCACATTATCATGAATTCCATATGCAGTCACAGAAAGTCCTTTGCGACTTATTAAAATATCTATGCAAATTTTTAATTTCTTAAGATATTGTAAAAATTCATTTAAATGTAACATGAACAGAATTACACAACATAACATAATACTTTCACTTAGGTGTTATTTTTTACATCATGAAGCTGCTTTATTGCCTATAGTCAAAATGATTACAAACAGTAAATGCAAACAATTTCATGGCCCATTAACCTGTTTTCATGTAGTTAATATTATTCACAAGTTCTTGCATTTCCTCTCATTTTATTTTATAATACAGAATGTTTTCCAATTCATCATTTTGTAAAGGATAGTGTGTAAATGACAGATGTTGAGAGATTATCATGGTCCAGAGGTTGGGAAAATGACTGCGGATTTGATGGTTGTGGGTTTAAACCTTGTTGAGGCCCAAGGATCATTGATGATCTTCCAAGGTGCAAGTACTAGTACAATCTCAGAGTCTAAAGAGGGGGATGAATATAAGGACAAAGTTGAAATAAGTAAGTTTAAACTAAGTCTGTCTTAAACATTGATAATAAGTATCTCAAATATTTTTTCAGGACTAAGATTTGTGGAAATTAACATTTCCAACTCTTGTAATATTTAAAAATGAAAGTCTTAACAGAGACAAAAAAATAATAAAAGAGGCCATTAAAGTCCTTCAATGCAATAAGACTGAAACAATCATTCCCTGTTATCAGGCTTTAACTCAAAATCAAAATCAGGCCCCTATCTAATATTTTAAATCAGGCCCCTATCTAATATTCTAAACTGATTTATTTTACAACGATTGGTAAACAAGTATGTACAACTTAACCTAATCCCTCTTAACAGTTCCTGATATGAACCAGTATTTTACATTTGTGAAGGCCATGAAGAAAAATTCTTGCCCCCAGCGGGGTTTGAACCAATAACCTTCAGATCCTCAGACATGTTAGTTATCACTGGACAACAGTCCCCTTAATCAAATTCAATACATGTATATATGACTTGAAAATAATTCTTATCTGTTGTTTACAATCTCTGAAAATCTGTCATATTAATAATATAATTATGTTACACTTGAAAATATCAGCTCTCATAAAAACACAAAATTATGAACAGAAACAGAAAAAAAATTCCCACTGAATATATCCATCTATGCAATAGATATTATTTCTACATAATTACTCCCTCCTACCAGAATATAATGGGTGAGTGACTTTGTGCTGGATGAATTTTAGTGGCTAATTGTCAAACATCAATCATTTCAACAGTCTGAAACAATTTTCCCACATTATAGATGAACAGTTTGCAAACAGTAATGAATAATGCTGTTTAAGTGGTTGAAACCATATACACATAAATGAACATCGTTATGATTACTTAATACCACATACAACAGGGATGCAAATTAATGGCCGCCCACTCGCCTGGGGCGACCACTTTTCGATGTGGGCGAGTGTTTTTCTAAGGTTGGTAGTCCATTTTGGCGACTAGCATTTAAACTGTGACCAGGGTTTTTATTTTTTCCTTCTACAACAGCCGCCATTAAACGGCAGTTTCCCAGCAGCTTCCACTTGGTAAAAAAGCGATATTTCTCCCCTCCGAGAAATAAAAATTCCCCTAAGAATACGATTTCCCCACCCATTAACTTTTAAGAAAACAAAAGGGAAAGTAAATAACGCATATTGCTCTATGCTGTTTAGCACTTGCTGTGGGCAGTAAAAAACAACCAATGAAAAGGTGCAAGTTATCCAATCAAAACGCTTTCTAAAGCTTCCTAATTATGCAATGATGTGGAATACTTGGATAGTATCGTTCATAATGTCAGTTAACATCTTTCACCCTCTCTACCGGCTATTATTTAAGATGCACAATCATCAAAATGACGGCCATTTGCGATAAACATCAACAAGGCCACTGTATTTTTAAATCAGTTTGATTGATTGATCAGTTTGCCTTACGAGTTTAGGAGCAAAATTTTACAGGTAACTATATGAAAGCAATATATAAACAATGGGATCGATTTAATGCCTTTATGCAAATTGAACAATTGAAATTTCCTCCGATGATAACTGCACTGCAGGTGTTTGTTTTGTTTTTTCCTTGTATGCATTTTTGAAAATTCCCCTTCTGAAGGGCAGTGGGAGGCTTCCCAAAGGATGGAATAAAAAGCCTGAGTGGCTCTGTGCTTTGTTTGTTGCCAAACTGTTTCTGTGCCTGAGAGTAACACATGATTAAATGTTATTTTCATGTTGTTTTTTGTGTGTGTTTTTTTCATTATCACATGGTGGGCCACTAAATAATTTGGTGGGCCCCTGAATCCACTCGGGCAACCAGACCAAAAAAGTTAATTTCCATCCCTGTACAATATCTGGATGAACAAGAATTATCATTGAAAATGATGAATTCCCCCAGATACCAATGTCACAGTTTCTGTTACTATGTGGACAGTCTTGAGAAATATAACAAAGGGTCATAACTCATTCAAAATCAAGCCAATCATAATGTGTCAATAATCTGTGCAACTAGGCTTGGTACTTATCACTATAACCAGTCTTTTTAAATTTCATCAAAATCTGACCAGAAATAGCCGAGAAATAGGGCAGACAAATCTTGTCTACAGAAAGACATACAGACCGACAGTCCAACCGAAGGGTATAATAATAACACAGTTAAACTTGATCAGCTAGTAAGCAAATCTTAGACTGATAAAAACTTGCAAGCCCTACTTTCAAAATCTGAACATGCCTCTGCTTTCAAAGTACTATATCTTGGTTGTATAGTCTCTTGGTAATTAAGTTATTCTTGGTATTCAAATATTAAGAAAAAAATATTAATATTGAAATATGAACTTAACCTTTGCACATTTGAAAATATAGCTGATAATTAGATATCATGGCAACAATTAATCCATCTTTGACAATACTTTTTTTTACTATATATATGACTATGAGTTGCAGCCACCTAAGCAGCATCTTGGTCACATATGGCACCATTTCAGGCCTTTTTTTTAATCAAAAGTAGGTCAAAGTCAACTGCATAATGAAGATGCCCATTCACTTAAGCAACTGTCCAAATATTGAAGCCATCCAATGAAGCACATACAAGTTATAGCAGATTAACCAAAATGTAAGCCTGTCAAGATGCGGCTTCTATAATTTCATCAAAAGTAGGTCAAATGTCAAGGTCACAAGATCAACTGCATGATGTAAAGGTCTATCCACTTAAGTAACTGTCAAAATATTGAAGCAATCCAATGAAGGACACAGAAGTTATAGCAGATTAAAAGCAAACACATGAGGGCCATGATGGCCCTGGGATCGCTCACCTGAGAACCAGGTATACGTGGGAGGAATAGAAACAGCAAATATCTTTTGATATTATGGAAAATGGGGTCTGCCCCCTGCCAGCCATAAATCCAATGCATACTTTTGAACAAAAAGAATTTTAAAATTTGTGCTATATACATATAAGGAAAATGGGCTTTCGCTCCCTGGCCTTTCAAATCAAATAATTTAACAATCTGGTAGAGAAGGAACATCTGTGCTAAAAAACTTAGAAATCCAGCCAGTACTTTTGGACAAGAAGAATTTTTCAAATTTGTACTATATACATATAAGGAAAATGGGCTCCGCCCCTGACGGTCATGTTTTTCAACGAATCGAAATAATTTGAACAATCTTGGTAGAGGGTTACCCAAGGATCATCTGTGTAAAATTGTTTTGAAATCTAGCCAGTAGTTTTTGAGGAGATGTCTTTTAAACTTTCACTATATACATATGTGGCAAATTAGCCCCGCCCCTGTGGCAATGTTTTTTTAAGGATCAGAATAATTGGAATAATCTTGGTAGAGGGTTACCCAAGGATAATCTGTGCAAAATCATTTGAAAATGGCCTTTTGGGGGGTTTTAAAAAAAGATTTTCAAATTTTTCATATGCTTTTTTCTTTCCATTGCCATGGCAACCAGAGTTCTGCATGGAATCACCCAAGGAACATTCTTGTAAAGTTTCTTTAAAATTGGCCCAGTTGTTTAGGAGGAGATGTTTCAAGTTAGAAGTTGATGACGGACATTGACCCATCCTAATAGCTCACCTTGAGCACTTTGTGCTTAGGTGAGCAAAAAAAAAAAACAACACAAAAAAGGAACATCATCAATTTAAAGGGTTGAAAAACCCCGTCAATAAAACAAGGACCAGACTGAGACTTGCCCCCCAACAGTAAAGGGCTAAATGTTCATAAATAAACACTCTGCCATATAGAGGCCACCATAATGTATCGGTGTAAAAAAGTGAATATCATTCTAGACAGCACTTCTGGAGACTGACTGAACAATTGTTACTGACCAGCTATATTAGCTATTACAGCTTGATCAATACCAGCTGACCCCTTGACCAGTACTAGAATAATTACTGACCATACAGTACAGAAGGTCCCTGACAGGCTGTGTAAATACCAGAACATCCCCTGGCAGAGATTCAAAACAAGGACTCAAAAAAACCCATGTATTGGCCAAATAATGCCAAGACCTTCAATAAACCACAACATATTAGTTCTTCATGAATTAAACTTTCATGAGAAACATGACCTAATAATAATTATAAAGTTATAGAAAAAAAAGTTTAACAAAAACATAATGTTTAAATGTTTAAATCCCTTCTGATGAGAACATGATGCTTTTCAACATCACAATGTCTGTAGAATTTCTTGAAAGAATTTGTCCTTTTTTCCATTTCTCTCCATGACAGTTCCATGTAGGAAATATTTCTTAGAATATGAAAAAATATATATATATTTTGCATTTATATTGATCTTTTTAATTTTAGAAAATGATGTTTAAAACACTAAAAATAGTTTAAATAACAAGTAACTGGTGTTGTACACAACACACAAGTCCCCTACTGGAGAGGTTCATAATTTTCCCATTAACATAGCAACCAGAATTTTGGTCCAAGGAAAAAACAAAGAGACATGCAGAATCTCCATACTGCAATCTATTCATATACATTACATGTACCAAGTTTCATAATATTATCTTAAAGTTATCATGGGATCCAGATTTCTGGACATCCAGACGGACGGACAGAGGGCAAACCTATAGTCCCCTCTGATGTAAACACTGGGAGGTGACTTGTAAGATAACAGCTTCCAGGCTGGTCTAAATAGTATGTTTGTTTAAGCCAATGATACAGTGTTTCTATATTCATCCCATTCAAATGATACTTTCAGACAAAATAATCTAACTTGGGGGGCTGCCAAGAGAATTGCAATCTTCCCATTAAATGACATATTTGCCCTAATATGGAAATAAGGCAGAACTATTGATAGCATGTATATTAGCACAGGATTCCATTGTGTCTATACAGATCAAAGTTACATTGTTTGTTTAGATAGGAAGACAAACAGAGTGCACAGTTTGATCAACAAACATGCAGACCTGCCAAAACGAATAGTCTGACTATATGAAATAATCTTCTCCGATGCAGATCCTGTAGATTAAGATGGAAGGGTGTTAAAAAGTTCAAGTTTTAAGAAAGGGGCCACCTTTCATTATTTGCCTCAAGACATTTTGAGCTGCTTAATTTTCTTAGTTGTACAGTGTTTGTTTGTTTCTTGGGTTTAATGTCCCACCAACACTCTCGGTATTTCAGTAATTTGGAGACAGTATCTACTTAACCCTTTCCCTCATATAGGACACCATGAAAAGACCTATGCGAACAACATAAAATCAGATCAGCCTGCGAGTAACTCGCAGGCTGATCAGGTTTTATGCTGTTCGCTGCTCCTCAGTGGTCTGGAAATGAGGATTTTGTAATTAAATTTGGTAAGGTTTAACTGTGGTTTTCTGCAGATCAGGCTTTATGTGGTACCTATTGAGTGCGTCAAAATGAGTCTATATGAGGGAAAGGGTTAAGACAGATATAGAGCTGCCACACTATATTATCAAGACGTAAACATGTGGGATGATACCGCACTCAGTCACATTATCCTGACACTGGGCCAACCAGTCGTGAAGGAAGAACTCCCTAACCCCCATCCATCATGGAAAAACAGTTGGACCCCCTCTGTATATATCTTAAAAGAAGAAGAGAAAAGCATACAAGATATGGAGCCAAGCACAACCCCCCCCCCACCCCTTCCGTATGGAAATTTCCATAGATTGGCCTCGATTGTATAGTGAATTTCATAGGTGGCTAAGCATGGTAATCTTCATATTTGAACTGATCTCTGCTCTGTTGGAACCCCCCACCCCACCCTGCGGTAAATGGTTGGATCTGCGCATGGAGGACTATAACTTTATCGCAATGTTTTGTCCTGGACTCCTAACTTTGGAATCCCAGTAAGAAAACAGAATATGAACTGCTTACAAATTACAGAATATATTGATAATTTTCTTTGTAGTCAGCATGACTCAGTTCAGGTAATTGTGACTGTTTTACAACTTACCTGTCCTTATCACCTTATAAGCAATTGCATGTACCACTGTGAAATACCACGCCATTCAACTTTTAGTCATACGGTGTTAATAATTTCTTGGCTTTGTGTAAAACTGAATATTTTTCAAAAGAAAATGTTTTCTTTCTTCTAAATTCAAATAAACACTGCTGCAAATTTATTGGTATTATCCTTTCTTATGAAGGGGAACTTAAAAGAGAAAATTATAATATACATGTGTATATACACTTTTAAGTGAAAAATATAGATATTGTACTTGAAATATAGGGAGTGTACAGACTGTAGTATTTTCCACCCTAAATATTCAACTCATGATTATAACCAAAGAATATTTTTGTAAGAGGAAAACTGATCTGCATTTCACAAAACATCGCAAAATGGGATATTCCTGAACTCACTAATCTCAAAGTGTGTATAACTAAAAAAAGCACACATGTATTCTGAAAAAAAAAAAAGACAATTTTTTGTTAGAGCATACTAATGACAGCAAGTATACAACTTTCTTTACAGATTTCTATTTTTTTTTATCCAAGATCTTCAAAAATTTTAGGTTTTTCATAAAATTATGAAACTCTCAATTTAGACAAGTTCAGCGAAATATAAGCCAGTTTAGGTAGCAGTAATAATCTGCAAAATTCCGTCTCGTAATTTTACAAATATAATCACTTGGCCACAGAGGTGCCCCCTCTGTGAAAACCTATAATGGCTTTTAACTTCCCTATGTTACATGAAACTCAGGGTATTCCCCCAGAGACATCTTGACTGTATATAGATAAACTATAAAGAAACACACATACGCATGAAAAAATGTGAATCATTACAATGATGTGTATTGTTCACTGGGATCTTACATTAGGCGTGCCGTCAGTATACAGAACTGCATACAACTGTATGCTGACAATCAGCTATTAAGAGGTATCAGTGTCATTAACCATGATGTTCACATGACACATGTATATACCTATGTACAGCATAAGGTGCATGGGAACAGGGCCATCATTAAAAATTGTTTGTTTTTTTGTAGTGCTCCGACCCTGAATTCCAGGGGTGGGTAGGTAGGTTTTGTTTTTTTTAATTTCAAATGATAAAAATATATAGCCGGAAGTTTCTTTTCTCAATTGTGGTCCAGTATGGTATAAATTGGTCCTAAGATAACTCTATAGCTGACTGTAAGAAACCAGCTGCATACGGTTTTGCATACTGGACAAACCACTTGTTGTATATATATGACTTTAAGAACTTTGTTTGTCTTAAGAACTGGTGCAATTTGATTTGACATGCTCTGAAATGTTTTGGAAATTGTTGCTTAACTCAAAAACCTGTTCTGTTGTAGCTTTTACCCATGATATTTTTTTCTTTTTCTTACACTTTTCAAATAAGTATGAAGTTGGCAAATGTGGCAAACCAGGTAAAAGTATCAATTTGTCAACCAACCAAAAGACCTCTCTTATTTTGGACAATGACACATCTCTCTGATGATCTGGGATTTTCCATTGCTCTGATTTCTGATTTCAAGGAGAATGTTTTTCATGTTAAGAGCCATGATCTTTCTAATGTGCTTAACTATCTGACAAAGGATCAATTACAATTTCATCACAAACAAGGATATTATCATTCTCCACATGGCAATGTTATTATATTTAGATTTATACTAGAAACACCTCAAATGATGCGAAACAAGGTTTTCAAGTGTAGCCCAGCAAGCAAAACTATTTTTAGTCACCTTGACCCTACTGACCTGAAAATCAATCCAAATCTTCCTCTTCCCATTCTAGGTATCTATCTACTAAATCTGATCATCATACCTTACTCCTAAAAAGTTATTTGTTGGAAACAATCTATTTTTAGTAACAGTGACCTTGACCCTATCATCCTTAAAATCAATACCAATCTTTCTCTTCCCATAAGGTATCTACCTATCAAGTACAAAAACTACCTCTATTCTAAAAGGAGATATTCGACATGGACACGACCAGTTTGACACTGCCCGCCTTACCCTGTTTGGTTAAAAAGGTCACCATTTGGATCTATTCATTTACTAATTCTAGTAAAGGAGCTGGAACTGAATAGTGTTCAAAAAAATGTTAGAGAATGTGTTGAACCCTAATATAAAACAATATGGTAATGAGGACCTAGCAACATGTTGCATGTGATTCTGGCTTATTATATATTCATATTCATACCTCACTAATATAATCATGAGCAACTTCTATAGCAAATGAAATATTGAAACAATGTGTGTTTTGTTCTTTTAATTTAAGGGTAACCACTGTCATGCAGAAAGAATAACAAAGTGTTCTTTAGAACACGTGTCACCTGCTGAAGCATGATGGAAAAAGTATGACAGACAAACAGACACGAAAAGTGCTCCCTATGTGTCACCTCTGCTTACAGCAAGTGACACAAATAGTGCAAGGTAGTTATAGATGCCATTTTCTTCAATATTTCCGCCCCATTTACAAATCCCTTGCAAAACAGTAAAACCTTCACAGGCAAATTCTACAAAAATAAAGTACTTGCAGCTGTCAAGAGAATTCCATTAAAATCAATGTCCAAGTGAAACTGAAGTCTTTAATCTTAGAACAAGAGAAATGGTTATTCAGCTTGACCATCCTCCTTCTAATTCTCCTGAGCTTGGTCCATATTGATGGCATGGTATTCTAACTACATTTGTCATATGACATTGTGCTCAAACAGCTGTTTCTGGTTTTGTATAGCCATCACATATTTTCTCATATTTAACACATTACATATAACTTTTAGGCCAAATTACATCACTCCGCGTCACACACGTGTATTCTAAATGTATTTATAGCATGTTGAACTCAAACAGCTGGATTAAATGTGTTTGATTCATTACTCATATGATGTTGAAAATGTATGAGAAATACACACATTAAATCATTATTTTTAGTTATTATTTGAAACTATTTTCTTGGTGATAGATTACAAAAGTAATTTGTTCACAGTCCGTTCATTCATTCGTTTGTTTGTTGTTATAATCACAATTTACTGTCACTATAGGTCATGACATATGATACAGAATCTGACATGAATTGTCGTTTCATATCAAATTTTACTAAAGAAGCAGTTACACTAGCTCTGCACCAAGCCCTCAAATTCATTCTGTCTTCTATATTACCATTGCTAAAGAAAATGCTCGCAGGCAAATGCTATGTAAATTACAGAAGTGCCCTTGATTCTGCAATTTTTCAGTTAGTTTCTCAACAGCATACCAAAGGGGAGACTGACTTTGCAGCATTTAATTCTGGAATAGGACTCTAAAACTGTGTTTCAGTGCAGGTTTGGAATACTGGTAGTTTGACAGGATAAAATCAAAACTTTCTTGATCAAATTGATATTTTAGACATACTGTAAAATACCAATGACAGAATTTATTAACCCTTTCCCTCATAGAGGAAACCATGAAAAGACCTATGCGAACAACATAAAACCAGATCAGCCTGCAGGCTAATCAGGTTTTATACTGTTCGCTGCTCCTCAGTGGTCTGGAAATGAGGACTTTATAATTAAATTTGGTAAGGTTTAACTGTGAATTTCTGCAGATCAGGCTTTATGTGGTACCTATTGAGTGCGTCAAAATGAGTCTATATGAGGGAAAGGGTTAAATGCCCCTTGTATCATGTCAAACATTGACAGCTGATTTTTTAGAAAGCAGAAGTACCTGACTTGTATCCTAGTGTATCATGACACTAACATATGACAACAAAACTAGCTGATGAAGTTGAGAAAATGAACTGAAACTCTGTGTTAATTATCCCTTTACCTCATGAATATTCATGTACAAATTTATGACTTCGTGAATATTTACTGCACTGAACATCAAACAGTATATAAAACTGAATTTTTCTTTGCCATGCAGACTGTTTAGAATCTGAGCTTCAATACTGTATGAGCAAACCCTGATCAGACAGCTCCTATATGACCATGCAGTATTGAAGAATTTAACTGGTTGAATTTTGTGATTATAAAAATGGACTGGGTTAAATCGAAATTGAAAGAGTAACAGAATGGAATCCCGATTAAACTTCAACTTCCAAAGGTAAATCTCGTTTAATTGAACATTCTATTTCATCACCTGTATATATAGGAGCTGTCTGATCTGGGTCTGCTCTGTTTACCAATTCTTCATGCACTGCAGATCTACAGGTAGAATATTTAAAAGTACATGGACATGAAGGAGCACCGACACCTGTGGTATTGTGAGCCACCACGATCCGCCTACTTCTCTGTCATCGACACAAACACATGTATACAGTACATCGATGTCATTAATAAGTAGCTCGAGATTGAATAAATGTGTATTAGCATCTGCTTACAGGGTATAATGATCTCTTTGTAGTCATTTAAAAAATCAATATAATGGATAACTATAGTAGTAAATACCAATCAAAAGTTAAATAAATCAGGGTAGTACTTGAATTACATGAAGATATTTTTAGGTCAAATTCATCTCTCATTACCCTACACATTTTTTGAATCAAAATTTAAGAATAAACAAAATTTTTCGACATAAATAAAACCACTGAACCATCAAACCCAGATCAGCCAGCTTCTTCTAGGAGGTGTCTATTGTATACTCATACAAAAAAAAAATTGAAGCTCAAATTCTGCAGTCTGCACAGAAAAGAAATGCTTGATATACCAGGATTTTTCTCTATATCATGATTTTTCAATATACATGTACCATGATTTTTCAATAAACATGTACCACCATGATTTTTCTATATACCATATACCATGATTTTTTTATATACCATTATTTTTCCATAATTCTTCAATATACCATGATTTTTTGATATACCATGATTTTCCTACATACCATGATTTTTCAACATACCATGATTTTACCATGACTTTTCAATATACCATGATTTTCCATGATTTTTCAATATACCATGATTTTTCTATATACCATGATTTTTTCAATATAACAGATTTTTTCAAAATACTATGATTTCTATGTTCAGAGAATTAATATTCATCAAGTCATAAATTTGTACATGAATATACATGAGATATAGAGTTAAGATACTTTGTAAGTAACATACTGAAAGATGTGAAATTTAAAAAAATGCTATTACAATACAAACCATACTTATGAATGCTTAATTTCTAACAAGACATCTTTGTTCCAATACAGTTTAATATATTTTTTTTTAAAATACAAGATAAACAAACATCCTAAGTGACTTCACCCTTTCCCTCATATATACTCATTTTGACGCCCTCAATAGGTATCACATAAAGCCTGATCTGCAGAAAACCACAGTTCAACCTTACCAAATTTAATTACAAAATCCTCATTTCCAGACCACGGGATCTGGTTTTATGCTGTTCGGATAGGTCTTTTCATGGTGTCTTCTATGAGGGAAAGGGTTAAACTGTTGGCATACAAATCTCTGTTATCTGAAATTTTCACACTTCTAACACCAGAGATCAACAATTGAAAACACAATACGTGGGAGGAAAAACACCATGAATCTGTGAATTGAATTATTTTAACCCCACACCCAATGAATCTGAAATTGAACATGAAAAAATATAAACAATATTTTCATTGAAGATTAAGAATTTTCACAGTACTTGAAACTTGACAAATATTTGTGGTATGTATGTATGTATGATATTTACCTCAGCTGTGACACATACATTTATGCAATCATGTACAGATCAATATCAGTATTAAACAAAGGGCACCAGGGAACTGCTGATGGTGTGAGAATATTTCCCTGGATAGAAACAGCTGCTCTTTTTTGCATATATTATTATATAAGTATAAACATTTGTGTATATTACATGTATATATCAGGGTCCCATTTTATTTATCGTCAAATGTTTGATTTTTCACTTTAATTTTCAGGTATTACACTCGTAGGATTTCAAAGGCGTTTATTGAAAAATCTTAGCTTAACATCGCAGACTTTTCTTGTTAACTCACATTTTGTTCACAAACTCACCTACTTCGAATAAAATATTGTAAGTCAAAAGTCATTAAACACAATTTCTTTTAGCGTATGATGTTAAGTAAATCAGAGCTGAGGCCTTTTTCCAGATACTGTATACCATATTACTGTGGAAAAATTGTTATTTTTAGATTTTCGGGAAAGAAAAATCCTGCAGTATGTAGATAACTTGGAGAAAACCCCATTTATCTAATGAAATTTTCAGAGAAGAAGACACCTGTGAATGGTAAAGATTAAGAAAAAAACCCTGTCAATCATCAAATGAGGCATTCTATTAGAAGCCTTTGGTATATATACATAATAAAGAAAACTGCAATTTTTAATGAATTCAATATTATATTTTTATGCATTTTTTTCAAAATGTTTCCTGCACCAATTTCTCGTTTTAGTTTTGATATACCTATTGCAATTTGCAGTAATGAAATAGCACATAAATCTGTATATATTAAAAGACTTTTACAGTGTATGATACTACATGTATACATCATAAAGATCAGCCTAAATCACTTTTCAATGACTCATGTAATATTTCATTGCTTTTCAACCCATCAACAGGTGCTTAAATTTTCTGCTTGCGTAAATTCATGTGACCATAAAAATACATTATATCCCTTTCGAGTATAATTAAGATACAATGTCTCTGTGCATCGATTCTGCCATACATTGCACATGATCATTGATTTATATGCGCAGTTAACAATAAACACAAACAAGAGGGACCACTAGAGGCCCTGGATTGCTCACCTGAGTATAGGGTTACCGAAGGTTGTCTGTACTGAAATATTTGGAAATCTGGCCAGTTGTTTTGAAGGAGAAGATTTTTAAAGTTTTTATAATTCATTTCTTTCCATTGCCATTGCAACCAGATAACTATATGGATCAAGTTTATTTTAGCAACTTTTGTGAAGAGTGACACAAGGATCATCACTTCCAAGTTTAATAAAATTTTGTCCTGCAGTTTCAGAGGAGATGTTTTGTTTAAAGATTTCACTATATACATATAAGGGAAATTAGCCCCGCCCATGGCAGCCATGTTTTTTTTTTTTACGGACTGGAATAATTTTAGCAATGTTGGTAGAGGTTTATCCAAGGAACATCTGTACTAAAACATTTTGAAATCTGGCCAGTAGTTTTGAAGGAGATGATTTTTAAAGTTTTCTTCTTTTTTTTCTGTTGCCATGGCCATGAGAGTTCAACATGGATCAAGTTTATTTTAGCAACTTTTGTGAAGGTCCACCCAAGGATTCCCAATCTAATTAAATGAATTTTCAACACAGGTCAATCTCATGTGTATATAGTAAACATTTCTGCTAGAAACTCTACTGGGCATTCGGACAAACTGTATTGAAATATCACAGGACCAAAATGGAAATCACCAGTCAGGTCACGGATGACAGACAGGCATTTTTCGGAAGATCTGCTAACATTTAATTCTTGATTAAATATATGTTTTATAAATTATAGCATGAGAAATACCTAAACCACAAAACATGCTATTTGCCAATTAATGAAACTATTACTTTCTGTGTGAGTGACATATATTTTGCCAGTGCCTTTAAGAGGATGAAAAATTTGACAGCCTTTATCCAGCATTATCAGGTATGTAACAACAGTATAGAACAACGAAACGCTGACATGACCCCTACACACTGAGCTGTCAGGGCCACTTGTTGCTCAAAACAACAGCAGCAAGACAACCACCTATTGAGATATCTTTGTCACCTGTGAATAAAGATTGCATCACACGGCAGTTATAAAGTGTTAAGTCATTGTATACAATAATAAAATCAATACAAACTCCATTTTAGTAATTCCTTGCCCTTCAGAAAATGTCCTTTCTTGAAAGCCATAAAAGATAATTCAAGGAAACCAATTAGGTCAGAAGGCCTCAATATTCATTTGTTTATCAAAGAGAAGAATATTCCTGAACTTTTGGAAAGATTGTTCCAATTTCAGATATTTTTCCTTGGTAATATTTCATAATACAATGATGGCAGTTATGAGGGAAGCTGTCTTATGAACATCTTCTTTATTCTAAATGATGATATAAATATTTGACAATCCATTTATGATTAATAATTTTAAAAAAAATCTATGGTAACTTGGGCATGAATTCTATTATTGTTGTACCAAAAACAGACTCTGTCCAAGACATACCTAGTTTCTATGAGTTTGCTCTCTGAATTCAGTATGTATAAATATTCATATACTAACATTAACTTATACATATAACAATAATTATCATTATGTATCTGATTTATTGGAATATAAATTGATAAAGGTGTATTCACACATATCCATGTATATTCTACAAAATGTCTTCATATATATTGAAGAAATAGTTTAAATGTGTAACAGAATGCTTGGCATACTTCACGTCTAACTGTTAAGTGATTTCACTCAATGTCATCATCTAAAATCAAGAACCATCAACATTCTGAACTTTCTATACCAGAGCAAGCTACTGTATAATTGTTTTATTGCAATATTTTGAACAATATTGTGATTTAATGTGTTATACTCAATAAATCAAAATTTATTAATAATACAGGCCTCTGAGTCCCCTTTGACTCATAAGTCAGGGTTTTAACCCATTGAAATTTCAAAAATGGTGGGTTTTTTTACCCTTGAAAATGAGTGGTCAGGGGTCAAATTTACATTACAATATAAGAAAGAGAAGAGACAAAAATCCTAGAAATATATTTCTGTTAACAATTTTGGAACATTTTGACCCTTGATTTTACTGACTCAAGTAACACTATGGAGAGTCCTAAATAAATGCAATAAGTATATTAATACATACTGGAATACAGGGGCTTTTCCTGGCTATTGACTAGAAAAGAAGTTTGTGATTGAAAAAATATACCAAAAACTTGACCTTGGGAATCAACATTTGATAGGGTCATTTGGACAGATAGATTGGGGAAAATAATACTTAAGTAATAACCAGTACAACATACTGTAGTTCTGGCTAAATTGATCAGTCACCCATATTAGGAGAGAGAGTGGAGAGAAATTTGTCCAACCCAAACAATACTGGACATATCTGGCAGACAGGCACATTTCTGGAAGACTGTTATAAGCTGAACAAAACAGTCAAACAAATCAATTATTAGCCTTATCCCAGAAAATAGACAATTTTAGACAGCAGAGAATATTACAAAGTTTTCCATGACACACAAAAATGTCCATTTTGACCCTTACATTTGTCTAAATGACTATAAAATTTTTCAAAATGTGTCTCTTCATGATTTCTCTATACCTGTGGCATAAAATTCCACTTGCCTGCTCACCCTAGTCAGTTAAAATTAGTGCAGGGTGAGTGAAAGATCAGACATTTCTATGTAATTTTCTTGATTTTTTTTGGTCTCAAATTTTCGAAGGGCTAGACAGGGCAAGTGATAATTTTAGGAATTTTACACCCCTATATACAAGTGGCTCCCATTTAAAAAAAACACACACACAAACAGGCAAACCCTTTATGACATAATTATGATAGTTATATTCAATAAGCGGCTCAAAAGTTTTTGCCTTTTTTTAAGTTTTTCTCCTCCAGTTTGTTTGAAAATGAAACAAGTTCATCCACTGATTACTGATTACATTTAGAACAGTTGAGCATGTGCTGTTGGTTTACAGCTTGGTGACAGTAATAATAATCTACAACTGACATCAATGATTCACTCAGTCCACATTTGAAGGTATTTTTTTTGCTTCATTTGGCAGTCAAGTCTCAGCCCAGACATATCATAATGACAATAGCATGTATATTGCTACATGTAAAATTTGTGACATATTACGATCTAAGCAAAATATTGTAAATTTTATTTGACTCTTAAGAATTTGTTTTTGACTCTTGAAAATTTGGCCCCAAGAGTCAATGACTCTTGGGTTTCAAAGACTATGGAGAGCCCTGATTGAGCTATGTCTGAAAGTTTACCTGATGGTAGTTGTGTTGTAATTACAAAATAATGTGACTGTTGTTGTTTTTTTTGTGCGTTTTGTTTTTTGCATCACCTTTGATGCTTTGCATGATAAAATAGTCTGAATGCAAAAATGTCAATTTTGAATAATTTTTCATTAAAAAGAAATAGTATTAAAATGAATAGTATAAATGAAAAGAATAGCCAAACTGACCAAGAAAGCATTTTTGTTCAAATTGCATATATTATTTCTTTTGAGAAAAAATAATGTATTTCAATGGGAAAATAAGAAGTTATTTTGTTATTTTTGGGAAAAATGTTTTAGTATAATTTAAATAAAATAAAAATATCATGATACTGTCTACATGAATGTATCGAATTTGAAATAAATGAAATGACTTAACAAATGATAAATATTTGACAGTAATTTTATTACAAGATCGAAAGTGATTTTTTCACACTTAATTCCTGGAAAATTAATTGCTATTTATTTTATTGACACTTTAATTTTAGTATTTCATTATTTTATTACTTGTGTAGTCTCAGATTGGCACTTCCAACAGCCTGGCCAGGATTTTTTTTTTTAGATTTTTTTGCAAATTAGTGGCTTTCTTATTGGAAAATTTAGGAATTTAAATAAAATAAAAATAAAAAATAATAAGATAGAAAATATTTCAAATAAACAAAATAACTTATTATGGGTCACATAGGTGGTACAGTCATATAAATACAGCAATGAAATTTCCAGGAATTAAGTGTGAAAAAATCGCTTTCGAATCTTTTAATAAAATAACTATCGAATGTTTGTCAATCGTTTACGGTTTAGTCATTTCATTAATTTCGATTTGCCATGAGCCGCAATTATGATATCAATCGTTAACTTGAATATAAAGTAAAGGATGCAAACATGCACACTAGTGTTAATCAAAATTAGATAAAAACAACCGATATGCATGAAAAATACCTTTCTATTTAGAGGAAAACAGCAAATCCCAACAAAAATACACACACACTAAATCAAAAACATTCCTCCATGTTTTCTGTTTACCAAGGGAGATAATGTGAGAAATGTACACAAAACAGGTGAGCCGTAAGAATTACACGTTGTAATTAAAGATACAATGATAAAATAAAAAATAAACTTTTTTTAGAAAAAATGTTGTGCCAGAACATACATCGCAAATGCTTACCATATGCTGTTTTGTGGATTATCAATATATGTGTAACAGGTGGTGAAAAAATCATGGCTCGACCGGGACTCGAACCCAGGGCCTCAGGACTACCGTTCCTGCGCTCAACCACTGAGCTATCGAGACACTCATGTCTTATTGCCTATTGATTTATCACCAAATACCTGTACCCGGCTACATATTCCCCCTCCAAATTTAGAATTCGTCCCGAATTCTTTGAGACAAAGAACATTGTGAAAAGTTCTTGAGGTGCCGAAGCAGTCAAACAGTAGGTTATTTACGTTGGGCGCCAAATGTAACAGGTGGTGAAAAAATCATGGCTCGACCGGGACTCGAACCCAGGGCCTCAGGACTACTGTTCCTGCGCTCAACCACTGAGCTATCGAGACACTCATGTCTTATTGCTTATTGATTTATCACCAAATACCTGTACCCGGCTACATATGTTTTTAACAATACAACCTAGGTGATGTGAAAGGTGTTCTCAGGGACAGGAAAACAACATTAGTGCCAATGGGAAGATTTTCTTTTTATCAAATCATAGAATAATATTCAAACTTTGAGAACCAAGCCTAAAACCCATCTTGGTTTATACAATTTTTTTTTTAGATTAGTTTGTGGCAACACCTAGGCATCAAAATCAGCTTTACAACTGATATGTTCCAGAGTCTGAAGGTGTAACTTGTATTCGAGTCCACATGACACTTACTCTTTGCTGCAGATCATCAGACAGCACATTTCTCATACACAGTCCACCTGAGTGCATTGAAGTCTTTCAACACTCAAGCTCTTTCTTGTCTTTGTCTTACAACCTAAACAATATGACTCTGATCTCCTCCCTGGAATGGACACTAAGTTGACGAGCCTGGCTTGAGAGGGTGGCAATAGCTAAAGCAACATGGATAATTGTTAAAAAAAAGCTCTCGTCCTGACCAGTCACCAGTTCTTAGTTGTTTGAGACCTTGGCATGCCCTGACTGCCACATACAAGAATTAGATCAGTACCTATGCTGACAGGGAACTACCAGAAAACTACCCATATAGATGTATAGATAATCTGTGTTACATGTTTTTCCCTTTATTATATCACTGTATATGGGCAGCCCTGTATCTTCGCTTACTTAATAGTAGATCATGGGTGTCAGAATCACATGGAATGGTCTGGCCATTAGGGCTGAAATGAGTACCAAAATACCCGTGGGTCCAATAGAAATTTGCAGGTTCTTGGTAGCAAAATTATTACCCATTATCCAATATTAGTCTTTTTACTATACCTCATGTACTTCTTTTCCTTATAACATATAATCATGTCAATAGCCGATTGGTAATGATATTCTTTAACGAAATTCTACACTCTGTCAAGGAATTACCCTCAAATGCTTCAAGATGGATATGTTTTGGGTGGACAAAGTCTGTATAATAATGTATTAGTTACTACTGGTGGTAAAGTTTTTTATGCAATGACAACATAATTCATTCTGTACAGCTAGTACCCACAAGTAATAGTGTAATGGGTACCCAGGTAAAGACATTGGACTCGTTTCAATTCTCGGCCGTATGAGAATGTCTGACAATAATCTTCCACAACCTCACCTGCTATTCGCCAGAGGATCTAGGTGCCTCGCTCTGTGAGATAAAGGCAAGCAATTCAAAGACTGCCTCAAATACTCTATTCTCTTGATGCCAAGAGAAGGGCAAGGAAGTCAGAGAGATCCAATTTCCATGGTCTCCCTAGTGTGCAGCTGTAACTTTGCACAAGCTTTTGTATATGTTGCCTTGTCACTCATTTACTGTAGTTTTTGTAATGCACATACAAAATAATATAATAGAACATCATTTGAATTTATTATTAAGTGTTTTAAGTATTAAAAATGAGAGATATGCCCACTGAGTATGGAAACCCTCATTTTGCGCCATAGGAACCATACTGTAAAGTTTTGACCCGGGTTCATAATCCTATAGATCTTTGAGTTCTGTGCAAAACAAGATATTGTAATGGTCATGGGCAAATCTATATGCACCCCCTTCCCAGAGTAGCAGGCATAAAAATGCTTTCTGTTAAGTTGTTATTGACCTAACAGTGTTATATGGCACTGTAGTGCAGTGGAAGTGTAAATGACTGCAGATCCAAAAGTTGTTAGACCGTCTTATTAGCCATAAATCAAAAGCAGGCACCTGTTAATTTGCATAATTACCACAACCATTTTAATATTTTGTATCGCTCCGTGCCCAGTAGCGTATCATTGCAATGTGATTGTGTACATCAGGTCATGACCTCCTTAGGTATGAATGGAACATTATGGAACAAATCAAAGCGCTCAAAGCAATGAGGGACTGCTGGCAGGTTTATCATTAACCACAGAGCAAGTTTGTGTTACTACTGGTAACTAGAGTTGCAGGGAAACATGCCATATGGCGTCACATGACCCATCAACCCTGCGTAAATGTTGGGAGATCCTACAGACAGTCTTTCAGCTCATTGTGTGCTTTGGTAGGTTCAAACCCAGTCAAGAGCAAGAATTCTGATTTTTCTTTATATTTTAGACAGTTTGCAAAATTCAGTGACCTGCCGCATGACAAAATAATATCTTCTTCTGTCTGTTATAGGAGTTTCCTATCTTTGCAAATTAGGTCTTTGGTTATGAGAAGCAGGCTAGAGTTCCATCAGCAATGCTATGTAATACTTAACCCTTTACCTCATGAATATTCATATTCTTTTTTGCAACATGGTCTGTGTTGAAACTGAGCTACGGTATTGTATGAGCAAACAAAGGAGACCCGATCTGGGTTTGCTCTGTTTGCCAATACGTCAAATGAGTCGGTATGAAGTGTTAATTAAAATCTGATATAAGGTATGAATATATCCTACACATGTACTTGTTTTATGAGATATCCAAACACATTACAACGTATTTTGGCTTTATTATTAGAACAAGAGTGTTCACCTGCAGAAGAGTGACGGAAAAAGTGTGATGCAGACGGATGTTTTCATATATGGATACATATATGGCTAATCTTTTGTTCTCTCTAGACACATAGCCACATAAGAAAAAACAGAATGAATAGCATCAAAGGAAATTTACAGTTACCTGTTGTTCCAATAGCCACCTAAGTATCTATACGTGAGCACAAACTGACAGACAACAGCAAAGTGATCCCTATGTGTCACCTCTGCTTACAGCAGGTGACACAAAAACAGGTTTGCTGGAATTCTTTCTTAGTACTAAGTAAGAGTGGTAGAATTGACACCTGGGGGCCTGACAGCAAAGTTATGGTGATTAATTACATTACACTTGACAAAATGGACATTAACAAAACTGTCACCACTTTGGGAACTACAGGTACAAATACAGAAGAAGTGTTTTTATTTATAATATATTTATTTAAATATTTGAAAGAGTGAATTTCAATTCATTAAGATTCATGTACATTGTTTTACCATTACATGTTAAAACAGAAGCAGATATTTCAGCTTCTAGTACTGGTAAAAATTATGGTTGTGTCACATGGATGGCACTTGATTTCTTGTCCACTCGATCCTGAACTACATCGCCACCCCATGGTCTGGGCAATCCTCCTCTGCAATCCCCTGGACTGTGTTCCTGGTTAATAGCAGGTCTGACCCAAACAACCAAGGCAATGTGGGTCTGGTACCCAGCACCTGATACATACAGGACTGGTTCCCTCTCTCCTTCTGACATATCCCAGAACCCAGCATTGCCAGCTACCTCTAGGTCTCCTCTATCTTCTTTGGCCAATTCAACTCCACAGACTAGAAGAAAGAAATAAAATCGTCATTACCATCAAAGAATATTGATATTTCCACAAAAAAAAGTAACTGGTGTTGCAGGCAACACATGAGTCCCCTACTGGTGAGGTACATAATTTTCCCATTACCTAAGCAACCAGAATTTTAGTCAGGAAAAAAAAAAAAAAAAAAAAAAACTATAAATGATGTGCATAATCTTCATACTGCCATCTATTCATATTTCAAGTTTCATAAAAATATTTTCAGTACTTTTTGAGTTATCACAATATATTGTTTTATTTGCCATATTTAAGTCTATTTGTTTCATAGCAACCAGATTTTTCAACCTAGGAAGAAATAAAAAAAGACGTGTATAATCTCCATACAGCCATCTATCCATATTTTAAGTTTCATGAAAATATTTTCAGTACTTTTTGAGTTATCACAATATATTGCTTTACTTGCCATATTTTTATGTCTATTTGTTGTCATAGCAACCAGATTTTTCAACCTAGGAAGAAAAAGAAAAAAAAGAGGTGCATAATCTCCATACAGCCATCTATCCATATTTCAAGTTTCATAGAAATATCTTCAATACTTTTTGAGTTATCATGGGATCCAGTTTTTGCGGACTGACGGAGGGCAAACCTATAGTCCCCTCCGTTTACACCGGTAGGGTCTAAAAACAAAACAAGATCACCTCATGCAGATGCCAACGCTTATCTGTTAGGTTTTTTTTTAAACAAGAGAGCCAAGATGGTCATGTGTCGCTCACCTGAGTAAGATTGCTGTGTTAGGCATGATGACAAAAACTGTAGCATCTAAATTGTTTTTCTAACATTTGACTAAGTGACCTTGATTTTGATCCTACTTTGCACTCAACTGAGAATTCATGCAGTCATCATTCTTATCAAGTGTAATGAAGACTGCTACAACAAGAAAGTCAGTAGAACTGACAGATGCTCCCCGAAGAACGTCATTGTTACAAATAAGACCTTGGTCAATGGGTGGGAGGATGTAGGAACTGGGTCAAGCTGAAGATATGCGCATCTCCTCTTTGTAATAAAGCTTCACATAAAGTTTTGTTGAAATCAAGCTATTAGTTCCTGAGAAATAGCCCGGACAAGAATCATGCAATATGTACTATAGGCCGAAAAATCAAGGGGCCATAACTCTGTGAAAAATTGAGGAACCAGGTCACGCCGACGATATGTGTATCTCCTCTTGGTAATTAAGCTTCACACAAAGTTTCGTTGAATTCAAGCCATTAGTTCCTGAGAAATAGCCTGGACAGAATCATGCAATATGTACTATAGGCCGAAAAGTCATGGGGCTATAACTCTTTGAAAAAGTTAGGAACCGGGTCATGCTGACGATATGCGCATCTACTCTTGGTAATAAAGCTTCACATAAAGTTTCCTTGAATTCAAGCCATTAGTTCCTGAGAAATAGCCCGGACAATAATCATGCAATATGTACTATAGGCCGAAAAGTCAATGGGCCATAACTCTTTGAAAAATTTAGGAACCGGGTCATGCTGAGGATATGCGCATCTCCTCTTGGTTATAAAGCTTCCCATTAAGTTTCGTTGAATTCAAACTGTTAGTTCCTGAGAAATAGTCCGGACAAGGAAAGTGTGACGGACGAACGGACGGACGGACGAAGTGGCTTCCTTACTTACTTTGAGATCATGACATCCTTTGGAAAAACCCCTTTTAAAAACCCCCCCTGTCCCAGTTTTGATTCATCCAAGATTTGATGTAAACAAACATTCTGACCATGTTACATTAAGGTTAGGCTGAAACTGTGGCCTCTAGAGTGTTCACAAATTTTTTTGTAAGATTTGACCTGGTGACCTAATTTTTGACCCCATGTGACCCGATTTCAAACTCTCCAAGATAACCTGACAAATCATGAAGATTGGCAAAATGTGGCCTCTAGAGTGTTCACAAGGATTTTCTCAGATTTGACCTGGTGACCAAGTTTTGA